>JAPMUY010000413.1:0-10000 GCA_026901105.3 Galaxias olidus | reverse complement strand
CCATGCAAGTCAGTACCACTCATATCAAAATCACAGCTCTGCTTTGCATAAAGCCTGATACAATACAACCCCAAACCCCCCGCACACACACACACACACACACACACACAGACACACGCACATCAATACAGATCAAATACAGTATAATGAATTAAATAAATAACTGAAACTATAATCAGGAACGTCCCAATAGTAAACACTGTTTAAAAACCAGGGATGAGCAACTCCCCCACGCTGGAGAACAGGTTATCTAACACTGAGGCGGAGCTGGGGTCTGACTATCTGTCTGTCTCCTCCTAAATATATATATATATATCCCTCCCTCTCCCTCTCCCTTCTCCTCTCTCCCTCTCTCCCTCTCTCCCTCTCTCCCTCTCTCCCTCCTCGATTATCTCCCCCTCCCTCCCTCCGCCCTGCGTCTCCATCTAGATCTCGCTCTGGTTTCTGTCGGTGATGGGATGAAATGCACTGGCCAGATTACTGTTGAATTTATTATGGGATGGTGAGCCTAGCCGCTCCGCTAGCCCGCCTCCCCGATGCAGTTCTCTTTCCAAGTCGCTCCCTGCGCCCAAATCCCTCGCTTCCTCCCTCTCTATCTGCCATCAACAAGTGGGTGGGTTAGACTTCCTACAGGCTGCTAAAATAATGCACATTAACACACACACGCACACGCACCAAGTGCTAGCGTAGTGGTAAAGCTCGCGCAAAGCCGGCAGTCGTAAACCTCTCTCTCTCTCCCTCTCTCTCTCTATGCTGCCCGATCCTACTACGCCGGCGTGCGTGTGTGTGTGAGAGAGAGACGGAGAGAAAGAGAGTGTGTGAGTGAGGCGGAGCCAAGCGAAGCAGGCATGGTTCCTACTGGCCGCTGCGGCGCGGCGTGTAACGTCGCTTGGCCGGCGGGCAGCCAATCGCGGGGAGACTACGCACTCCCGAATTTATGAATGAGCCGGCTATGCATGCAAGGTGTGTACGAGACACACACACACGCGTGTGCGAAGCGAGTATACCCCAGCATAGTATTAACGCGTGCGTTCCTCTAAAAGAGCGACACAAGACTGTCACACACACACACGATGCGGAACGACGGAGATCTACTCGATTGAATACTTCTAAATCTTTTGAAATGAACTGAAATGTGCGCTGCGTTAAGTAATACGCTAAATTATTATTCTACGTTTACATTTTTCTAAGTAAATTCGTAGAAAAATTAATTCAAGTCTAATTGTAACATATGAAACTCTACCCATCAACCTGCTCTTTTAATAAACCCCCACAGGACCCATGCAAATGCTTTTCTCTGTGAACGATACATCCCTGATCTGTGAGTGGCATGGAGGGTGCAAAGCAACAGATCAGATACCTGAGGTGTGGAATAACAAGACCACACCCTCCTCTTTCAACTGCCGAGGAGAAAGCAGGACCTAGACAACCTTTCATTTGACTGGTAATGTTTACCATCTCATACAGCCGCTATGTAAAACCTTAACTGTCTCCCTGCAGGGCCAAACAAACAGACAGAGACAAAGGGACGCGCGCGCGGGCACGCGCACACACACACACACACACACACACACACACACACACACACACACACACACACACACACACACACACACACACACACACACACACACACACACACACACACACACACACACACACACACACACACACACACACACACACACACACACACACACACAGTGACTTTCTATGAAGTCGGAGTCTGGCGACAACAAGGAGCAATGATAACGCCGAGCTCAAGCTATCATCGGTTTCAACACAAAGGCCAACACTGCCATCTACATGCAGACGGGGGAACTGCACGTACGGTTCCACTGGAGATGAATGGGGACAATGAGGTATGGCTTCAGTACGGTGGAATAGTGGGTCCAACTCATTGATAATAAAGATTGAAACGCACAGGTTCAAATCCAGCAACCAGTGAGCAGCCTTAATGGGGCGGTGTCACCTTTGTAATCGGGCAAAAAAATATGTTGTTAAAAAAACACAACAACAACAAAAAAAAACATACCACGGAAAAAACGGTCTTCGAATCCCGTGGATAAAAACCCGGCGTTAGAGATGGGCCTTTAGGAATGGTTAATGTAAAAGTTGGATTGAAGGGGGAACAAATGACACGACACTGTGAAATATAAACCATAAGGTCGACAGATCAGATCATTAACAAGGAGGAACGTTTAGTTTGTCGGAGCTAAAACGCGTTTAGGCTGGGGGGGGTGTGAACGGCAGGTAGAAGAAACGCACTCTGTGACACCATGAGGTAAGTCACGCTTACTCTCAAAGTTTTCTCACTAATCTAGTATGACATCATGTTGTTCGGAAGTAGTAGTAGTGGATTTCTCTCTCTCTCTCTCTCTCTCTCCCCCTCTCTCCCTCCCTCCGTCTGTCTAGTGGTGCTGTTCAATGGGAACAAAGAACTCAACTGGGATTCTGTGGGACACCACCACCACCTACTGGCCAAAGGCAAAACCAACACAAATGCCTGGTGATGTCATGTTCTAAAAGCACGTGCATATCGTAGAGAAAGCGAGAGAGCAAAGAGAGAAAGAGAAGAGATAGACTGAGAGAAAGGAGAAAAGATGGATTAATAAAAAAAGAGAGAAAGAAAATAAATGAACCGGTATTTTACCCAAATCAACTACCTAGGTCTGAAATTCATGTAAAACGTATGCATGTGCATATGTTTGGTTTGAACAAAACAAAACAAACCACATTAGAAGCATCCAGTCATGTCATCAACATGGACATACATAAGCGTGATGTCATCCATACTCTCTAACCACAAACACATAAACACAGTGGCTATGCAGTCACAAAAAGGTAACTATGACGACATCATCTTTCCACACAGTTCCGTGAGACAAAGCCTAACAAAACGCCAGCACGTTCGTAGAGGAACTTGGGCAGGGGTTATTTTTCTTTGTCCGACTGCGAGCACCGTCATAGCTTTGATGGATCGTCTGGCTCCGTGGAGCAAAGCGGAGAGCCAGGGAAAGCTGTTTGGGGTGTCTGAAGCCCCCAGTAATGTCTCTGCCCCCCCGCCCCCCCCGCTCAGACCTTATCCCGCACCGCGGGGGTCCTGTACGCAGCCATTAGCATTTAAACTCCCCTCCACACACACACACACACTGACCGGTTAGCAGGTAAGCCGTGGGTGAGAGAGGGCAGTCCAGGGCCTGGGTGCTAACGCCTGAGAAAAGCCATTCCAGGTGCAATCGGCTCAGATTTGGCTGTGACAGTCTCACTTCGGATAGCTCAGACTGGACAGACACACACACACACACACACACACACGCACACACACGCTCGCAAAGCAATCTATGCGAGCACACGCTCACACACACCTGTCCATCACAGTGGGGTGAAATTTGTGGCCAGTAGCCTCACTCGAAATCCCCTGAGCTAACGAGGTTCGGTGTGTGTGTGTGTGTGTGTGTGTGTGTGTGGGTGTGTGTGTGTGTGTGTGTAGAGAGAGCCAGAGATAGGGAGGTTTAGTGTGAGACAGGCTGGGTACGGCAGGGTGTGAGAGGGTTTGGGGGTACGACCAGAGAAGGAGAGGAGAGGAGAGAAGAGGAGGTGGATCACACCAGAGAGGTGAGGAGGTGAAAGATAGAAGATAAAAAAGAGAAAGGAGGGGGAGAAAACGACAGAAGAAAGGGTCAAACTAAAAGAGAGAGGCGTACAGAGTGGACATGGGAGAGAAAAAGAAGAGGGGGGGGGGGGGGGGACCAGAAAGAGAAAGATGGAGAGAAGAAAAGAGAGAGCAGAGAAGAAAAAAGGTGGCTCATTGTTGAAGAGAGAAATCCGCCTTAGGCCACGAGGATCGCCACGCCGACGGCTCAGAGCCCACTCTCAGTCCAGCCGGCCCGGAGCCACCCTGACCACAGAGGGGAACCCACACAGACCCGCCCGCACGTGGGGGGGAGCACGGCCACGCGAACAGGGCCTCGTCCACGACAAACGCCCCCCGCCCCCCGCCCCCCCCCACCGCTGGGGAGTCCTCTGAACCACGGCGCCGTTGTCACAACACACGCTGACTCACAGCGTCAACCCAAGGCAAACACACCCCCACCACCACCACCAGCACCCCCACCACCACCACCACCACCACCACCACCAGCACCACCACCTCCACCAGCACCACCACCACCACCACCAGCAGCACCAGCACCACCACCACCACCACCACCACCACCTCCACCACCACCACCACCAGCACCACCACCTCCACCAGCAGCACCACCACCAGCAGCACCACCACCAGCAGCACCACCAGCACCAGCACCACCAGCAGCACCACCAGCACCAGCAGCACCAGCAGCACCACCACCAGCACCACCAGCACCACCACCTCCACCAGCACCACCACCAGCACCACCACCTCCACCAGCACCACCACCAGCACCACCACCTCCACCAGCAGCACCACCAGCACCACCACCTCCACCAGCACCACCACCTCCACCAGCACCACCACCTCCACCAGCAGCACCACCACCAGCACCACCACCTCCACCAGCAGCACCACCACCTCCAGCAGCAGCAGCAGCACCACCACCACCTCCACCAGCACCACCAGCACCACCAGCACCACCAGCATCAGCAGCAGCACCAGCAGCACCAGCAGCACCAGCACCACCAGCAGCAGCACCAGCACCACCACCACCACCACCACCAGCAGCATCAGCAGCAGCACCACCACCACCAGCAGCACCAGCAGCACCAGCAGCACCAGCACCCCTCCTCAGGTCAGAGCGGACGCCCTGTCGTGCCGTGGGAACCGTCAGGCCTCTGGGGTCCCGGCGTGGCAGGGTGTGTTTGTGTATCGACTGGCTGCGGCTTCTGTTTGCTCTCCTTCCAAATCAACATTTGGGCAAACATCCTAATCCTCAACGTCACCATGCAGCCTCACCAAGAAACGAGAAAACACCGTGCCGCTACGGTACAGCCCTGCTTGTTTTTCCCATTAATATTAACATACGGTGTAAACGTACCAGCCATTGGTTTTCCTAATACAAAACACTCTGGGTTGTTGGTTGATTCAGCGTGAAAAGCCTGCGGACATGTTTAGCGCTAACTCCCTCTGGAACCCCCCCCGTTTCCCGCCTCTGTCTAGACCAGCAGAAACCACTAACACACTTTATCAACCACTCAGTTTCCTGACGGGGAATTACACCACTTCCTCCCAAATTACTGAAGCACAAACAAACCCACCGCAGTGCAATTAGACTGCCAACAGAGAGACGTCTGTGTGGACCAAAAGGAAAAGCCTGTGGAGTGTTACAGTGTCTGGTGGGGGGGGGGGCTGTGTACAGTACAGTGTCAGGTGGGGGGGGCTGTGTACAGGAAACTGACTGGTGGGGGGGGGCTGTGTACAGTAAAGTGTCTGGTGGGTGGGGGGGGACTGTGTACAGTACAGTGTCTGGTGGGGGGGGGCTGTGTACAGTACAGTGTCTGGTGGGGGGTGGGGGGTGTGAACAGAACAGTGCCTGGTGGGGGGGGGGGCTGTGTACAGTGTCCGGGGGGGGGGGGGATGTGTACAGTACAGTGTCTGGTGGGGGGGGGCTGTGTGCAGTACAGTGTCTGGGGGGGGGGGGGATGTGTACAGTACAGTGTCTGGTGGGGGGGCTGTGTACAGTACAGTGTCTGGTGGGGGGGGGCTGTGAGACAGTACAGTGTCTGGTGGGGGGGCTGTGTACAGTACAGTGTCTGGTGGGGGGGGGGGCTGTGTACAGTACAGTGTCTGGTGGGGGGGGGGGGGGCTGTGTACAGGTGTCTGGGGGGGCTGTGTACAGTACAGTGTCTGGTGGGGGGGGGGGCTGTGTACAGTACAGTGTCTGGTGGGAAGGGGGGGGCTGTGTACAGTACAGTGTGTGTGTACAGTACAGTGTCTGGTGGGGGGTGGGGGGCTGTGTACAGTACAGTGCCTGGTGGGGGGTGGGGGGTGTGAACAGTACAGTGCCTGGTGGGGGGGGGGCTGTGTACAGTGTCTGGGGGGAGGGGGGGGATGTGTACAGTACAGTGTCTGGTGGGGGGGGGCTGTGTGCAGTACAGTGTCTGGTGGGGGGGGGGGGGGCTGTGTACAGTACAGTGTCTGGGGGGGGGGGGGCTGTGTGCAGTACAGTGTCTGGTGGGGGCTGTGTGCAGTACAGTGTCTGGTGGGGGGGGGGCTGTGAACAGTACAGTGTCTGGTGGGGGGGCTGTGTACAGTACAGTGTCTGGTGGGGGGGGGGGCTGTGTACAGTACAGTGTCTGGTGGGGGGGGCTGTGTACAGTACAGTGTCTGGTGGGAAGTGGGGGGCTGTGTACAGTACAGTGTCGGGTGGGGGGAGGCTGTGTACAGTACAGTGTCTGGTGGGGGATGGGGGGCTGTGAACAGTACAGTGCCTGGTGGGGGGTGGGGGGCTGTGTACAGTGTCTGGTGGGTGGGGGGGCTGTGTACAGTACAGTGTCTGGGGGGCTGTGTGTACAGTACAGTGTCTGGTGGGATGTGTACAGTACAGTGTCTGGAGGGGGGGGATGTGTACAGTACAGTGTCTGGAGGGGAGGGGGGATGTGTACAGTACAGTGTCTGGAGGGGGGGATGTACAGTACAGTGTCTGGGGGGGGGGGGGGCTGTGTACAGTGCCTGGGGGGGGCTGTGTACAGTACAGTGTCTGGGGGGGATGTGTACAGTACAGTGTCTGGTGGGGGGGGCTGTGTGCAGTACAGTGTCTGGTGGGGGGGGGCTGTGTACAGTACAGTGTCTGCTGGGGGGGGGCTGTGTACAGTACAGCGTCTGGAGGGGGGGGGCTGTGTACAGTACAGTGTCTGGTGGGGGGGGACTGTGTACAGTACAGTGTCTGCTGGGGGGGGCCTGTGTACAGTACAGTGTCTGGGGGAGGGGGGGCTTTGTACAGTACAGTGTCTGGGTGGGGGGGCTGTGAACAGTACAGTGTCTGGTGGGGGGGGGGCTGTGTGAACAGTACAGTGTCTGGTGGGGGGGGGCTGTGTACAGTAAAGTGTCTGGTGGGTGTGGGGGGCTGTGAACAGTACAGTGTCTGGTGGGGGGGGCTGTGTACAGTACAGTGCCTGGTGGGGGGTGGGGGGCTGTGTACAGTGTCTGGCGGGAGGGGGGGCTGTGTACAGTACAGTGTCTGGGGGGGCTGTGTACAGTACAGCGTCTGGAGGGGGGGGGATGTGTACAGTACAGTGTCTGGAGGGGGGGGGGATGTGTACAGTACAGTGTCGGGGGGGAGGGGGGGGCTGCTGTACAGTACAGTGTCTGGGGGGGCTGTGGGGGCAGTACAGTGTCTGGGGGGAGGGGGGGCTGTGTACAGTACAGTGTCTGGGGGGGCTGGGGGGGGGGGGGGGGATGTGTACAGTACAGTGTCTGGGGGGAGGGGGGGGATGTGTACAGTACAGTGTCTGGTGGGGGGGGCTGTGTGCAGTACAGTGTCTGGTGGGGGGGGGGGGCTGTGTACAGTACAGTGTCTGCTGGGGGGGGCTGTGTACAGTACAGTGTCTGGGGGAGGGGGGCTTTGTGCAGTACAGTGTCTAGGGGGGCTGTGTACAGTACAGTGTCTGGAGGGGGGGGGTGTGTACAGTACAGTGTCTGGTTGGGGGAGGGGGGGGGCTGTGTACAGTGTCTGGCGGGAGGGGGGGCTGTGTACAGTACAGTGTCTGGGGGGGCTGTGTACAGTACAGCGTCTGGAGGGGGGGGGGATGTGTACAGTACAGTGTCGGAGGGGAGGGGGGGCTGTGTACAGTACAGTGTCTGGGGGAGGGGGGGCTGTGTACAGTACAGTGTCTGGAGGGGGGGGGATGTGTACAGTACAGTGTCTAGTTGGGGGAGGGGGGGCTGTGTACAGTACAGTGTCTGGGGGGAGGGGGGCTGTGTACAGTGTCTGGGGGGAGGGGGGGCTGTGTACAGTACAGTGTCTGGGGGGGGCTGTGTACAGTACAGTGTCTGGAGGGGGGGGGGTGTGTACAGTACAGTGTCGGAGGGGAGGGGGGGCTGTGTACAGTACAGTGTCTGGGGGGAGGGGGGGCTGTGTACAGTTAGTGTCTGGGGCGGGGGGTGTTCAGTTCGTGTCTGTGAGGGGGGGGGGCAAGACAGAAACAGAGGGGGTGAGAGAGGAGAGGCAGAGACACAGATAAAGAGAGGAGAGAGGGGTGGTGAACACAATATAGACACCAAAATGGGCTGACTGCGCAGATAAAAAAGTGTGCGTGTGTGTGTGTAGCGGCCCAGCACCTGCTCTAGTCTCTGGTTCAGTCTAGTGGAAGATTACTGATCACCAGAACCCAGAATAATTAGGACACATTTCACAGTCCTGCTCACTGTGTGTGTGTGTGTGTGTGTGTGTGTGTGTGTGTGTGTGTGTAATTACATTTGCATATTTGAAGCATGTGATTAATGTCCCAATGCAGCTGTGGAGACCCCCGATGAGAGGGAGGCTTGGGGGGCTAATACTCCATCTAACACACACACACTTTCATAAATAGGGGGCAGCTATGAAATGAATACAACTTCACACACACACACACACACACACACACACACACACACACACACACACACACACACACACACACACACACACACACACACACACACACACACACACACACACACACACACACATCGTTTCAGTTGTGATCTGTTAAGTCCCGTTTCGAATCAGGGATTTGAACATGTAAAAATGCTAGTCGTGTCTCTGTGAGACTGTCTGCAATCACAGTGATATGGCATGCATTCAACCACACACACACACACACACACACACACACACACACACGTCTCTGCTTGACAAAAGATATCTCTCTTATAAATATAAATTTAAATCCCATAGGCAGTTTGAGCAGAATGTAACACACATGACAAACGACACATGATAAAGCAAAGGAAGATCTACTCCACAAAGTGCCATTACTAAAAGGCACCAACTGAACCGGCAGAGCTGTTCGTACGGCTAGACTGCCCCCATCTGGTAGGAAATTACACCCGATTTACCCTGCAATGATTCTAACTGTAAATGGTCAAATGTGGAAACCTTTGTGTGAAGAGGGTCAAATAAATGCAACCGTTGCAACTTTTCCTTTTACATTTCCATAAAGAGCGCAAACAGCGAAGGAGATAAATGTCAGCAGAAAACAAAATTTGTTCCTAAAAAATGACAAGAAAAATACTAGTTTCAGACAGACTACATATTTATTTTCCTTTTTAACAAGGATCACATCTACAAGCCATTTGGCATAGTAGGGCACCACTTCCACAAGCACAGGTTTAGTGAAGGCAACCGCACCTCCTAGCCAATGTCATGCTACATCAGTCAGCTACATACAGTATGTCAGCTAATTCACAGAAAACTATTTTCTTCTTTAAAGAGCAATTTGTGTCGCCTTCTCCTTGTTCAAAATCTGCAGCCGTAACGAGAGTGGCGTATCTCAGATGGCAATGCCTTAACACCGCCAACTCCTCAACTCTTCTCTATCAATCAAGATCAATTCATCCCTCCATCAATTCATCCCTCCATCCACCTGTATCTCTCCATCATCTTCATCTATATATTTCTTGGCTGTTGAGAGAGGCATCGTTCCTTATATGGCACATCTATAAACACATAGATGACACGCACTGCTATACCCACCCTCCTACTGTGTAGATCTGTTATATCTGGTAATAAACTAAATAAGTCTATATAGCATCTATCCATTCCACACAGCACTATAACATACAGTAGGAGAGAGGGAAAATCAGGCAATAGATTTGTCTGTCTATCCACACACTGCTACAACCAAACTCCTACTGTATGTTATTGTCAGGTAATAGATCTATCTGTATATCCACACACTGCTATAACCAAACTCCTGCTATATGTTATATCAGGTAATAGATCTATCTGTATACCAACACACTGCAAAACCCAAACTCTGTATGTTATTGTCAGGTAACAGATCTATCTGTATATCCACACACTGCTATAACCAAACT
>JAPMUY010000412.1:0-15155 GCA_026901105.3 Galaxias olidus | reverse complement strand
AATAGACTCATTTTAAAAATTATCCATAAAATTTACCCAGTTTCTGAATTTCTGAATGTAAGATTTAAATTTGAAGTGGACCCCTGTTCTTTTTGTAGTTTATCAGTTGAATCATTGGAACATTTATTTTTCTCATGCCCCTTTTCTAAATTATTTTGGTCAAATGTGAGAGATTGGTTGTTGTTGAAAATAACAGATATTCCAGCACTGAAGTTGTATCACATTTTATTTTATTTTGATAATTTGGATTCTTCTATTTCTGACTTGGTTAATATAATCATTCTATTGTGTAAATACCATACACACTGCTGTAAATCGAGAGGTAGCAAGCCCTCTTTCCCTTGTTTTATAAATGAATTTAAATCATTTGTTCTGTCTCTTAAAAGGGTAAAATCCTTAAATATTGCAAAAATGTTAAGTAGTAATATTTCAAAATGTTTACTATTTTAAGTAAGCTCTGTTTCTAATGCCTTGATTTTGTCTTCTTTTTTTTTTTAACCCCCCGGATGTTTCTTGAATGTGTAATTTATAATTGTTTGTCTTCAATGTGAATTCATGATCATTTTGCACTTATGTTGTTGTCATGAAGACTTAATATCCTCTTCGAGATTTTGTTTTTGTATTGTATTGTTTGTTTTATTGATTCAATAAAAAAATAAAAAAAAAAAACTACTCATTTCTGTTTCCTGTCCTGTTTTTCGTTCAGTTTTCACGTGACTGCAACTCTGCTAGGCTTAGCGAGTTTGATTGTTATTTGGCTGTATGGTGTGATTTTACTTATTTATTTGTATTAAATATTTTATTTAGTAGCTTGTGTAAGGGTGTGTATACAACACATTATTGCTAAGAGAGCAAAAAGTTAACAAGGACAACCTGGTAATAAATAAATAGGCTACATCTTAAAGTTATATCAAAATTACATTACATCATACATTAGGTTACATCAATATCAAGATTTTTGGGCCAAATACAACACATCGCGTTTCAGTAAAGTAGTATATTGCAACTGCTTTTAGGGGACTTAAATATCATAGTGAGTGAATCATAACTATGGCGAACAAAACATTTCTCTTTTCTATGCCGAGCCTATCACGTGAAAATTGAACAAATGAATCAAATCCGAAGACCCATTTGAGGGGTAAACTACAATTTTCTCTTTCCTATACTGAGCCTATGGGGCTCGTGAAAATTGAACGAACGACTCAGACCCGAAGACCCAGTCAAGGGGTGAACTATTAATTTTTGTTTCCTATACTAAGCCTATGCTGAACGAAATTAACGAACGACTCGCACACAACTGCGACCAAAATGAACGAATCACTCTGAGACAACTCGTTAGTCCCGAGTCATTGTCAAAATGAACAAATTGTTCATGAATGACACATCACTATCCCCTAGTAACGCTGCTGGT
Source organism: Galaxias olidus (assembly GCA_026901105.3). NCBI lineage: Eukaryota > Metazoa > Chordata > Actinopteri > Galaxiiformes > Galaxiidae > Galaxias > Galaxias olidus. The sequence goes on along the minus strand of JAPMUY010000412.1, from coordinate 13,744 downwards.
TGCCTTTGTACCATGCATGTGTCATCTTAAGAATATTGGTAGGTCTTTACTTCCACTACACTCCATGCGTTTGCATTGACTATTCTTAGCAGTTATTATATCAGTAACACTCACTTAACCACTGGTGTTTTTACTGTGAAGACTCACATCCACTTATTATTAACCTAAAATACTATCAGATGAGGATAGTGAGAGAAGAAGCCTAGGGCTATTCCAACTCCCAACTGGTCGCCTGATACTAGGTCGCAAACAGACAACAGCGATGTAAATATTGCTAGTAGAAGGCTATAACTATTACAAGGCATAGGCAATGCAAACACATTGTACATAATCGAGGCAATGTATAATTTTGGCATTAATGGAACATCATACCATGGGAGCTACGATCAATAAATGGAACAAAGAGGCTTGCAACAACAAGCCATTTATTATCAGTTGTAGTCGACTGGAGATTGGAGTCTGACTCTGAGGTAAAAAATTATAATACATAGCTTTTGATTTAGCTAACGTCAGCTAGCTATAGCGATAGGTTTAACTGAGACGTCATGACGTGCCAAGATTGTTTGGGCAAAATCACTTGTCATGGTACAAGTTAAAGGTGCAGTATGAAAGTTTGAATTTCTAGCAATAAATTACATTTTTTACGTTTAATACACACCTCCTGGAGAATATCATTAAACCAAATGCTCAGAGAGAAGGTGCGTTATATATGAGCGCACTGGGCTGTGTATTCAGCTTTTAAAAAAATGTAGGGACGCCCACCTATCCCCAACCAATCAGGAGAGTTTTTGCAAGAAGTAAGGGCTACCTGCCAGTCAATCACCTCGCGTACACACTCCTAGGCAACTGCTTACAGCGTCGCCCTCCAAACAAGCTTGTTGTTACAATTTGCGTCGCAGACAAAAGTAGCAGCGGTGTGAACTAGTAGACTAGTTGCAAGGCAGCTGAAGTCGTTACATGTCGTCGCAAAAGACTTGGCTTGTCAAATCGCCAAGTGCAGTTTTAGAACGTTAGGAAGTATCGCCCCAGATTTATGTCAAAAAGGCATTATTCGTTTACATGCATATGTTGGATATACTCTGCAACATATAGTAGCTATGGTGCCAATCGCAGCTAAATGAAAACTATTGTCATGCACTAGCTCATATTAAGGGAAATAAAATTATGAAATTGTTTTTGTTAACGTTAGCTAACTGTATGTCGTTACTATGGAAACGGTCATTTATGTCTGTGCTCGTTGCTTTGGTGTGACCCACATAGTTTTAGAGCTTTTATGATCAGACCTTCGGGATTCTTTTGTTTCTCACCTCGGAGTCTGACATGGCTTTATGCGTTGTTGGTGAGAACCCAAAATATGCACAACATACACATGATTCATGAAACACTGCGGCACAGGCTCATGAAGTCTAGTCAGATATCGGGCATGTGTGGGATGGGCCATTGAGAGGGATAGGAGGGACCAATGACTCAGAAGGTTGGCCTTTTTGAGTGTTGTGATTCAAATTCTTGCAATTTTTTCCTCCAATTCTCTAGAACTACATACTGCACCTTTAAGTTAACTGAACTGCGACATAGCTATCTCTCAGCCATTGGCAATGAGTCTGAAAGCAGACTTATATGTGCTGGAATGGAATCGAGAAGGAACAAATTGCGGGCGAAGTAAGGGCGCCAAAAATAGCTCTTATAATAAGAAGAAAATAACTTCAATATGAGATTGCAATATGTGAGCGTCATCACTGATGCATCACATAATAAAGTATTATTAAGATGCCCAGGTTGCATTCAAGAGAGTATTAACGTAAACGGGTATTGATCCCACCCGGAGCATCGGCAGAACTAAGCATCTTTATGAATGCCCAGGAACGGGCCAGAAACATTTTACAGCACTTTCATGATGGATGCACATCTTGGAAAATAATAATAAAAAAAACAATGCAAACAAAGACATCCTCCACATCAGGGGCTGAAAATGCTCTCATCGAATGCTCTTTGCATTTAGATTTCTTACACAGTGCCTAGAGAAAATAATTCTGTCCTCTGGAAGGCAAGATTAGCTTTGTATAATTTATACAATACTTCTCATTGTATGCTTTGTCTTACTTCTTTAAATGTTTTTATTTTAGGTAAGAGTGTCTTTGACTGGCAATCATTCTGCCTTGTTTGCCAGGGCTTGTTAGGGCCCTGGTGATTGAACTCTACTGTAATTCCTCTGTTCAGAGTATAGGCCTTTTGCCATGGCCTCCACACAACTGCTTCAATGTGATCCCTGTCAACTCCTTCATAATGGAATATCTGAAAAGCTAATTCTCCATTACTAATAATCATATAGTAATCACTGCAGAAAAAAACAAAAATTGCATTTATTTTCTCTTTAGCATTTTATCTTCTCCTCTTTAGATTGGAGGATGAGCAATTAAGAGAAAGGAGGAGAGAGGGGGGCAGGTGGCAAAGGATAAGGGAAGGAAAACAAATGAGAAGAGGAGGCAAATGGCAATAAGGGAAATATAAATGAGACGCGGAATCGAGAGAACCAAGAAGAGAGGAAGGATAAATAGAGTAATGGAAAGTCACACACGGTCGAAGAATCAGGCGGGACAATCCCACGTGTTTTTGGGATATAAGAGGCAGAGGACAGAAACATGAAAAAACAACAACCATAACATGCCAGCATAAATAAATGATGATTCAGTGGTTGGTGAAAGAAAATAAAATAGGGAAGGGGGCTTACGAATGTGACTTTATTGTTCAACTATTCTATGGCCATCGATCATAATAGTCCTCTTCATTTTGCAATGCTGCGCAGTGTGGCTGGTGGGGGACTGAATTGCCATTAAGACTAGTGCGCCATGCTGCCAGTTTGGGGGCCAGGGACTATACAGCCTAATGGAAGATACAATGATTTTATGCTCAATCACAGTGTGTGTAATAATTAGAATGGCAGAAGAGGGCAGTAAGTTACAGTACTTAAAGGCTTTCTCTGCAGGAGTACAAGAAATCCACTTCAAAATCCTTTCACAGTGAAGGCAGGTGGTAAGAACTGAGGCGAAGCGAAATTGTAAGGTGTTTGGCCAAAGTATGTGGGTTAAAAGCCATCATATTGATCTGGTATGGAAATTTCTGCTTCTTTGCTGGTCTCGTTTCACTAAGAATAATGAACCTTAAGAATGTGGCATGGTGTAGTAATTGGTCAGTGCTGCAAATGTGAATAGGCTATTTGTTTTTGACCTCACCAGTCCATGAACAGCAGTCCATGGGGACTTTTATCATCACATGTTCATACAGTCTGGTTGATGGTATGTAACCACCAAGGGGCCTGACTTCATGATCAAAATTAAATATCTCAGTTCCCCATAAATTACACCATCTTAATTAGTGACCCATGTAGTCTAATAGATCCCCAAAGCCGCACACCTGTTGTTTTTATTACATTTTTATTAGGTAAAAGGCATAACGGACTAAGTAACGGCCAAGAGGAGACCACAAAACACACACGCTGGCACCAAAGACAAAACACAAACACTGCCACAAAAAATAAACACCTCAGACATTCCTCATATTTCCTTTCATTATAATCCAGAGGTTGTATTCACAAAATTTGGGAGGTCTGGAGTGGTCATGCCCCCAACCACTTGCTCTCTGTGCTGGGTCGGCAATAGGGAGCTGGATAAACAGATGGACATCTTCAGGACCACCTCATTCACGCTAGCAGTGACACACCTTCAGCACAATACTGAACCCTAGCCATGTGGCTCTGCCAGGGGCTGTAGCATGACAAAAACCAGGCCAGTGGCCAAGAAAAGACGTGCACAATAGGAGCACCAGAACTTCAGCGATCAGAGATAGTACGTTAGAGAAAAAGGGAAACTTCACCCATTTCTTATCACTTTCATATGTTTGATCATGAAACAATACTGTATTTTACAAATAGTATCGCCATATAGTGTTTAACAATTCAGCAGCAGAATGTCACACAAGTTGGAAAAAATACTCTCTATTGTGTAATAGAGAGTAATTTCCTAAATTTTAAAAACTAAAGCCGTTTTCAGCCAAGGGAGAACCTTTTCTGGATCTAGGTTTGGTTCGCACAATGAGCTAGCTATAGGCATTATGGTGTACAGTAAATTAACCATTTAAATGCCGGGGATCCGAAAAATGCAGGGATTTCACTTTCATTGATACTACCCGAATTTGTTCCACATACTGTCTTAAAGCAGCTGTATGTAGATTCTCATAAGAGGTGGTTTAGGTCAGCCTGTCGTGGATCCAATCAAGTCTTTCTCAAACTTCTTTGTCCTGGGGCCCAGTAAAGTCAGAGTTTTGGTTTACATGACCCACCACAACTCTGCCCCCCCCCCCCCCCCCCCCATATTATTGCATATTATTATTTGTCTATTAACTATTAGTCTTAATTATTATTTATATGTGATTTATGATTACAGGCCATTTAGACCTGCTCCATATGAAATGAGATATTACTTTATGATATTGCGCTATATAAACAAAGTAAAATTTTATTGAAAGCTTCAACAGAAGTGATTTGGCTGAACATAAAATTACTGCCAACAATACTAACACCAAATAAAATATAAACTGATTATTATGAACACTCCCAACACAAATGTTTTTTGTTTGTTTGTTTGTTTTGTCCTTTTTTGGGGGGCTAAATGAACTGCTAACGGTGCAACACTGCCCCAACTTAAAACTGTTCAACACATGTTTAAACTAATATATATATTTATTTATTTTTACGTTAATGACCCATTCCATCCTTAAGTATTCATTGTTATTATAAAACGTAATACAGCCATCTGCAATCACAATATAAAGACAAACAACTGTAACATATCTGGGTGGTAGATGTAAAGGTGTGGAAATGGTTTATTTGTAATTCAGACTTTTAGAAGCGAATGGTAGGTGGAATGTTAGAAGTGCGCGAAACTTTTAAAGCGACGCACGCAGAAATGGCGTCCATGTAACCATGGAAACTTGCTCTCCCCCTCACTCCTGCCTGGCTGCCTAAACTGGCTAGCAACCACAATCGTAGTGCACACACAGTATTTAGAGGAGAGATTGCCGCCTTCACGAGTTTTCTCAACTCCCAGTGCCTTCTCTCCGTAAATAGTTCAACTTTTGCTTAAGCGCGGTGCTCGTTAATGTCACTTTTTTTAAGACACTCTAAACCTATTTTGACTTGTGCTCTGCGGACCGGCAGTTACCTCGTCTCGGACCGGCGCCGGTCCGCGGACCAGGGTTTGAGAAACGCTGGTTTAGGTGAACCCTACCGTTTGCTTAGTGTAATTATTTTCCCCAACAAGACATGCAGAATGCTTGTGTAGACTGCGTATCGCTAGCATGATCAACGACTATGGGCATCTCTTCCTCATTTAGTGATGCACTTCCTGGTGCCATAAAGCTGGAGATCATGCCTGGTGGCGGACAAAATTTGTGTCAAATAATGAGATTTCAAAAGGACTGATCTGAACCACGATCATTCTCCCATAGACATTACAATGTGCTATCAGAAGAAATTTATTAATTTATTAATATAACAAAGTTGCCTATAGTGGGTTTAATTTAGCACAAACAACAACATATTGTTTTAGAAGTTTAGAGAACTTTCCCTTTAACAAAACGCACACACACACACACACACACACACACACAGAGTAAAAGCGAGGCCTTCGTTGTAAATAAGAACTTCTTCCGGTCGCGAACTGGCCTGTGGCATAAAAGGTTGAATAAAGCACATCAAGCACTCAGACACAAAATGTGCTCTCTGTATACATGCTGCCCTGTTAATGAGGTTATGTACTGTGGATGTGTTTTCTATGGTGGAGCATCCAGAATCAACGTTGGCATCCTTAACCTCTTTACCTCTTTAGCCAAAAGGCTAAACCCTTGTAGTTATTATAGTGGCTTCTTATACTATTAGTATTGTTTTCCTGCCGTCGCTCAATTTCCCGTGAGCTGCTGTATGTCAGAGACTTCAAACTTTGCAGGTTGGTTGGTGCCGGTAACCGCTACTCCCAAACCCAAGATGACCCCAAATTACCTCATGGTGGAGCTATAATTGATTCAAATTTAAAACTTTGAAAGGCCATATCTCCTGGCAACACCATATGACCTAGAGTCACCAAGTTAATGTTCTAAGTCCATCTCCACATGATGAACAAAAAAGGCTCTTGGACCCCCAAGGTCCGTCAGGATAGATTTTCTGCCATTTTTAATTTTGTGAAAAACACTTAAAGGGGAATTTCACCCTACCTTTTCACTTAATATTTCACTTCAAATGTTAATTACAGTACATCTCTGTCTTAAATAATCAAATAATCTCAAGCGAGAGGATTTTAAGCACGTTGCTCTCATTTTTCAAGCTTGACGTTCAAATCTAGTTTGGCCATTCACAGTGGACCACAACACCCAGAAATCCAAGAGAATTATATCACCACTCTCTAGGAAATGGGGCGTATCTAACGATTGGTTGACCATGCTTTGGCATCAGGTTGTAAACAGTTTCCAAGCTGTAACAGTAACTCACAGGAATCAGCAGAACATGAAGGACGGCCCCCTTGCTTGTGTAGTCTTTACAGTTGGAGGAGCGTGTCTTATCTTCTAATGGACAATAGACAGATTGTTGACTGACTCCATTTTTGAAACATGCCAAATGGCTCCTTAGGAAGGGGACAGACATATCTGTTACTGTGTAGGTTTCTACAGCAATTGTGATTGTACAGATTCTTCACGGAATGCAAAACTGACATCATTGGGTGTGCTTTCTGAGAAGGCGCTTTATTAGTGTTCGGAATATAGAACACCATTATGAAACTTCTCTCACTTGTCCAGTTGTTTACAATAAGAGGAGAATGATGAATTGGCTTATTATATAAATGATAATAATTCAGCCACATTTTGTCCAGTCTTTAAGAAACTTCTTAAGGCTCCAGTATACTTCAAGCGAAAGCAAACATTTCCTGTTTGCTTAGTTCTCTTTCGCTTGTTCGCCAAGGCTGTGATGGTATACTCGTTCGCTACTGATTCAAGTTTGTGGTAGCTTACACCCCAATACAGCAGGGGTAACCAATCGTTACGGATCGCAACAAAACATTACGAGTGGTTAAGAGTTTTAAAAGTGTTAATATTTTTAAACTTCTTCAGTTAAACTGCTCTCAAAAGTATTCATAGTTCAAGATAAAATTCCAAACTTTTCTAAATAGGAGCTGCTGTGACCAAAACGAACAGTAAATGCTGTACCCAGAAACCAAACGCAGCCCATCCAAAGCTTTCGTCCGAGCAGGGTACCACCCACCAATCACATAGAATGTTCGCCGCCATTCGCTATTGCTATTCGGTAATGCTCTGCCAGTTAGAATTTTTTTAAAAACACTTTAACCTGTAAAACTTTTGATCTGTTGGGTCAATCTGTACCAGACTTGGTACATAGCATCAATGCACAATGATATTTAAATGGTGTATAAGCCAGACCTGTTGGCCAAAACACGTGACCACTATAAGCCAGTGAAATTTAAGGAAGGCATGGCTTATCACAAAAATGATTACAACTAAGTCAGAATCAGTCCAATCCTAATTACACTACCTTTTGAGGCTTATCTGGTAAGGTCTGCAAAGCCATTTTAACATCTGCTTTTAGGGGGTGCTATAAAGGCCACATATTGATATCTCTTGATGTGAATCACCAAAAAGCAATAAACTTACTCATACGTATGCTCTAAGGTAGTCTAATTTAGTCTTGCGTGGGCATCCCTTCAAATCTCATTCTATCAAACTCAACTAGAGGTCTGGAGACTTTCCTATATGATTTGTCTCTTCTCTTGGCCTTTCAAATCTGGAAGGCATGCATTTGATTGGCTCTTATAAACGTCACTCACTCTTGTAAAACCATAGATAGAAGGTAAAACCCTAGAAGGCTACAAATCACCACGACACCATAAAAGGTTGTCAAATTGCATTTAACCATATACTTATACATATACTTGTTGCATTTCTCTCAATCGCTCTCCCTTAATCACTTCCAGTTTGTCTCAGACAACCCCTTGACCAACTCGATGTTTTCACAATTTCAAGACTTTGCAGACAGCTAGGACCCGTCAAAGGTTGCCAGCAGCTTTAATTGCAGCTTGTTGTTTGCCCTATGTAAATATGTAGTTGATTATATCAGTTCTATTAAGGTGGATCAGCATTGATGGTTAAAAAGACAAGGGTTTACCCTTTCAGTACATTTAAATTAATTTAAGTTACGCTTTTAATACAGCAAATCATGAAAAAACAGAAACATAAAAAAATAATAAGAGAAGAATAATAAGAGGTGCGCGCTAAGAGGTTAATTGACCAGCTTGTTAGAGAATGTGATAATTGGCCCTGGATCATATGCCACTGAGAACCTGAGGGCTTGTTAGCTTTAGTTGGCCATTATACCCTGCAAAGTTCTGTTTGAGTGTTTGTGTAGTTGTGAGTGTGTCAGTGTATGTGAGTGTGTACTTGTGTATGTATGTGTGTGCCAGTGTAAATTAACTCAAACTCACATTCTGCAGATGGCAGAGTTTGATTATCAACGAGGCAGGCGAATTCTCCTCTTGATTGTTTTGGACTACCTATAAGACTGTGGAAACCCTGCAAAAGAGACCGCTGCTCTTTACGCTAATAGAACTGGCATTGTCACACCTCATTAATCAGCTCAAGTGAACTGCAGGCTGGAGCTGTGTATGTCGTGTCATGACACTCTGGTCTATGAATCTGTTTAGTTTTCATTAAAGCTCCTACACGCTACGCAACTTTCAAAGTTTTAAGATTGCCGTCCTGCACACACTGCACCACTGTCTGTCTTGTAATCGGGTATCTTAAATGAAAATCTTAAATCTACATGACTGATCGGCGACAAGGGGTCACACATTACAAGATGTTTCACAAGGAGGAAAGTCGCAGTCTCCAAACTACATTTATGCACAAAAACACACACGAGAAGTGGTGTTGCAACTCCTCCCCCTTGTTTTCGTCTACCTTCTAATTGGCTGTAGGTTGTTGCTGCTCTCATGGTCATTCACAACACCGTTTACACTACAGGATTTGGACTCTCCCACGCGACCAGATATTTAACCTGCTAAGATAGCCAATCGTGTGTCACGAGGCATCGGCGACACATCTGCCACTGTCTCAGATCGCGTCGTGAGCAGTTTACACAATCGTTGCTCACGAGAGCATGCTACCTCCGATCTGGGGCTTTTTTCTGTGGTTTCAAAAAACTTGTCGCAGATTTATGATCTGCTATTATAAAATAAAGTAGTAATATTGGTGTTAAGAAATATGGATACGTTTATGCATGTGTGTGTAGGTACTACTTCCTTTACTCTTGTACTAGAGAACGCCAGAGTGTGTGTTATTTAAGATAACTAGAATATGAAGTGAGTATCCCCACTGCATGCTTTTTGCAGATGATGTGGTCCTGATGGCATCATCGGTCTGCGACCTGCAGCACTCATTGGATTGGTTCGCAGCCGAGTGTGAAGCGGCTGGGATGAGGATCAGCACCTCCAAATCTGAGGCCATGGTTCTCAGCAGGAAACCGATGGATTGTCTACTCCAAGTAGGGAATGAGTCTTTACCCCAAGTGAAGGAGTTCAAGTATCTCGGGGTCTTGTTCTCGAGTGAGGGGAAAATGGAACGAGAGATGGGCCGGAGAATTGGAGCAGCGGGTGCGGTTTTGCAGTCGCTTTATCGCACCGTTGTGACGAAGAGAGAGCTGAGCCAGAAGGCAAAGCTCTCAATCTACCGGTCTTTCTTCGTTCCTACTCTCACCTATGGTCATGAAGGGTGGGTCATGACCGAAAGAACGAGATCGCGGATACAAGCCGCGGAAATGAGTTTCCTCCGGAGGGTGGCTGGCATCTCCCTTAGGGATAGGGTGAGAAGTTCAGCCATTCGTGAGGGACTCGGAGTAGAGCCGCTGCTTCTTTGCGTAGAAAGGAGCCAGTTGAGGTGGTTCGGGCATCTAGTAAGGATGGCACCTGGCCGCCTCCCTAGGGAGGTGTTCCAGGCACGTCCAGCTGGGCGGAGGCCGCGGGGCAGACCTAGGACCAGGTGGAGGGATTATATCTCCACACTGGCCTGGGAACGCCTTGGAATCCCCCAGTCAGAGCAAGTAAATGTGGCCCGGGAAAGGGAAGTTTGGGATGCCCTACTGGAACTGCTACCTCCGCGACCCGACCCCGGACAAAGCGGATGAAGATGATGATGATGATGATAGAATATGAAGTGTGTATGTTTCTGAGAGGGAGAGAAATCAAGAGAGTTTGTACAGTTCAGTACAGAGAATGAATATTGGGGTATTGACATTGCCGTGTTGATAGCGGCCTTAAGACGGCATGACACCTGACATTGTTTCATCTCCAACTGCGTCACATTTCCCATCCTTGTGTGCGCGCCCCGAAGTGATGGCATCACCACTCCCACCATAGGCCCAAATCAAAATGTCAGTGTGTCAAACTGAGAAGAATGACCATCAAACGAGGTTCCTGTAAGTGACGAAACAAACAGCAGGGAGGGCTGACAAAGCCAGCTTCTCTCCTTTTAGATATAGCCATATCTCTGATGCAAGGAAGACCCTAAATCCATTACAAGCCTATTATACGTGCTGGGCTAAGGCCGGGGGCTCACTGGTGAACTGCAGTGCTTAATCCACAAAGAAGAACTAATAGGAATTGAGAAAATATAATCCACACTTGAGTGACTTTGGATGGATTTGCTTGGATTAATGAACTGCCAGCCATACTGACAACAAACCGAAGAGAGTACAATCCGTGAGCAGCCTCTGACAATCAGTCAAACACAAGCATACACTCACATGCACACAAAAACAAACACGCATGCAGTCACAAAAATGTTGTATAATTAACCTAGCACGATGTATGAATGCTATACATTTTTTTTTCTCTCTCTCTCTACTTCTCTCCCCCCCTTGCTTTCCTTCCTTTTTTAAACCCACAATAATCATCACTGCTGTGTCTCAGAGAGAGACACATACACAGTCATCGGAGGCTGATCAGTAGACTGCTCCACAGACCGATGTGAGGAAGAACTCCTCTACATTGACATACAGTATAAGCACACACTGCTAACTGATCATCTCTTGAGGTTTTTTCCTCATTCAAGTACCATCATATAAATGAGTTGTGTAATACTGTACACCAGTCATTCCATTTTGTGAGACATACTCAATGGCACAAATGACACAGGTGTCCATCAATTACCACCATCAGGGCGTTCCCTAGGTGCCTCACCTGCGTTCACTGTCAGTCTGCCAAGTCCAGGATGTTACCACTGTGGTTCAGTAATATAATTACATTCTAAACACTTAGAATTTTCATTCTGGTGGAAGCTGACCACAGCTTTGATGCTCAACAAATTAGCCACATTATAATTGGATCTTTATGAATATTATGAAGCTAGGGAGTTCTATCGTAGACTAACTGTTACCCCCTTTTCACCAACACAAACCTAGAGCCAGTTCTGTGTCGGCGCTAGAGCCAGTTCACCGTGGGTTCAATTTGCGAGCCTTAGAAGAATCGTTTGCTTTTCCACGGGCTAGAGAACCACGTCCATTACATCAGTACATACGTCCGTATACGTCTCTGTTTTCGCAGCAACGCAAGCCTTTGCAACGCACAACAGCAATGGCGGACTCTCCATTAGCTAGCCACTCTAGTCAACTGAAATCACTTTTTCAACTTCCAGTGCCTCTTCCCTGTTCTTTATTTATTTAAAGACGTGCCTGGCGTGCTGTTTTTTCAAAGCGGCGCCTCCTTGCACTTTTTTATTTTTGGCAGAGCACGTCATGTAGCCTATCTGATGTGGAAAATAGTTAAACTTTTGCCGTAGTGCAGCGCTCATCAATGTCACTTTTTTGTCAGCCGGCCAATCAAAATCGATTAAAGGCGGGACTAAAAGTGGTGCCAGCAAAGAGTTGGAGCCAGCTTGGAACCCGTTTTTCTGGCCAAGATCCGGCTCTTTTGCGGTGGAAAAGTAAAGAACAGGTTTAAGATTTGGCTCTGGAACTTGCTTGGTGGAAAAGCAGCATGTGAGGACGGCTTCTACCTGAGCCATATTTTTCTAAGGCAGGTGTCTGTAACGTGCTTTTCCATAAGCCTATTTAATGAATTACACTTCAGGTGATGTGTTTTTTAGCTTCATATCAAAAGCGGTCAAAAAACGATGTCGCCTCCTGTCTTCATGAACGTCCCCCTATGGCTTACAAAAGATGACCTTTCAACCCAGTGACCGCTGTGTGTGGGCGTAACAGCTCTTTAAATGGGTTCATGTCATTGTTTGATTGAAGCAAGGTTAAAAACCAAATATATAGACTAAATAAAAACTTTGATTGAAACAAAATGTCAACTTAATAAGATGACTCCAACACTAACCATATATTCGCTGTCTCTGATGCTACCACAATCTGTTGCTGGCTCTGTTAATCTCCGTTTTATATTGTCTCAGCTTCTAATAAGATAAACTGTCATTCAGCTGTCTGCTGACATATGCCAGGCGATGACATCTGGATATTAGAAGCATGATCTGGAGAGTGAGAGCGTGTTAGCGTGCATGAATCTGTGCATACACATGTGTCTCCTTGTCTTTGAGTCTAGCCATGTGTTTTTGTTTATGCAGTTGATAACATCTATGATTGCAGGATTTACAAGCCTCACTTTATCTCCTTATAGCAGTAGAACATGTCCAGAGATAATAGCCATCGTGCACACAGGACTGCTCTGGACTATTGATTTCCCAATAGATACCATCCACGTTGATGTCTCAGGCACATTAAAGGCACGTCTGCACTTGTTTCCTGCAGGCCAGTCTGTGGCCAGTGGCTTACATAGATGTATTAGTGCCATGAGCAAACCCCAGCTCTGCTACAACCAGCTGGTAGACATACTCAGGGGCTCCATAATGGTTAGGGAGGGGGAAAGGGGATCAAATAACGCAGTCAAGGATACACAAGGTTATCGCTGTGTTGCATGTGTGAAAGAGACATAGAGAGAGAGATAGTGAGGGAAGTGAGACACAGGCATAGCAAGACAGAAAGAAAGAGGGATCAAATAATATACTGTACAAACAGAGTCAGAAAGAAAGAGTGATAGAGGGACTAATATACAGTATGAACAGATAGGGAGAGACCATGGGGTTTTGTTTCCACCCAGGCCTGGTTCCCTAGCAAAGGTTCCCTTTCCTCTTCAAATTAAGTTTAATGAGAGGCAAATTAAGTTGTGCTGTACTTTGCCTAGACTTTCCTGTTTTAAAACACCGTTGTTCTTCCCTTGCCTCAGTGAAACTAATTAAACTGCACTTCAACATCAATAAGGCATCTCAGACATACAACAGCAAACTGACTATAAACTCTTTAGAGGGAAAATGTGTTACTTCTCTGGGTGTGGATGTGTTGGAGTGCTGAATACAGCAGCAAAATTACACTCGTAAAGAGAAAAACAAACCAGTGTGTTTGGTAATTAGATGACCTGAGATGGCGCCACCCTCCCTGGCTCTCCCTGGTGGAAATTTTATTTTATTTTAAAAATAAGCAAAATGCACAATAACAAGTATTCATATTTGGGGTAAAATTAGCTTTCATCCCATAGACATGTATGTGTCTATGGTTCATCCCCCCTCTCTAAATATCTCTTCTGGGGCGGTAGAAAAATCACCCATTCAGTACAGCAGTATTAATCTGGTCAGTTAA
>JAPMUY010000410.1:0-14931 GCA_026901105.3 Galaxias olidus | reverse complement strand
ATTAAACTAGTTAATCTGAACAACAGGGTTTGAATTAAACTAGTTAATCTGATCAGCAGGGTTTTAATTAAACTAGTTGATCTGAGCAACAGCGTTTGAATTAAACTAGTTAATCTGATCAACAGGGTATGAATTAATCTGATCAACAGCGTTTGAATTAAACTAGTTAATCTGATCAGCAGGGTTTTAATTAAACTAGTTAATCTGATCAACAGGGTATGAATTAATCTGATCAACAGGGTTTGAATTAAACTAGTTAATCTGATCAACAGGGTTTGAATTACACTAGTTTCAGATCTGATTCACAGGGTTTTATTAATCTAGTTTGAGTTATGTATACTTTATGCTGTGTTTGAAAACAGATTTATTGTGGCAATGGAGGGAGGGAGAGACCAAGAAGAGAAGGAGCTAAACAGGGAAGAGAAGAGGGGGAGGGGTGGAGAGGCAAACAGCAAAATGAGGTTCACCTAAAGTTCATCACATTTCTGAAGGTCTACGCTGTTTAGAATGATCTGATGTTGAAAGCTGTATGGGTTGTCTGTGTGTGTGTCTGTGTGTGTCTGTGTGTGTGGGGGTGTGAGTGTGAGTGTGTGTGTGTGTGTGTGTGCGTGTGTGTGTGTTTCTGCTACTGTATGTGTTTGTGTGCGTGTGTGTGTGTGTGTGTGTGTGTGTGTGTGTGTGTGTGAGGTAAGGACAGTTCCACCAGCTCTTCACTTCAGAGATAATTGCAGTCAGAATTATACTGCAGATTGATGATTATGGATATGTATTTATTAGTCATCAGAGATAGAGAAAGAAAATTAAAGGAGAGAGAGAGAGAGAGAGAGCCTTTAGTGTCCTTACTGTGATTTTAAAGTCCATACTATTTAAAATGATTAATGGTGAGGGTCAAATTAAGCCCCTAGACACACACACATGCACGCACGCACCCACACGTGCACACACACCCACACCCACACCCACACACACACACACACACACACACACACACTGCAACCTCAGCACCTTCCAGACCACTCTGTGACCACACACACACACACACACACACACACACACACACACACACACACACACACACACACACACACACACACACATACATGGGGAATTCCTGGAGGGTTGGTGACGTTGATTTGATGACAGAAATCCGGGATCAGTGTTGTGTGTTTCCAAGGTTTGGTCCAGCAGAGTTAGTAATGGAAGAAACACATCAGAACCTAGAATAGACCAGCATAAAGAGAACATACTAGAACAGATCAGCATAGAGGACATACTAGAACTGATCAGCATAGAGAGAACATACTAGAACCGATCACAGTCTAGAAGAATAGACCAGCATATAGAGAACATAGTAGAACCAATCAGAGAATAGAAGAATGGACCAACATAGAGAGAACATACTAGAACAGATCAGTCTTGACAAATAGACCAGCATAGAGAACATACTCCCAGAGGGACCGACTCTGATCTGTTCTAGTATAGTATATATATATATTGGGAATGTTTTCTGTTCTGTACAGCATGATTGAGCTTATTGATATAGGCTGCACAGTTTGTTTGGCTAGTTAGAGTGGCTACACACTTTGTTTGGCTAGTTAGAGTGGCTAAACCCACTTTGTTTGGCTAGTTAGAGTGGCTAAACCCACTTTGTTTGGCTAGTTAGAGTGGCTACACACTTTGTTTGGCTAGTTAGAGTGGCTACACACTTTGTTTGGCTAGTTAGAGTGGCTAAACCCACTTTGTTTGGCTAGTTAGAGTGGCTAAAGTTTGGCTAGTTAGAGTGGCACTTTGTTTGGCTAGTTAGAGTGGCTAAACCCACTTTGTTTGGCTAGTTAGAGTGGCTAAACCCACTTTGTTTGGCTAGTTAGAGTGGCTAAACCCACTTTGTTTGGCTAGTTAGAGTGGCTAAAGACACTTTGTTTGGCTAGTTAGAGTGGCTAAACCCACTTTGTTTGGCTGGTTAGAGTGGATACCACTTTGTTTGGCTAGTTAGAGTGGCTTAACCCACTTTGTTCGGCTAGTTAGAGTGGATACCACTTTGTTTGGCTAGTTAGAGTGGCTTAACCCACTTTGTTTGGATAATAATAATAATACATTTTATTTATAAAGCGCTTTTATGACATTCAAAGACGCTGTACAAAGTTTAAAACAAGAATAAACAAACAGTAAAAACAAGCGAACAAATATCAAACATTAAAAGCAGTTCTGAAAAGGTGGGTTTTGAGCAGGTTTTTGAAGGTGGGGAGTTCAGAGCAGTCACGGATGGGTTGTGGGAGTGAGTTCCAGAGGGTTGGGGCAGCGACGGAGAAGGCTCTGTCACCCCAGGTTCGGAGCTTGGTCCTGCAGGGGAGGGAGAGAAGGTTGGCAGCAGAGGAGTGGAGGGAGCGGGATGGGGCGTGGCGGCGGAGCAGGTCAGAGAGGTAGGAGGGGGCCAGGTTATGGAGGGCTTTGAATGTGTTGAGGAGGACTTTGAATTGGATACACTGAGGGATAGGGAGCCAGTGGAGGTTTTGGAGGACAGGGGTGATGTGGTCTCGGGAGCGGGTGCAGGTGAGGAGGCGGGCAGCGGAGTTTTGGATGTATTGGAGTTTGTTGAGAGTTTTGGATGGGGTACCGTAGAGGAGGCTATTGCAGTAGTCCAGTCTGGATGTGATGAATGCGTGTATGAGGGTTTCAGCAGCGGAGAAGGACAGAGATGGGCGGAGTCGTGCGATGTTTTTTAGGTGAAAAAATGCAGTCCGGGTTATTTGGTAGTTATAGTTAGAGTTAGTTAGAAAAGGAGGTACTGCAGCAGTGTGCAATCAAGTGCTTTTAAATTCCTCTCTCTCTGCCCCCCCCCCCTCCCCTCTCTCTCTCTCTCTCTCTCTCTGCAGTATGGGGCGTGTCTGCAGGGTCCTGCAGGCTCCCAGGGGAGAGACGGTAACCCCGGTGTTAATGGGATCCCCGGGACGCCCGGTATCCCGGGTCGGGACGGCCAGCGGGGGGAGAAGGGGGAGTGTGTCAGCGAGAGGTACGAGGAACCATGGCGACCCAACTACAAACAGTGTGCCTGGAACTCCCTGAACTACGGCATCGACCTGGGCAAGATCGCCGTGAGTAACCCTGACCCTGACCCTAACCCTGACCCTGACCCTGACCCTTAACTACGGCATCGACCTGGGCAAGATCGCCGTGAGTAACCCTGACCCTAACCCTGACCCTGACCTTAACCCTGACCCTGACCCTAACCCTGACCCTGACCCTAACCCTGACCATGACCCTAACCCTGACCTACGGCATCGACCTTGGTGAGATCGCCGTGAGCAATACTATAGTGAAAACTCATTTAAAAAAATTGCAGAACATTGTGGAACCTTTGTTGAGTTTGAAAGTGTATCCGGTACCACCTGGTGCCACTCGGAGTCCAACTTTGAGGACGTCATTAGCGTCCTGAACAGACACCATCATTGAATTAAAATTCACTCAAAGAAAATCAGTGAACCTGATGTGCATTTCGTAAACATGGGATGAATTGGATGATCTCGGGACTGGAATCAGGGTTGGTCCTTGGCTCAGAGACAGGAATCAGGGTTGGTCCTTGGCTCAGAGACAGGAATCAGGGTTGGTCCTTGGCTCAGACAGGAATCAGGGTTGGTCCTTGGCTCAGACTGGAATCAGGGCTGGTCCTTGGCTCAGACTGGAATCAGGGCTGGTCCTTGGCTCAGAGGCTGGAATCAGGGTTGGTCCTTGGCTCAGAGACAGGAATCAGGGCTGGTCCTTGGCTCAGAGACAGGAATCAGGGTTGGTCCTTGGCTCAGACTGGAATCAGGGTTGGTCCTTGGCTCAGAGACTGGAATCAGGGCTGGTCCTTGGCTCAGAGACAGGAATCAGGGTTGGTCCTTGGCTCAGAGACAGGAATCAGGGTTGGTCCTTGGCTCAGAGACAGGAATCAGGGCTGGTCCTTGGCTCAGACTGGAATCAGGGTTGGTCCTTGGCTCAGAGACAGGAATCAGGGTTGGTCCTTGGCTCAGACAGGAATCAGGGCTGGTCCTTGGCTCAGAGACAGGAATCAGGGTTGGTCCTTTATGGCACTTTTGGTAGCATTTATGAATTTCAATGAACCCTAACCCTAACCCTTATGGGTGACAGAAAAACATTTTCCCTACACTTAACTCTCAACTACGGCATTGACTTGGGCAATGAGCAACCCTGACCTGAACCCTGACCCTGACCTGAACCCTGACCGCCCCGAGTGACAGGATGGCATCTCTCATAGATTACATCATTACTATAGCCCATTGAAATTAATACATTCATACAGTCCTTCAGTAATACATTCATTCATTTATTTATTCAATCATTGATTCTATGTATTTACCTGTGAAACTATGATGTATAAATAAGAGTATCCACTGTTTGGTGGTTTATTATCCTATTATCATGTCTAGGACTGTACCTTCACTAAGCCCCCCCCCACCCTCCTAGGACTGTACCTTCACTAAGCTGCCCCCCCCCCCTAGGACTGTACCTTCACTAAGCTGCCCCCCTCCTAGGACTGTACCTTCACTAAGCTGCCCCCCACCCTCCTAGGACTGTACCTTCACTAAGCCCCCCCCCCCCCCCCTCCTAGGACTGTACCTTCACTAAGCTGCCCCCCCCCTCCTAGGACTGTACCTTCACTAAGCTGCCCCCCCCCCCTCCTAGGACTTTACCTTCACTAAGCCCCCCCCCCCTCCTAGGACTGTACCTACACTAAGCTGCCCCCCCCCCCCCCCTCCTAGGACTGTACCTTCACTAAGCTGCCCCCCCCCTCCTAGGACTGTACCTTCACTAAGCCCCCCCCCCTCCTAGGACTGTACCTTCACTAAGCTGCCCCCCCCCCCTCCTAGGACTGTACCTTCACTAAGCCCCCCCCCCCCTAGGACTGTACCTTCACTAAGCTGCCCCCCCCTCCTAGGACTGTACCTTCACTAAGCTGCCCACCCCCTCCTAGGACTGTGCCTTCACTAAGCTGCCCCCCCCTCCTAGGACTGTACCTTCACTAAGCCCCCCCCCCCTCCTAGGACTGTACCTTCACTAAGCCCCCCCCTCCTAGGACTGTACCTTCACTAAGCCCCCCCCCCCTCCTAGGACTGTACCTTCACTAAGCTGCCCACCCCCTCCTAGGACTGTACCTTCACTAAGCTGCCCCCCCCCCCCCTCCTAGGACTGTACCTTCACTAAGCCCCCCCCTCCTAGGACTGTACCTTCACTAAGCTGTACCCCCCCTCCTAGGACTGTACCTTCACTAAGCTGCCCCCCCCTCCTAGGACTGTACCTTCACTAAGCCCCCCCCCCCTCCTAGGACTGTACCTTCACTAAGCTGCCCCCCTCCTAGGACTGTACCTTCACTAAGCCCCCCCCCCCCCCCTCCTTGTACTGTACCTTCACTAAGCTGCCCCCCCCCTCCTAGGACTGTACCTTCCCTAAGCTGCCCCCCCCCCTCCTAGGACTGTACCTTCACTAAGCCCCCCCCCCCTCCTAGGACTGTACCTTCACTAAGCTGCCCCCCCCCCCCCTCCTAGGACTGTACCTTCACTAAACTGCCCCCCCCTCCTAGGACTGTACCTTCACTAAGACCCCCCTCCTAGGACTGTACCTTCACTAAGCCCCCCTCAGGACTGTACCTTCACTAAACTGCCCCCCCCCTCCTAGGACTGTACCTTCACTAAGCCCCCCCCCCCCTAGGACTGTACCTTCACTAAGCCCCCCCCCCCCCTCCCTCCTAGGACTGTACCTTCACTAAGCCCCCCTCCTAGGACTGTACCTTCACTAAGCCCCCCCCCTCCTAGGACTGTACCTTCACTAAGCTGCCCCCCCCTCCTAGGACTTTACCGTCTGTAAGCTGCCCCCCCCCCTCCTATGATTGTACCTTCACTACGCCCCCCCCCCCCCCTCCTAGGACTGTACCTTCACTAAGCTGCCCCCCCCCTCCTAGGACTGTACCTTCACTAAGCCCCCCCCCTCCTAGGACTGTACCTTCACTAAGCCCCCCCCCTCCTAGGACTGTACCTTCACTAAGCTGCCCACCCCCTCCTAGGACTGTACCTTCACTAAGCTGCCCCCCCTCCTAGGACTGTACCTTCACTAAGCTGCCCCCCCTCCTAGGACTGTACCTTCACTAAGCTGCCCCCCCCCTCCTAGGACTGTACCTTCACTAAGCCCCCCCCCCCCTCCTAGGACTGTACCTTCACTAAGCTGCCCCCCCCCCCCCTCCTAGGACTGTACCTTCACTAAGCTGCCCCCCCCTCCTAGGACTGTACCTTCACTAAGCTGCCCCCCCCTCCTAGGACTGTACCTTCACTAAGCTGCCCCCCCCTCCTAGGACTGTACCTTCACTAAGCTGCCCCCCCCTAGGACTGTACCTCCTAGGGACTGTACCTTCACTAAGCTGCCCACCCCCTCCTAGGACTGTACCTTCACTAAGCTGCCCCCCCCACCCTCCTAGGACTGTACCTTCACTAAGCTGCCCCCCCCTCCTAGGACTGTACCTTCATTAAGCTGCCCCCCCCCTCCTAGGACTGTACCTTCACTAAGCCCCCCCCCTCCTAGGACTGTACCTTCACTAAGCTGCCCCCTCCTAGGACTGTACCTTCACCAAGCCCCCCCCTCCTAGGACTGTACCTTCACTAAGCTGCCCCCCCCCCCTAGGACTGTACCTTCACTAAGCCCCCCCCCCCCCCCCTAGACTGTACCTTCACTAAGCCCCCCCCCCCCCCTAGGACTGTACCTTCACTAAGCCCCCCCCCCCCTCCTAGGACTGTACCTTCACTAAGCCCCCCCCCCCTCCTAGGACTGTACCTTCACTAAGCCCCCCCCCCCTCCTAGGACTGTACCTTCACTAAGCTGCCCCCCCCTCCTAGGACTGTACCTTCACTAAGCTGCGGTCCGACAGCGCCCTGCGGGTCCTCTTCACCGGGTCCTTGAGGCTGAAGTGTCGGGTGGCATGCTGCCAGCGGTGGTTCTTCACCTTCAACGGCGCCGAGTGTACCGGACCTCTGCCCATCGAGTCCATCATCTACCTGGACCAAGGCAGCCCGGAACTCAACTCCACCATCAACATACACAGAACCTCCTCAGGTCAGAACCCACATACACAGAACCTCCTCGGGTCAGAACCCACATATACAGATTTATTTATGTGAAAGAGATAGAGAGAGAAGAAAAAAAGAGTGATAGAGAAACAGAGAGAGAGAAAGACAGACAATGACCACAGTCTACCACCGACTTCTCTGGACGTGTTGTGATGTGTGTGTTTGTCTCCCTCTAGTGGAGGGTCTGTGCGAGGGCGTCCACTCTGGCCTGGTGGACATAGGGATCTGGGTGGGGACGTGTGCAGACTATCCCCGTGGCGACGCCTCCACAGGATGGAACTCCGTCTCCAGGGTCATCATCGAGGAGCTACCCAAATAGCCACGCCCATCCTGTGACCTATGACCTATGAACCCTTCACCAACACATTGGGAGCAGGGCCTACCATTTAAACTGTTTACATTTATTGTGTGTTTAGTTGAATTTACCCCAAAAAAAGTTCCAAATAAAAACATTGCCAGAAACAGACCTGGTCATTTGAACAAAATGTTCTGAGAATGCTTAAAAAACAACATTGTTGCAGCGGTGAGCGTCTGTTTGAGTTTCTTTAAAGGAAGTGGTTCTACAGGAACAGTAGTCCTCCACACTCCACAAGGACAGAGACAGATCCTAGTCTAACCTCTATGACACCATCCAGATGTCATGCTAGCGTCGTCTTCTTCATACAATAAAGGTTTCAACATAAAACACACTGGAGTCTGTTCATGAGG
Source organism: Galaxias olidus (assembly GCA_026901105.3). Lineage (NCBI taxonomy): Eukaryota > Metazoa > Chordata > Actinopteri > Galaxiiformes > Galaxiidae > Galaxias > Galaxias olidus. The sequence continues at coordinate 7,111 of JAPMUY010000410.1, read as the reverse complement.
CCGACTCTATGGTTACGGGCCTGTGGATGCATTAGTTAATGGAGGATCTTTGTAAACCGAGGGACAGAGAGAGAGGGGAGGGCAGGAACAATCACAGAGAGGAAGACAGAAAGGAGAGAGAAAGAAAAAGAAGACAGAATAAGTGAGAGAGAAAATAAAAGAGAGATAGGTTTGTGTGTTTGAGGTAGAACAGGTTTGTGTGTTTGAGGTAGAACACAGGTTTGTGTGTTTGAGGTAGAACACAGGTTTGTGTGTTTGAGGTAGAACAGAGTAACACAAAAAACAATGATAAAGACCTACGAGCTACGAGCTTTGCTGAACTATCAGTGTGCAAAAAACAACACTGAAACACTTAATTATTTACACATGAACATTTATACAGTAGTACTAAAATATATATCCTACACGATGTAGTCCCGTCAAATCAACAACAACATTTTAAGAAATCAACAACAATAACGTTACATGACAGTGGAAAACAAAAACAAGGCTCAGAGTCCCTCTTTTGTGTTTTTGGTTTGCTTATAACGGCCTCTTATCGCTGTGGTGGGAATGTAGTTTTTTCCAACACAGTTAAAGAACTACGTCTCCCTATGACATGAACACCAGAAAGGGTCATGGCACTTCCTGGTTGCCATCAGCCAAGGCACAACATGAAGTGCTTTTTCATTACAACATTTATAAAAGAACAATACATTTCTAAAATGAGCTTACATATTAAGTGAATTTTACAATACCTTGTCAAAGTAACATCTTTAAAATCTTGATATTGAACAGATTTATCAGCAAATGCAAACACTGCAGCTGACATTAGTACCACGTTTCGGATAGTAGTGAGTTTTATTTCAAAACAACCGACAGAACCTGGATAAGAATACGTCTGGACAATCTCTAAAACAACATAAACAGCTTCTAGTTCCGTCTTTAATATGGCACTATTGCTAGTTATTCTGACTGGTTGACTTTCATAACCAGACATGTAGTCCATGGTGTAACACACAGTCCGTCTCTGAGGATTCCCCCTAAGAGGAAGGGTTGTCTCATTTGAAGGGGAACTAACTACTAAGGCATTTATCTTGGTAGAATGAGCCAGAAGAAGGAAGGGGGAACATTACACACGAGTGGTGGTACAAGTTGAATCAACCCTTCATCCCTGAAATTAACATGAAATATATTTATGTAACTGTGAGGGGCGATTCAGCCCCCTGGCAATGAATGTGGTTAGGGGTGGGGGATAAAAGCTTGGCTGTTCTTCAGTCAACAAGGAACAGGGTTCAAAGGTTAGATCAATGTCCCCAAAAAATCCAAGTGAGGGAATGTTGTGCACAGGATTTGAGCTTCCACTGAGGTAACCCTCCCTCCCCAAATCTCCCATTGGTCAACACTGGGCATTAAGATTATAATGGAATAATAATTCATGAAATAATGATTCATAATAAAATAAGATTAAATTGGTTTTGACTGGGTACTTAAAAATAATCATAATTAATAAACAATCTGTAGGTTGCAGTGTCAGTTCCCATGCAACTGTTTAAATTAAGGAAATGTTTTTTAAATTGATTACAACGGCAACTTTCATACAGTCGGTGTATATGTGTTCTAGTACATTCAGCTTTAAATTGTAGTCTATTTGTGTGTTCTAGAACATTCAGCTTTAAATTGTAGTCTTTTTATGTGTTCTAGAACTTTCAGCTTTAAATCGTAGTCTTTTTATGTGTTCTAGAACATTCAGCTTTAAATTGTAGTCTTTTAATGTTCTAGAACATTCAAATTTGAATAATTGTTGTTGTATGTGTTCTAGAATGTTCTGGCAGTTGGTGCTTCAGCAGTCAAAGCTGTGTGGCGTAAAAATAGAGCCAGGACATTACACACACTACAGGCGTGTGTGTGCTTTTAAGAATAGCAGCAAGCACAATTACAATCTCTGGTGTTGTATGGCTCTAAATCATAGCGTCTTTTCATACATACAGAATAACATGGATTTTTACATTTTGTATTAGTCTTATTCTCTTTTAAGATACATTTCTATATACATTTTAGACAAAGATTGTGTTGTTTTTTGTGCAGATCTTATTAGATTTCTTCCCTTCACATTCACAATCGTGCTCAGTGAAATGTGTTGTTTTTTATCATTGCTATTATCCCAGACCTGCTCCTGCTTGCACTTAATAAACATAGGGCTCCACCTGGTGGTTAGATGAGGAATAGGTTTCAGGACACTGACTTAAAAGCTCTTGCATGCAGCTGACATGGTTGTAATTCCCTTAAAGAGATCAGAGAGCAGGTTGATGTCAGGGGCAAGATTCAGAGTTTTCAGAGAGTATGATGGTTAAATACTCTTAATTTGATCTGGAAATGGTGGACTCTGCGAAATTGTTTTAAATGTACAGCGTGTTTAAAGCAAACTATCTTAGAAGCTTCAGCTCAACAGTGGCCAGTCTACAGCTAGCGGCAGCTCCTTTCTCACCCCTCCTATTCAGAATGAACTAGTCCAAAGAGAGACTGCAGTCTGTCTCTGTCTCCATTAAGGGCTCTGTTTCATTTCCACCTGTTCCACCACCAGTCCTCTGCTGTTCCTGGGTCAGTGTGGGCTCAGGCAGGGGAGGATGCAGCTCCCTGATGCTGGTCCAGGAGCAGCCGGGAGACGTTCTCGTAGACCAGGAAGGTGATGCAGCAGGCGGGGATCACTCGGACCAGGTTAGGAACCATGCCTTTGTAGAAGCCTGCAGCACCCTCGTTACTGTGGAGACACACACACACGCGCGCGCACACACACACACACGCGTGCGCACACACACACACGCACGCACGCACACACACAGGCACACGCACACGCACACACACGGCTGCTAATAATTTACTTGTTCGTGTGCCACTGCAATCTGTCTGTCTGTGGTTTTGTACGTGTTGTGTTGGTCCTGTAGTCTGTGTGTGTGTGTGTGTGTGTGTGTGTGTGTGTGTGTGTGTTTCTCTACCTCCAGGTGCGTGTGATGACGTCCTTCAGCCCGCTGTACGTGTTGTGTTGGTCCTGTAGTCGGGCTCGAACCACCTGGTATGGGTATGTGGTTGCCACGGCAAATATCTTGGAGACGGCTGCCATGACGATGTACTCCCATGGAGACTAAGAGAAAGACAGGCGGCCTTTATAATGTTCCTGATCATGTTCTTTGACCATACAGATGTTTGTTAACAGGAGGGGTCTAAGTTCCAGTGTCCCTTCTCATAGTAGAGTGATGTCAGAGCTGTAAGAGAGTGATTCAGTATCAGAGTGATGTCAGAGCTCTATGTAGTGATTCAGTATCAGAGTGATGTTAGAGCTCTATGTAGTGATTCAGTATCAGAGTGATGTCAGAGCTCTATGTAGTGATTCAGTATCAAAGTGATGTCAGAGCTCTATGTAGTGATTCAGTATCAAAGTGATGTCAGAGCTCTATATAGGGTGATTCAGTATCAAAGTGATGTCAGAGCTCTATGTAGTGATTCAGTATCAAAGTGATGTCAGAGCTCTATATAGGGTGATTCAGTATCAAAGTGATGTCAGAGCTCTATGAAGCCACAGGGGGCGATGGAAAATATACTGACCAACACTGCAGATTGGTGGACCTCCAGGGACACTGAAAGCTTCCCTGTATGAGTGTGCGCGTTCAGAGCATCAGAGGGCATGTTGTGTGTGTGTGTGTGTGTGTGTGTCTCACCAGCAGGGCATCAGAGGGCATGTTCCTGTACTTGTTGAGGTCTCTCTTTAGGGCCTCGTAGGTCATGAACTGCAAAGCAGCTTGGGACGTCCCGGCCAGACCAGGAAGAAACCCCTGAGAGGAAAATAAATCAATCAATCCTAACCCGAAAGAAAGAAAGAGAGAGAGAGAAAGAAAGAAAGAGAGAAAGAGTTACCCTGTACATTCCTGGGACTCCTTCCCTCTGGTAGATCTTGGCGAGCGCGTCAAGCATCCCAGAGTACTGTTTCCCCTCTGGCCCGGCGTTGTACTGCAGAACCAGACGGGTCTTAATCACCCACACTGGGTTAGTCAGGCACAGAGTCAGGACGCCTAGAGCGGGATCAGAACACACACACACACACACACACACACACACACACACACACACACACACACACACACACACACAGTTCCAGGAAGGGCGTCATTGACATGCAGTGTACCTGGCTGTTTGTTGGTCTGATTCCTAATTGTACGTATGTATTGATCAGTATCACACAGGACCAGGTGATCAGTATCACACAGGACCAGGTGATCAGTCTGTATTGATCAGTATCACACAGGACCAGGTGATCAGTATGTATTGATCAGTATCACACAGGACCAGGTGATCAGTCTGTATTGATCAGTATCACACAGGACCAGGTGATCAGTATCACACAGGACCAGGTGATCAGTCTGTATTGATCAGTATCACACAGGACCAGGTGATCAGTCTGTATTGATCAGTATCACACAGGACCAGGTGATCAGTCTGTATTGATCAGTATCACACAGGACCAGGTGATCAGTCTGTATTGATCAGTATCACACAGGACCAGGTGATCAGTATGTATTGATCAGTATCACACAGGACCAGGTGATCAGTATGTATTGATCAGTATCACACAGGACCTGGTGATCAGTCTGTATTAATTAGAAAATGACCACAGTCTGCCACAGACTTCTCTTGACCTGTGTTTGTCTCCCTCTAGCGGAGTGAGAGAGACACACACACAGAGAGAGAGAGAGAGAGAGATAGACAGACAGACAGACAGACAGACAGACAGACAAGACAGGCAGGCAGACAGACACAGAGAGAAAGACACAGACAAACAGACAGACAGGCAGGCAGACAGGCAGTCAGACACAGAGAGAGAGATACAGACAGACCAGCAGACAGACAGACAGGCATACACACTGACAGGCAGACAGACAGACCAGCAGACACACAGACAGGCAGACAGGAGGTTAATCAGACAAACAGACAGACAGGAGGTTAATCAGACAGACAGACAGGCAGACAGACACAGACAGACAGGCATGCAGACAGGCATACAGACAGGCAGGCAGACAGACAGGAGGTTAATCAGACAGACAGACAGACAGGCAGGCAGACAGACAGACAGGAGGTTAATCAGACAGACAGATAGACAGATTGTCTGCCTGTCCGTCTGTCTGACAGGCAGACTGACCGGCCTCTGCAGCTGACAGCAGGTGTTCTGAGGCAGTGAGCTCTGCCTGTCGACCCTCCCGAGTGTAGGCCTTAATGGCATTGTAACTGGAGGAGATATGGAGGGAGAAAGAGAGAGGGGTAGACAGAGACAGAGAGGGAGAGAGATACTGGTTATAACTCTTGCTATAATGACAACACTGCTCTTTGGACATGAAGGCAAAGCAGTTCCCTTGCTCCCGGGCATGTATATGCCTTCACACTTAACACGCAGAGTAGACATGATCAGTGTGTTTGCTGTGATGCAACTGAACCAACTAGGTCACTGTGCAGAGGGCTCTGTGTGTGTGTGAGTGTTTGTGTGTGTGTGTGTGTTTGTATTTGTGTGTGTGTGCTTGCGTGTGTGTGTGTTTTGATGCAACAAAGTCAGCTAGGTCACTATGGAGAGAAGGCTGTGTGTGTGTGTTTGTGTGTGTGTGTGTGTGTGTGTGTGTGTGTGTTGTAATGTAACAAAGTCAGACAGGTCACTATAGTTTAACGGCTGTGAATCACCGGTGTCTAAACAAAGTGGCAGTTGTGTTTCCTCAAAAAATGTGGTGTGTGTTGGAGTCACAGTGGGTGGTGTTGTGGTGTGTTGGAGTCACAGTAGGTGGTGTTGTGGTGTGTTGGAGTCACAGTGGGTGGTGTTGTGGTGTGTTGGAGTCACAGTGGGTGGTGTTGTGGTGTGTTGGAGTCACAGTGGGTGGTGTTGTGGTGTGTTGGAGTCACAGTGGGTGGTGTTGTGGTGTGTTGGAGTCACAGTCGGTGTTGTGGTGTGCCTCTATTTAACCTTGTCTAGTTTATATGTATCATTAGAACAGTGGAGGAAGTGTGCCATAACAAACATCCTGTTGACAGGCGAATTGATGACATGAGGGGAGGATATAACTGCTGCTTGATGAGGGGAGGGGTTTGATGTAACTGCTGCTGGGGCATTCTGAAGGGGGAGGGGGAGCTGCTGGGGCATTCTGATGAGGGGGAGGGGCGTAATAACTGCTGCTGGGGCATTCTGATGAGGGGAGAGGCTTGATATAACTGCTGCTGGGGCATTCTGATGAGGGGAGGGGCTTGATATAACTGCTGCTGGGGCATTCTGATGAGGGGGAGGGGCTTGATATAACTGCTGGGGCATTCTGATGAGGGGGAGGGGCTTGATATAACTGCTGCATTCTGATGAGGGGGGAGGGGCTTGATATAACTGCTGCTGGGGCATTCTGATGAGGGGGAGGGGCATATAACTGCTGCTGGGGCATTCTGATGAGGGGGAGGCTTGATATAACTGCTGCTGGGGCATTCTGATGAGGGGGAGGGGCTTGATGTAACTGCTGCTGGGGCATTCTGATGAGGGAGGGGCTTGATGTAACTGCTGCTGGGGCATTCTGATGAGGGGGAGGGGCTTGATATAACTGCTGCTGGGGCATTCTTAGGAACACCTCCCTTTCCCATGCCCTCAGCATGCGTCGCCAGTGGCATCTTCAACATTGCGCGCGCGCGCACACACACACACACACACACACACACACACACACACACACACACACACACACACACAGCTACCACCCGTGTCTCGGGCTGTGGGAGAGAGCCTGAGTGTGTGATGTCACTGCATGGTTCTGTCCGTCAGCGTGCGTGTTCAATTCTAGAACCTTCTGGGTTAGAAGAAACCACCCAGTAGCCAATAAGGAGAACAGGAAAACAGTAATTTTTAACGATTTAGTTTATACACGTTTTTATTCAACTTTGAACTAACAATCATTTAGACTATCTACTGTTTAGACAATCCCTGCTTTTAAGATTATTATCCAAGGTCCTCATTGACATTTAATAAATCGAAAATATTCTCCTGCTAGTCTCCAAATTAAGAGAACTTTACAAGTCAACAACTTCCTGTCAACTGTATCCTGTAAGTGTTTGAGGAACAAGT
>JAPMUY010000409.1:0-15123 GCA_026901105.3 Galaxias olidus | reverse complement strand
CTCTATTCTGTTACTTTGTTACTCTAATACCTCTATTCTGTTACTCTCATATCTCTACTCTGTTACTCTCATATCTCTACTGTTACTCTCATATCTCTATTCTGTTACTTTGGTACTCTCATATCTCTACTGTTACTCTCATATCTCTACTGTTACTCTCATATCTCAACTGTTACTCTAATATCTCTACTCTGTTACTCTCATATCTCTACTGTTACTCTCATATCTCTATTCTGTTACTTTTTTACTCTCATATCTCTACTGTTACTCTCATATCTCCACTGTTACTCTCATATCTCTACTGTTACTTTGTTACTCTCATATCTCTACTGTTACTCTCATATCTCTATTCTGTTACTTTGTTACTCTCATATCTCTACTGTTACTCTAATATCTCTACTGTTACTCTCATATCTCTACTGTTACTCTCATATCTCTATTCTGTTACTTTGTTACTCATATCTCTACTGTTACTCTCATATCTCTACTGTTACTCTCATATCTCTATTCTGTTACTTTCATATAATACCTCTACTCTGTTACTCTCATATCTCTATTCTGTTACTCTCATGTTACTCTCATATCTCTACTGTTACTCTCATATCTCTACTGTTACTCTCATATCTCTATTCTGTTACTTTGTTACTCTCATATCTCTACTGTTACTTTGTTACTCTCATATCTCTACTGGTACTCTCATATCTCTATTCTGTTACTTTGTTACTCTAATATCTCTACTCTGTTACTCTCATATCTCTACTGTTACTCTCATCTCTATTTTGTTACTTTGTTACTCTCATATCTCTACTGTTACTCTCATATCTCTATTCTGTTACTTTAATACCTCTACTCTGTTACTCTCATATCTCTATTCTGTTACTCTCATATCTCTACTCTGTTACTCTCATATCTCTACTGTTACTCTCATATCTCTATTCTGTTACTTTGTTACTCTCATATCTCTACTGTTACTCTCATATCTCTACTGTTACTCTAATATCTCTATTCTGTTACTTTGTTACTCTCATATCTCTACTGTTACTCTCATATCTCTACTGTTACTCTCATATCTCTACTGTTACTCTCATATCTCTATTCTGTTACTTTGTTACTCTCATATCTCTACTGTTACTCTCATATCTCTACTGTTACTCTCATATCTCTATTCTGTTACTTTGTTACTCTCATATCTCTACTGTTACTCTCATATCTCTACTCAGTTACTTTGTAACTCTCATATCTCTACTGTTACTCTCATATCTCTACTGTTACTCTCATATCTCTACTGTTACTCTCATATCTCTATTCTGTTACTTTGTTACTCTAATATCTCTACTCTGTTACTCTCATATCTCTACTGTTACTCTCATCTCTATTTTGTTACTTTGTTACTCTCATATCTCTACTGTTACTCTCATATCTTACTCTCATATCTCTATTCTGTTACTCTCATCTCTACTCTGTTACTCTCATATCTCTACTCTGTTACTCTCATATCTCTACTGTTACTCTCATATCTCTATTCTGTTACTTTGTTACTCTCATATCTCTACTGTTACTTTGTTACTCTCATATCTCTACTGTTACTCTAATATCTCTATTCTGTTACTTTGTTACTCTCATATCTCTACTGTTACTCTCATATCCCTACTGTTACTCTCATCTCTATTTTGTTACTTTGTTACTCTCATATCTCTACTGTTACTCTCATATCTCTTCTATTCTGTTACTTTGTAACTCTCATATCTCTACTGTTACTCTCTCATACTCTACTGTTACTCTCATATATCTCTATTCTCTACTGTTACTCTCATATCTCTACTCTGTTACTCTCATATCTCTACTGTTACTCTCATATCTCTATTCTGTTACTTTGTTACTTCCATATCTCTATCTGTTACTCTCATATCTCTATTCTGTTACTTTGTTACTCTCATATCTCTACTGTTACTCTCATATCTCTATTCTGTTACTTTGTTACTCTCATATCTCTACTGTTACTCTCATATCTCTACTGTTACTCTCATATCTCTATTCTGTTACTTTGTTACTCTCATCTCTACTGTTCTCCTAGGTGGTGAAGATGAGTCGTCGTCTGGCAGGTTTGGAGCGTCAGAGCCGCTGAGAGAGGAGACAGACAGAGCTTGTCCTCTTCTCCATCCTCCTCTCTGCCTGCCTGCTCAACGGCTGGCTCTGGATACGCAGATAACACACACACACACACACACACTACACTGTCCTCTTCTCCATCCTCCTCTCTGCCTGCCTGCTCAACGGCTGGCTCTGGATACGCAGATAACACACACACACACACACACACACACACTACACTACGCACTACACTGTCCTCTTCTCCATCCTCCTCTCTGCCTGCCTGCTCAACGGCTGGCTCTGGATACGCAGATAACACACACACTACACTACACTACACACTCACACACACTGCATATACTACTCACACACACACACACACTCGCATACACACTGCTTGGCCTGTTCACCTCCATTTATATCTGCAAGGCTTTTCCAAAGTGGATGTGGATCTCGGGGCAGTTAGTCCACCACCTTCTGACCCCCACCCACCATGTGGATCTCAGGGGGCAGTTAGTCCAGTCTAAAGCTGTGCAGAGGACGACTTTAAATCTGTTCCTTTCAAAACGACACACAACACGGCTAATGCAGGTCAAGGGTCAAAGGCTACATGAAACCTTGTGATGGTCTATGGTGTAACTACTGAGATAATCACACTCTATATAGGTCAGAGGTTAAAGGTCACTAGCAGCTCTATAGTGAGTTGGTTACTGTGCTAATTTAGAATATGATCTTTCATTTATATCCTAGAAATAAAAGCAGAGCTATTTGATAAATTGCATTATGTGAGCTACAAGGCTATGATACTTATATAATACATGTTATGGATATTGATAGACTTGTATTGAACATGTTATGGATATTTCTACTAAAAGCGTGTTATAGGCCTTTGATGATCCAGAAAGGCCAGATAAATAAACTTTATGTAAATATTACAATATAGTTTGAGCTAGTGAATGGAGTGGTTTATAGTTGTGCTTGTGTTGCTAGGTACGCTATCAGAGGGTGCCTGGGAGTATTTCCTGATTGGTCAGGACAAAACAGACTGGGCTTTGGTTTTCTGTTGACTCGGGTCTAACATGTTCTGAAGCTAAAGCATGGATTTCTGTTGTTCCTTTTTGCACTGGAGTTGTATCAATGTTTATTTAATAAATTAGATTTTGTAATGAAGTTTTTGTTTGTTAAATTATGTATTTTCCACTTGAAACATATTTTAACCGAGTTCAGCATTTCTTAAGAAGATGTAAAGTTTAAAAAAAAGAATACAGAAACGACTATGACATGAAATTAGCTAAAACAAAGTATAGTATTGGAGTTTAATTGTCCGAAGAACGTTCATTAAAGTTCCATTGTACATTTAACAAAATCATTAAGTTAATAACAAATAGAGGAACGTGTAATATAGAAAACAACGTTTGTAAAATGATCAAGAATACATCAAATATAACATCCTGTTAAGGCACTTGAGAAAGGACAGCCAGATGATGGATACAGAATAGAGTTTCATATGGGACTCATGATTTTCACTGCAGCCTAGAGTTTTAAAGAACCAGATCCACACTGGACAGGAGACGTTACCAGCCAGTGTTTTGATAGAGACTGTTATGTTCAGGGCAAACTGAACCTCAACAGAACGTTATAGCAGAGTCTCCGTGGAGTCCTGCTGATTGGTGGAAACACTGCAGACAAACACACTGGTTCCTTGACATGTAAAGACTGAGGGGTTCATCACACAAACACACATGTTGACGAGAGTGAACACTGTGGGGTTTCATAACCATCAGAACACTGTTTATACAAGGCATCACCAGACGATGTCACCACGGGTAAGGCAGGGGGAAGTGACATCACCACAGGTAAGACGGTGGAAGTGACATCACCATAGGTCAGACGGGGGGAAGTGACATCACCATAGGTCAGACGGGGGGAAGTGACATCACCACTTGTAAGGCAGGGGTGAAGTGACATCACCATAGATAAGGCAGCGGGGGTGACATCGCCACATGTAAGGCAGGGGGAAGTGACATCACCACAAGTAAGGTAGACCTCAGCGTGATGGTTAAACACTCGAATAGTAACATGATTGTAACAGAGCTAAAGTGACTTAGCAGTGATGATCACGGACCTGAATGCTGATTATGACATTGAAAGCTGATTATGCCAGTCTGAATGCTGATTATGACATTGAAAGCTGATTATGACAGTCTGAAAGATGATTGACAACCTTTATGATAATTATGAGTTAGAATGATTATGACAGTCTGAATGATAATTATGACATTGAAAGTTAATTATGACAGTCTGAACGATTATGACAAAGATAATTGTGACTGTCAGATTGGTGATTATGACAGTTTTAAAAATGATGGTGACTGTCAGAAAGATGAATGACACTCTAAGAATGTGACTGTGTGAAAGTGCTGCCTCAGGTCAGTGCTGATCGCTCTGCTGCCTCAGGTCAGTGCTGATCGCTCTGCTGCCTCAGAGATCGCTCTGCTGCCTCAGAGAGGTCAGCGCTGATCGCTCTGCTGCCTCAGGTCAGTGCTGATCGCTCTGCTGCCTCAGAGAGGTCAATGCTGATTGCTCTGCTGCCTCAGAGAGGTCAGTGCTGATTGCTCTGCTGCCTCAGGTCAGTGCTGATTGCTCTGCTGCCTCAGGTCAGTGCTGATCGCTCTGCTGCCTCAGGGTGGTCAGTGCTGATTGCTCTGCTGCCTCAGGGTGGTCAGTGCTGATTGCTCTGCTGCCTCAGAGAGGTCAGTGCTGATTGCTCTGCTGCCTCAGGTCAGTGCTGATTGCTCTGCTGCCTCAGAGAGGTCAGTGCTGATTGCTCTGCTGCCTCAGAGAGGTCAGTGCTGATTGCTCTGCTGCCTCAGGTCAGTGTTGATCGCTCTGCTGCTTCAAGTCAGTGCTGATCGCTCTGCTGCCTCAGGTCAGTGCTGATCGCTCTGCTGCCTCAGGTCAGTGCTGATCGCTCTGCTGCCTCAGGTCAGTGCTGATCGCTCTGCTGCCTCAGGTCAGTGGTGATCGCTCTGCTGCCTCAGGTCAGTGCTGATCGCTCTGCTGCCTCAGGTCAGTGCTGATCGCTCTGCTGCCTCAGGTCAGTGCTGATCGCTCTATCATTTCCATTCAAACCCATTGAACAGTAAACTTCCACTGCACATCAATCATTTCATGAACATTATTCATAATTTTAAACCATGGCCTAAACATATCATCTTATAACCCAAGATGATGTACTCTGTGTGGGCTCTGACGAAGAGGAGCAGAGGAGCTGGAGGATGAAGGTAGTGATGTGGAGAGGCGGTGCAGAACCTGTGGCTGGTGGCTCGGCCCAAACCCTCAGGGAGGGACCGCAAACTTAAAGACTGTGTTCTGACACCAGGTGGACTGTGCTTAAAGACTGTGTTCTGACACCAGGTGGACTGTGCTTAAAGACTGCTTTGAGACTGGGTGGAACACGTAGCTGGAACACTACAATACAACCCCTCTTACTAGGGACACTTACACATTATAAACTCTGGGGCAAATTTCAAAAGTTAAATTATCAAAAAATATTTTTTTGAAAGAGTGTTGTATAAAGGTAAACAGTTTGTTTTCTGAAATCAAAATGCTAATTGTAATCTTGACTAAACCACAAAGGTAAATAATGTACATGCGTTTACATTTAGTTTCGTATTACTTCCAAAAGACATCCTGTTACAAGAAATTTTTTAATAGGGACATTGAAATGTATAGGATTGTTATGCACACTGATAAAGTGCATATGATGATAATGAAACTAATCATGTTTTGTTTTACCTGTTCCTTATTGTTATTTTTGTATTCAATGATCCTCAGTTTCTAAAAGGGTGAGTTTTAAGAAGTCCCCTCATCCTGTTTGGAATAGTCCCCTCCTCCTGTTTTGAATAGTCCCCTCCTGTTTTAAGAAGTCCCTGTTTTGAATAGTCCCCTCCTGTTTTAAATAGTCCCCTCCTGCTGTTTTAAGAAGTCCCTCCTCCTGTTTTGAATAGTCCCCTCCTCCTGTTTTAAATAGTCCCCTCCTGTTTAAGAATAGTCCTCTCCTGCTGTTTTGAATAGTCCCCTCCTGCTGTTTTGAATAGTCCCCTACTGTTTTAAATAGTCCCCTCCTGCTGTTTTGAATAGTCCCCTACTGTTTTAAATAGTCCCCTCCTGCTGTTTTAAGACGTCCCTGTATTGAATAGTCCTCTCCTGCTATTTTGAATAGTCCCCTCCTGCTGTTTTGAATAGTCCCCTACTGTTTTAAATAGTCCCCTCCTGCTGTTTTAAGAAGTCCCTCCTCCTGTTTTGAATAGTCTCCTCCTGTTTTAAATAGTCCCTCCTGCTGTTTTAAGAAGTCCCTCCTGTTTTGAATAGTCCCCCTCCTGTTTTAAATAGTCCCCTCCCCTTTTTTTTTAAATAGTCCCCTGTCCTGTTAATAGTTTCCTCCTGTTTTAGGGTCCCACCTGAGGTCAAAGCAGAGGCCGTGCATCCAGCAGGTCCATTGTCTAACCAATCAGAACCAGAAGAGATTGAACCCACAAAGTTCCATGGTATTGTCAGGAGTGCAGTTCGCCTCAGAGAATACATGCTGAGAACACACTCCTCCAGCACCACTCTGCATAAAGGTTGTGACCTTTCCATTGGAAACAGCAGGGAAAGCCTGTCTCTACAACATGGAGGGAAATACCAGCTTCCTTAATTGAAGTGTATTATGGAATACTACAGTACAACGTTAACTCTGTGCAGAGAGCTGGACACACAGACAGCAGAGGAGCTGAGAGACAATACAGTACAAGGAGAAAGACACCTGTACGTTACAGTACAAGGAGAAAGACACCTGTACGTTACAGTACAAGGAGAAAGACACCTGTACGTTACAGTAAGGAGAAAGACACCTGTACTTTAGAGTACTAGGAGAAAGACACCTGTACGTTCCAGCAGTGCTACAGCACTACGTTACAGTACAAGGAGAAAGACACCTGTACTTTACAGTAAGGAGAAAAACACCTGTACGTTACAGTACAAGGAGAAAAACACCTGTGAATACAGAGGTGTGTCAACACAATGAACACTCTCTTTTTAACACTGGACATGTGTCTGTGTGTTGAGAAGTTTACAACTGAATGCAGAACAAACTCCTCAAAATATTGTACAACACTAGAAAACATTGTTGAAAAAAAAAACACACTGCCCACTGATTAATGATTCAATTATAAAAAAAATCTGACCTCGGAAATATTGTATGACGTTGAATACATATCTGATCTTGAAAACATTGTGTAACGTTATATGACTTTGAAAATATTGTGTGATCATGAGAATGTAAGACATTGTGTTCTCAGTTTAGCTCAGTTCAGTTCGGCTTAGGTCAGCTGACCTGCCCGTGGTACTTTGGTCCCATATTTTTGGTTTTGGTCGGACATCTTCAAAAGGGCAGGCAGAGTAGCGGACCCAAAACAGACAAAATGGCCACCAAGACCATGGGGTCCTACATGATGTCTTTAAACAGAGGTCCAGAGTATTGAAACGTAGGCATTTGTCTTTTTAAAGTAACACCTCTCCAGTTCTCTCAACAGGAAGCTGACCCCATCCGGTAGGATCACACTGCGAGGGGTCACAACCCCAGTGGAAATGTGGGGAAACCTATTCCATCCATCCAGGGGCGCCATAGCAACCGCCTTACATTGAGCAGTGCATTGTGGTCCTCGAGAGGAAGTGTTCCGTGTCTTAGCCCCGCCCCCGCTCCGCTAGCACAGCAACCCAGTCCTTAAAGGGTAAAAAGAGGCCGACTGCTGGTGTTAACCCAAGTGCTATGTCTATACATGGTACAAAACATTCACGCTAATTACTAATCCATTTAAATACAATAATTAAGTCAGGTGTAAAAACAGAGATTTAAACACTCGTAGAAAATAAGTAGTGTAACAACGGCAGCGAACAGAGTGTCTGTTAGGTTTGCTGTGGGGGTGGGTGCTAGTCTGCTTATTCATAAGCCCGACAACAGCATATCACCATGGCGACATGCTGTCTGTCTGAGCACACCAATCAGCACTCAGTGCTGAAAGTCTAAAACCCTCCTCCCACACTGGAGCCCACCCGCCAGTCAAAACTATTTAAGAAAAGTGGAATCCTTCCCCATATATAGAAAAAACAAAACAGATGTGCCTGTTTAAGTGTTCTGGATGGTATGTGTGTGTATGTGTGTGTGTATGTATATGTGTGTGTGTGTGTGAATTGGAATTTGCTTATCGATGCGTGTTGGAATGTGCTTATTGGTGTGTTTGAGTGTTGTATGTGCGTGTGTATGTTCCTGATGTCCCACACTCTCTCTCCTCCGGTCTACAATCCATCCATGACCTGTCAAAGGTCAGGGGTCAGATGAGGATCTCCACCATGTCGTTGTCCACTTCCTGTTGGCTAGATGTGGGCGTGGCCTGTGTGTGATGGTTTTGGGGAGGGGCATATGCTGTGCCTGTGTGTGATGGACAGGGTGCCTCCTATCCAGAGTGCTGCTGATGAACTGTGGAACGTCTAGAGAGAAGAACGTAAAACACAGTTAGTGCAGTCTCTATCTGTCATTTTAGAACCAAACACAGTTAGTGCAGTCTCTATCTGTTGTTTTAGAACAGAACCAGACACTCTCTATCTGTTGTTCAACCTAGTGCAGTCTCTATCTGAATCTTGTTCTAGAACCATACACAGTTAGAGCAGTCTCTATCTAGAATCTGTCATTTTAGAAACAGACACAGGTAGTGCAGTCTCTATCTAGAATCTGTCATTCTAAAACCAAACACAGTTAGTGCAGTCTCTATCTAGAATCTGTCATTCTAAAACCAAACACAGTTAGTGCAGTCTCTATCTGTTGTTCTAGAACCAGACACAGTTAGAGCAGTCTCTATCTGTTGTTCTAGAACCAGACACAGTTAGTGCAGTCTCTATCTGTTGTTCTAGAACCAAACACAGTTAGTGCAGTCTCTATCTGTCATTTTAGAAACAGACACAGTTAGTGCAGTCTCTATCTGTTGTTCTAGAACCAGACACAGTTACTGCAGTCTCTGTTGTTCTGAAACAGACACAGGTAGTGCAGTCTCTATCTGTTGTTCTAGAACCAGACACAGTTAGTGCCTATCTGTTGTTCTAGAACCAAACACAGCTAGTGCAGTCTCTATCTATCTCTCTATCTGTTGTTCTAGAACCAGACACAGTTAGTGCAGCTAGCTATGTTTAATGCTATGCTATCTGTTATTGTGTTAGTGTAATGAATATAGGTGTGTTTACTACACAGTTAGATGATGTGTCTCTATCTGTTGTTCTAGAACCATGTGTACCTACACAGTTACTGGCACGGACTTCATGATGTGGTCATGGCGCATCCTGACCATGCCCCGTGGCCCTGGTTCCCCTGGTTCAGCCCCTGGCTCTGGCCCTGTCGGTCTGGGTGCAGCTGTCCCGACTCGGCTCGTCTTGGAGCAAGTAGCAGGGGGCACTGGCGGGGGAGGAAGAGGAGGGTAGCACGGGGGAAGGAGAAGAAGAGATATGTGAGTGTTATTGTGTTGAGTGTAATGATGTGGTATATAGGTGTGTTTAATGCTATGCGTTAACGAGGTCTCTGTGTCTCATTTGATAACTGATGTGGTAGTATTATTGTGTTAGTGTAATGATGTGGAATCTAGGTATGAATTAATGCTATGCTGTGGTCAGTGTTATAGCATGGTAGCTAGCTCCATGATAAGGGATTGGGTATGCCATATCGTTGTGGTGATGGTGTAGGATGTGTACCTGCTATACGGTCCGGGAATAAATAGATGGACTGGGGGCTTAGGACAGGCGGGATAAATAGATATCCTATTGATTAGGTCAGTATGAATAAATAGATAGCTATTGGCCATTAGGTCACTATGAATAAATAGATAGCCTACAGCCACTTCCTCAGTATGAATATATAGATAGCCTATTGGCCATTAGGTCAGTATGAATAAAAATAGATAGCCTATTGGCCATTAGGTCAGTATGAATAAATAGATAGCCTATTGGCCATTAGGTCACTATGAATAAATAGGATCCAGCAGGGGGCATCATGGGGGAGGAAGAGGAGGGTAGCACGGGGGGAAGGAGAAGAAGAGATGGATCCGGTTCTGAGGGACTCCATACGGAACTCTGAGCCCAACAGAACACCTGCCGGATCAACACAACAATAGAACACATGATCAGGAGATTCTCCACCAATCACCCGTTAACGAGGTCTCTGTGTCTCATTTGATAACTGACATAACAAAATAACGTGTTTGCTGTTTGTTTTATGCCAATAGCCTATTGGCCATTAGGTCAGTATGAATAAATAGATAGCCTATTGGCCATTAGGTCAGTCTGAATAAATAGATAGCCTATTGGCCATTAGGTCAGTAATAAATAGATAGCCTATTGGCCATTAGGTCAGTATGAATAAATAGATAGCCTATTGGCCATTAGGTCAGTCTGAATAAATAGATAGCCTATTGGCCATTAGGTCAGTATGAATAAATAGATAGCCTATTGGCCATTAGGTCACTATGAATAAATAGATAGCCTATTGGCCATTAGGTCAGTCTGAATAAATAGATAGCCTATTGGCCATTAGGTCAGTCTGAATAAATAGATAGCCTATTGGCCATTAGGTCAGTCTGAATAAATAGATAGCCTATTGGCCATTAGGTCAGTCTGAATAAATAGATTGCCTATTGGCCATTAGGTCAGTCTGAATAAATAGATTGCCTATTGGCCATTAGGTCAGTCTGAATAAAATAGATAGCCTATTGGCCATTGGGTCAGTCTGAATAAATAGATTGCCTATTGGCCATTAGGTCAGTCTAAATAAATAGATTGCCTATTGGCCATTAGGTCAGTCTGAATAAATAGATAGCCTGTTAGGCCCAAAATCTATTAGGCCATTCTGTCATGGTTAGAAAGACAACATACATAAAAGAGCAGATTTATTGTCATGTCCAAGATGGCTTCTATGTGTCTTACCCAGACTGCCCTTCCAGCTGGCGTCTTTGCGCTCCTCTGTGATTGGTGAGCTGCTGAGGCCCAGGCTGTGAGGCAATAGGCCAGAGCAGCTGGCCCCGCCCCCTGTGTTGAGTGATGGACATCAGGGATTTGGAGGGCCTCATGGGGGCGGGGCCGTCAGACTTGGGTTCTTTGCGGGAGCGCTGGTGAAGCACTTTGATCATGGCGTCCTTCTCGATGATCTGGGCGTGGAGGTTTTATCCTGGAGGAGAGAGAAGGAGACGCACGTCACTCTCCAGACTCTACTAACGTTTGTGTGGAATAGTGATTCTTTAATACAGAAAATACTTTCTCAATGTTTACACACTCAGCGTGGCTGCAAAGACAAAACAATCTAATTGCTCTTAGTTAGTAGGCAGTGTTATGGACCTATATCTGCTTTAAATACCACATTCTCCTTATTCTAGTTAGTAGACAGTTTTATGGACCTATATCTGCTTTAAATGTCATTCAGAAACAGTAGTAGTAACAATAGGTTCTGGGTTCTTGGTTATTGGTACTGGGTTATTGGTTCTGGGTTTTGAATTATTGGTTCTGGGTTCTGGATTATTGGTTCTGGATTATTGGTTCTGAATTATTGGTTCTGGGTTATTGGTTCTGGGTTTTGAATTATTGGTTCTGGGTTATTGGTTCTGTGTTTTGAATTAATGGTTCTGGGTTCTGGATTATTGGTTCTGGGTTATTGGTTCTGGGTTCTGGTCGTGTACCGGCTCTCCATGCCCAGACAGCGGCGGTTGGCCATGAGGATTTCCTCTTCCTCCTTCTGGATGCGGGCCTCCACTGACGTGTCGTAGCTGCGCTAGGGGAGTGGCTTATCATCGATGACGACGTATCCCTGAAAAACAAACGGCTCTGTTAAAAGTGGTCTGGGTTTAGAAAAACACAAAGATATTTCTTAGAGATATAAAGTAGACTATGGCTAAATACAGGCATGCCGTGCTCCTTCTACCTTCCATGTTCCATGGTTGCTATGGCGCCCGAGCGGGCAAACTAAGCACAGTGGTGCTGATCATTTAGTTTTTCATAGATTTAATATCTTCTTGTGAACAATTTAGTGTATGTATTTTTATAGGTATAGGTCGGAATTTTTGCCAACTTGTTGTGAACTATCAAGATGCTAAAAGCAACTGGTTTTGGTTTTAAAGCTAGCTAGCTAGCTAACTTTATTTGCTCTACCAGACTCCAAGGCGTGACCGCGTTAGAAGCAAGTCGGAACAATTGTTTGTGTCAGAGGAGTTTGAGGACTCTAGTGTAAATGGTGAAACCAGGGCAGGGGCTGGGACACAGGCCCAAACAGCATGACCTTCACTGAAGCCCAGATAATCACCATCCTCTTCCTCAACTCTACTCGGGAGCAGCCCAGATAATCATCATCCTCTTCTTCATCTCCACTCTGGAGCAGCTCAGATAATCACCATCCTCTTCCTCATCTCTACTCTGGAGCAGCCCAGATAATCATCATCCTCTTCTTCATCTCCACTCACAGAGCAGCCCAGATAATCATCATCTCTTTCTTCATCTCCACTTCTGGAGCTGTAGATCCCAAAGGGGACTGGAGACCATGGGTTTTGTATGGGACAGACTATACTGTGTATCGGATTGCAAAGCAGTTTATTTATTTTATATGTTATTTTCTTTTCCTTTGTTGTTTTATTCTATGGAAATATCCATAACCTGCCTTCTAAATAGGGCACTGCTGCAATAGAGACATTGTCTCGGTCAGTCAACCCTTTATAAATAATAATAATTGAAAAAATAAAATCAAGTAAAAAACTAACTCCTACCTCTGGGTGGCGACAGAGGGCACCGGCGGCGTCTGGAGAGCGGGCTTCTCTCCGCGACGCCTCTCCTCCGGTACTTCTGCTCCCACTTGGTCATGTCGGCCTCCAGCGCCAGGATGCGCTCCTCCTTCTCCCTCAGGTGCTCCATCAGGGCCGCTGCGTTGTACTCGGACGCTCCGCTGGGGGTCTGGGGGGCGCCCTGCCGCTGGGAGGGGGGAGGAGGGAGGGGGGGGAGATTGACTTTACATACTAAAGTGACACTTCAAAATGTGGTCTTTCTGTGCTCTTTTCTCAGTAACCGTGGGAGACGTGATGATGTCACCAGGACCTATTTCTGGAAGTATGACACTGAAGAGACGACTCTGTCAGTAAGTGATGTGTGAGAGGGAGGAGAGGAATGACAGGAGGAAGAGAGGGAGGAGAGGAGAGGAGGGAAGGATGAGAACAGGAAAAGCTTTGTCTAACTCAGTGGAACTAAAGACCGCTTTCTTTCTTTCTTTCTTTCTTGCTAGCTTTCTTTCCCCTGCTTCTCAATCCCTTGCTCCCCTTCTCTTTCACTCTCCTTCCTTTCTTCATCTCTCTGTTCACTCTCAGATTGAACGTTTCCTCTACAACCTCTGTATCTCTACATCGGCCTTCACTGTGGTCCGGCTGTGTGTGTGTGTGTGTGTGTGTGTGTGTGTGTGTGTGTGTGTGTGTGTAAATCATGGTCTGTCCCTCTCTCTCTCCCCTCTCTCATGTTCTCTCTTACTGCTGCTTCAGGCTCTGTAGTGACACAGAGAGAGGACCTGCTTCAGGCTCTGCAGTGACACAGAGAGAGGACCTGCTTGCAGGCTCTGCAGTGACACACAGAGAGAGGACCTGCTTCAGGCTCTGTAGTGACACAGAGAGAGGACCTGCTTCAGGCTCTGTAGTGACACAGAGAGAGGACCTGCTTCAGGCTCTGTAGTGACACAGAGAGGACCTGCTTCAGGCTCTGTAGTGACACAGAGAGAGGACCTGCTTCAGGCTCTGCAGTGACACACAGAGAGAGGATCTGCTGCTTCAGGCTCTGCAGTGACACACAGAGAGGACCTGCTTCAGGCTCTGCAGTGACACACAGAGAGAGGATCTGCTGCTTCAGACTCTGCAGTGACACACAGAGAGAGGACCTGCTTCAGGCTCTGCAGTGACACAGAGAGAGGGACCTGCTTCAGGCTCTGTAGTGACACAGAGAGAGGACCTGCTTCAGGCTCTGTAGTGACACAGAGAGAGGACCTGCTTCAGGCTCTGTAGTGACACACAGAGAGAGGACCTGCTTCAGGCTCTGTAGTGACACACAGAGAGAGGACCTGCTTCAGGCTCTGTAGTGACACAGAGAGGACCTGCTTCAGGCTCTGTAGTGACACACAGAGAGAGGACCTGCTTCAGGCTCTGTAGTGACACACAGAGAGAGGACCTGCTTCAGGCTCTGTAGTGACACACAGAGAGAGGACCTGCTTCAGGCTCTGTAGTGACACAGAGAGAGGACCTGCTTCAGGCTCTGTAGTGACACACAGAGAGAGGATCCTAGCTTCAGGCTCTGTAGTGACACACACAGAGAGGACCTGCTTCAGGCTCTGCAGTGACACACAGAGAGAGGACCTGGACCCTCTGAACAGAACGTCCTCTTCAGGGAACACTGGGTCAGGACATTCCATTACTGCTCATGTGTGGACCCAATGGAGGTGTGTGTGTGTGTGTGTGTGTGTGTGTGCATTTATTAGTCTGTGGGGAAGTGCTATAGGATTATATGTATATAACCTCATAGTCTTAAATCACTGCACTATAAAAACGGTCTCTTGCTATGCAGTCTGCCATGTGATGCAGTGGGAGTGCTTAGTATATGACAGTGTGTACAAAGTGAGCCTGTGTGTGTGTGTGTGCGTGCGTGCGTGCGTGCGTGCGTGCGTGCGTGCGTGCGTACCTGCTGCGTGCGGAGCGTCTCCAGCTCTCTCTCCAGGCGTGTGCGTAGCTTGTGCTCCAGCTGCTCTCTCTTCTCACAGGCAGCCTGGAGCTGAGCCAACGCCTGCTGCATCCTCTCCACCTTCTCCACGTACACCTGCTTCTTCTTCAGCTACACACACACACAGAGAGAGAGAGAGAGAGAGAGAGAGAGAGAGACAAACACACACAGAGACATAGGCACACACGCACAGACACAGACACAGACACAGACACACACACA
>JAPMUY010000408.1:140000-147803 GCA_026901105.3 Galaxias olidus | reverse complement strand
AGATGTGTACAAAACTCCTCACAGAAGTCTATAATAAACATACAAATTATTTGGCCTAACGCCTTGATTCAGTCTTTTATACATAAACTATGGATTGAACCACAACGTCTTATTTTGGCCACAGAGAATCCTACTTTTGTTCCTATGTCTGGTTGCTCTTTGTTGTTTTCTACTTTGTTCTTTAGAATGATCCCATAAACTTTAGAAATATTCTGCATCAGCAAGCCAACACACTAACAGACAACTCACACAAAGAATCAGTTAGTCTGAGTTACCAGTTTATTATTAGTGTTATATTGATGTGAGCACAGCTGCTCCAAAGGAAGAGTTGATAGGCATGATGCAAAAACACCCTAAAGTCCTTTTCAGTCCCGTAAAATGACCATGACATTCTGATTTAATCTTTTTTTTTTGTTAAAGAAAAATATGAAAATAGAGTTGACAGTACATTTAGGCACACTATTGACACATACTGTACACGGATATGCACATGTTTCATTATCATAGATTCATATGTACTGGGGATCTTATAAAACAGACAGACCGCCTTGTATGGCGAGATGTGACGACTAAAGGTGACTTCACCTTTAACAGTCAACTCCTTAGTAGCGGGACAAATATTCATCTCCCTTTAGTTAGAGAGAGGTCAGAGTTCATGTCCACACACTAAGTGAATCAATCCTCCAGTGCTGCTCAGTGCAGGCCAATCACAGCAGACGATGGAGTGCCATCCAATGGCGGCAGCAGAATGGGGCTTTGTTCAGCCAGTGTGAGCGCCTCTCCCACAGTCGCTCCGGTAAGTGCTCTTCAGCAGTGATTCTGTTGGTCACAGGACACAGCTTCCCTATGATTCCATTGGTCAGGATAGAGCTAGTCCTCCTAACTGTGGGACAACTCAATGAATGTCCCATGCACCTCCTGGGTCAAGAAGGCTCTCAGTAGCCTAGTTTCCACTACAGGGTCAAGAGGGGCAAAAATACGACCGTGAAGTCCTCACATTCTGTTGCCCTTGGAGATAATTGGTCAAGAGGGCCATGTTGTTTCATAATCATTATCCTCTCTGTTATTTACATGCTCAGCTGGGGTAAACCCAGACTGACCCGGATTAGTCATGTAGTAGAACTTAGGGTACTGATTGTTGCATGATACAAAGTACATGTGCCCAATTCCTCCTGAATTAACGAGGGCAAGGAGTTCTCTCATCTCACGCCTTTGCTCTGAGTGCTACACCTATGGTGCACTGGGCCAGTAAATGGAAACACCCCATTGGGTTATAGATCCGAGATAAACCTGTTCACTCAACAGAACAGTCTCCTATGCATAAACCCCTCCCTTGGTGTTTAACATAAAATGCAGCGTCATGATAATGGGCCGTCTGAGTCCTTAGCTCAACGGGCTAGTTCAGTCATCAAGCAGCGAGTCGGAACACTAGATACTGCCATGTTGTCAGGAAAACCACAGATTCACCGGGAGTGGGGTAAGGAAAGAAAGAAAACAAAAACTCAGACTTATAAAACAAGTCTGTAAATAAACAATTATTTTTACAACAACGGAATGTAAGTTGTTCGGATTATATATGTTGAAGGGAAATTCTTTCACCTCTACCATTTTTCAAAACAGTATTGTTTTTGCTCTTTTTTTCTGTATACAATTATTCAAATACACATGCATTAAACAAAAATATTGCACAAAATTAAAGACATTTCTTTGAGTAAAAGTGATTAACTAGGGCTATACCTCCATATCTTATCTGTGTCGTTTTTGTTTTTTTTCTCTTTGTAACATAGTCATTGTGTTAAGGAGAGCTACCTCTAGCGTGCGTCTCTTGGTCTGTTTGGTATTAAGGCTGGTTCACTAACTCACACTGGCACAGTTTCTGACTGAAAAAGGGTTGCATCCTAGTGCTAAACGTACGCACGCACACACTCACACACATTTCTAAAAGAACAACTCATACAGACTACATCAGAGAATACATTCTTTACAGCATACTTTGAGGTATGCTTAGACAGCCAGAGTTGAGTCTCCTACGGGGACTGAATGGAACACAAGCTACAGTCCCGTGATGTAGCTTCACCTTCCAGGTGAACTTGTGTTCTGGCTTTTTGTTTTCACATGAACAAACCTCTGCAGAACAGTAATGCTTTTTTTAGTTCTAAATCATACAGGTTCATACACACACAGACGGCAGGAGCTTTGGTTGTAAAGGTTATGACAGTAGCATTAAAAAGGAACATGATCCACGTTGTCCAGTGGGATTATTATAGACATAACTGTGTCAACCCTTGTAGGAAAAACATCGGAACAAAAATCTTGAGCAAGTTCTTAGCTTTGCTCAAAAATGTGGACAATAAATATTATCCTTTAAAGATACTTTTTGTTCCAACATCACATCTTAAAAAACACACACCTTTCTAACCCAGTGCTACAGACAAACTTGGTTCAAAGGAATTGACATACCACATAATTCATATAATATGTAATAAGAGATAATTCATTAAAACTTCAAGGTGAATTTTGATGTCATTAAAATTCAACAGCCAGTCCTCTGAAATGCTAACCCTGCCTAAGTTAACCTAGACACACGAGCGGGGTAAGGCAAGGCGTGAGGGGTTTGGCTGCATTTCTCTACACCCCTTTTCTACTCCTGCAGGTTAAAAGCAACAAAGCATCTATGGCGTGCTCTGGAAAAAGGAAGACAGTGCTGGTCAACTGACCCAAACACAGCTAAAAAATATATATATATATATATATATATATATAACGTCACCCTCAAAAGTCAAAAGAAAAGAGGGGGGAAAACACTGCAACTTTCAGTCTGGGGTGCAAACGACAGAAAGTGATTGTGGACGAGGGAGTGAACCGATGAAAGTGATTAAGAAAAGTTAGTCAGAAAAAGACAGAAGATGGAACAAGTGCATAAAAAGAGAGCGGGGACTAGGATAGGAAGGTAGTGAGTTAGCGTGATCTTATTTTCATTATTCAATACGGCTCCCTTCGACAAAACCCCAACAGATAAAGGGGAAATGGGGAGAATTAGGAGGAAAGAACCTATATATATATATATTCTCTTTTGATTAAAGAACACACACACATGCCGTTCTCTACTTAGTCCTCCTCCCCACACACACACACACACACACACACACACACACACACACACACACACACACACACACACACACACACACACACACACACACACACACACACACACACACACACACACACACACACACACACACACACACACACACACACACACACACACACACACACACCACAATCACCCTCTGGACCCATGATTCTCCCTCTCACACAGTTTGTGAGTACATGTGCATTCTTGTTTAAGTCACGGACAGCTCTGTTGCCCTCTCCTGTCACCTCTTGAGGGTGGAGCTTTTGAGTTTCTGGTTGTATTTGTGCATGCGGGGCGAGCGGGAGTGCAGCTTGACAAAGAGCTCGGGGAACTTGTACTGAGGGAACATGGTCTCCAGGAAGCCCTCCAGCAGCACGTACACCAGCCGCCGGTTCATGGGCTGGTTCTGGAACATGTCGAAGACACGCAGGATGCCCTTCCGGGTGGTGTCCGCCCCGATGATGTGCTTCAACTCGTCTGAAGAAGGGAGTGAAGAAAGGGGGGGTTTCAAGGCCAAGCATTCCACGGAGCTGCCGGGATTTAAGGCACTGTGCTCGTAGACCACGTAAAGCATTGGCGTTAGCCCTTTATGTCTGTCTATGCGTGTCATTTGTCTCACCTGGCATGATCCCCAGCAGGTTGGTCTTGGCCGCCACTCGTGTCCTCATGCGGATGCTCTTGTCCCTGCGGGGCGGGGTTTCAGCCAAGATGCCATTGGGCCAGTAAGAATCCCTGCAGGGGGGTGGGGACCACAGAGAGTTACCGACAGGTCGTCTAACCAATCACAATCGCTATGGGCTGAGTGGAAGAGGAGCTACCTGAACTTCTTGACGTAGTCTGCCACCTGCTCAGGAGAAGTCATGAAGTCCACATGATCCACAATTTTCCTAGAGAGTCCACAGAACCATTTTAGTGTCAATGTGTAAATGTGTGTGTGTGTGTGTGTGTGTGTGTGTGTGTGTGTGTGTACCTGTTGATGGTGTCTCCGTAGGTGGCTCTGATGAGCTGCTGCAGCAGGTTCTTGATGTTCCTGCGGAGCCACTGGTTCCTCTCCTTCAGGTCAAACACCTCGTCCATCAGCAGCAGCATGACCCGGAGTGGGATGTTATCATCCACCTGCACACACGGGCGCGGCCAGGGCAAACAGATACGTCAATCAAGCAGGTGGATTTCAATGTGTTGAAAATGAACTAGAACAGGTTAGCTTTGACAATAATCTAAACACCAGAGTCCGTCCCTCTTAAGAAAACAAAAGTTAAGAACCACTCACATTGTCATCAAGCTGGGCAGAGACTCGACAGTGTTCCGGATCGATGTCCGACTTGGGCAGAAGAGGAGGCACCTGGCAAGGAAAGGCCCAACATTCATGTATCATTAACACTGTGTTGTGTGATAAGCCAGCTCTGTTAGACGTGGGTGGGGTTTGAGGGTGGTACCTTCAGGATGGACTGTTTGATGTCCTGACCCAGCCTCTCGGACATGCGGCCCATGTTGTCAGACACTTTGATCATGCCCTCCGCCAGACTGTCTGGGAAAGACTTCACGGCTTGGGACACGTTCCGCATGGAGCTACGCAGAGGGTTCACAAACGTATCCATCTAAGGAGGAAGGCAAAATAACTTCAAGAAAAAAGGCATACTAATCATAAACAAAATAATGAGAATGTTTTAACTAGACCGCAAAAGGGGCATGAAGTAAGCGCCTGAGCTAGGTGGGTATAGGCCTTCAATGATGTTTTGATTCCAATGAGCTTGTGCACGGACGTGTGCATGCGTACCTTGCGTGCAAAGTCTCCCTTGCCCTTGCTGTAGGCTTTGTTTTCTAGGAAGTCATAGACGTAGGGGACCAGAGTGGGGCAGGCCTTCACCATCTCTGGGTTCAGCAGCAACTAACACACAGACAAAACCAAAACACGTCAGACGGTGCTCTGGCGACGCAGGACATGGAGGGGAGTCAGTCCCTCACCCACCTGGAGATAGGCGTTGAGGTCCTTCTTCCTCTTCTCCAGGAAGTCACGGTCCATGTTGTTAAAGGTCTTCTTGCCGGGAAGCCTGAGTATGGACGTCAGGTTCTCAAACTGGACGAGAAACGACACAAATGTTAAAAAACTCACCCTAAAGCTCTCGATGGATTACGTGGACGCATCCGTAATTGATAACCACACACACAGACACACACACACACACACACACACACCTGCTCCGTGACCCTCATGTGGAAGTCGTGGAAGTCGGAGTAGCGGCGGTAGGTCTTCCAGCTGTCCTCGCTGCCGTCGGCGTGCCGTCGGAACACGGTGATGGCGTAGAGGGCGTAGGTCTTACCGTGGTCGTTACACACCCCTGCGCCCAGCAAGCCGGGGAGAAAAGAATCAGCAGCTACCCACACAGCCCCCGGGGATGATGGAGGTGGTGGTGGTGGAGGAGGTGGAGGAGGAGGAGGAGGAAGGGGAGGAGGAAGGGGTTGGGAAAGAAGACCCGAGAGGAAAGAAAAGTAGACGGGGGTAATAGAAAAATGGGCAAAGGTAGGTGACATCAGGAAAAAAAGTCAAGACAGGGGGAGAGTGTGCCAGCAAGGAAGAGAAATTATGCAAAGAAGAGGCAGACATACAAAACAATGTAGAAATATAACAGAAAAGAGAGAGACATGAAAGGAGGGAGGGGGAAAACAGAAAAACAGAAAAATGGTAAAGGTGATGGAATGAAAGTGTCCATTAAAAAAATACTGGATTGACAGCATGCAAAAGAGCCAGAACAAACACATGCAGATGAGTAGAAGCATGACGTGAAAGGGTTAATTAAAGAAGAGCAGAGTGGGAAGGAGGGCTAGTAGAGGGTAAGGGGGGTCAGCCGGAAGAGAGGGGTAAACATAGCCATAACCCCAAAAACAATATGCCATAACCCCAAAAACAATATGCCATAACCCCAAAAACAATATGCCATAACCCCAAAAACAATATGCCATAACCCCAAAAACAATATGCCATAACCCCAAAAACAATATGCCATAACCCCAAAAACAATATGCCATAACCCCAAAAACAAAATGCCATAACCCCAAAAACAATATGCCATAACCCCAAAAACAATATGCCATAACCCCAAAAACAAAATGCCATAACCCCAAAAACAATATACACCAACCCCAAAAGCAATATACACCAACCCCATAAACAATATACCCTAACCCCAAAAACAATATACACCAAACCCCAAAACAACATGCCCTAACCCCAACAACAACATGCCCTAACCCCAACAACAACATGCCCTAACAACGTACACAAACCTTAAAAACATTATGCACATTATAACACCAACACACACACTTTCTCAGTCAGTCCCACAGACACTCAGGTTTTGCCATATCACTGACACACACTCTCTCAGTCAGTCTCACAAACACTCAGGTTTTGCCATATCACTGACACACACTCTCTCAGTCAGTCTCACAAACACTCAGGTTTTGCCATATCACTGACACACACTCTCTCAGTCAGTCCCACAGACACTCAGGTTTTGCCTTATCACTGACACACCACCATCCCAACAACCCCACTCACAGGAGTCACGCTTTGCTTTTACAGCATGCAATTTAGCTATACTTGGTTAAACTGCAACTTCCAGATGTAACATTGATTTACTTTCAGGCTGTAAAAAAAGCCTTGGTTCTGGTAAGTTTCCCAGACATAGAAGACAATAGGAAATTTGTAAACAAAAGCCTTCAGGTATTACCTGAATCTGGAAATCTTAGCTTAATAATATTATAGAGTTATTTCAATAAATATAAAAATACAAATGTGTTCCAATCCTAAGAACCCACTGTTATTGACTACATGCACTGTAGAGTTTACTACATTTGCTAGAGGTGTGTGTGTGTGTGTGTGTGTGTGTGTGTGTGTACCTGTATCAGAGATAAAGGCTTGAAGCTGCACAGCGTCATCATGGCAGGAGTTAGACAGGTCGTCCAGAGACTGAGAAACCACAAAGCCAACAGTGAATACACTGCAAAAACTCTCCAGTAAAACTACTCAAAACGTCTATTCAAAGCCAGAACGTAAAACAGTTGAATGATAACAAGTCAACCTTTTCTAACAGTAGTATTTTGACATCAGACCAGTTGCGGTTATAAGTCAACCTTTAACTCCGCAAGCATGTTGACATTTCAATTCTAGCCTGGGTTGTTTTTCCCACAGGCAGTGGCCAGGACTTACCAGATTGATGCTTCCTGTGGGAGAGCCGTTAAAGGACTCTGAGGAGGGAAAGAGAAGACAATAAGCAATCAATAGTCACGCTAACTTCTGCTGCTAAGCCAACCTCTATGATGTGTTACACCCAGTCATTTTTTATTCTACATATTGTCGCGCAAGCACAAGAAAATAAGGATGATCTGTGTGTATCAACAATGATTTCCTTGATATTAGTTAAGAAATGAAAAGCAGCCATCTCAGCCAGTGACCCATGAACACCCACAGGTACTGACCTCCATCCCCATCATCAGATCCCCTGTAGCTGGGCTCCTTCAGCATGTCCAGTTCAGCCAGCATCCTGACGTACAGAGGACTCTGTCTGAAGGAGGGGTAGTACCTCTCATCACGCAGCATCATTTCATACACCTAACACACACACACCATAAAGAAGAAGAGGGTTCTGTTCAAAAGGATTATT
>JAPMUY010000408.1:102500-137500 GCA_026901105.3 Galaxias olidus | reverse complement strand
GTGTGTGTGTGTGTGTGTGGTATCCTCACTCTGCTTGTCCTCTCTCTCGCTCAGCCTATCCTGGGCCTTCCTGAAGACGCGGAGGTGTGTGGCAAAGTCATCGACCAGACGAGTGGTAAAGTAAGGCTGCCAGTCTACCTCTTTGGACCTGGACACACACACGCACAACACACACACACAACACACACAACACACATACCCAATGAAACAGTGAACTATCGTTCAACAAGTAGGAATGACACTGCCTAACAACACTATCCCTGGAGTCCCGCCACAGAGAGGATTTGAACGTGGCGGGAGGAGGGAATGAGTCGGAGTGACAGGGGGAGGGCAGCGGTCCAAAAGGCTCCGTTAGTACCGTGTGGAGAACTGGACCAGGGCGTTCTGGACCGTCTGTCTGATCTCCAGCAGGAAGGACTCGTCCTCGCTCAGCGTGTAGTACCAGTACTGGATGTAATCCCGCAACGCAAACTGGATCACCTGGAAGAGAAGCAGGAATGGGAGCCAAAGAAACAGTTGAAGAAATCGAACGGCCAAACATATCGTTATCCACTGGGAGGCAGGACACATACGGCTAACAACAAACAACACACCACCACGAAGAAGGGGTGAAATGGAGAAAGCGTGACGGGCAGAGAATGCGGGCTGGGAATAGACGCGGCCCGCTGGCCGCGTGCATGACACCGCCGGGGTTACATAGTGTCACCCCCGGAGCAGACCAGACCACATGCACGGCCACGCGGCTCAGCGGGCTTAGTGTGCAGCGTGTGGACAGGGAAAAGAAGAAGCTGCTGAGGAAAGAGGGGGAGGGGGGAGAGAGAGAGAGGGGGGGGGGGGAGAGAGAGAGAGAGGGGGGGGGGGGGGGTGGAGCCGCCAGTGTCATCTGACCTTCTCACAGACAGCAGTGTCAGCACTCTGGCCCCGTGTGGCCCTGCGGCTCCCGTCACGCTCCAAGTGGGCCAGCTACTCTCCTCGGCGTGTTCTTCAAAAGCGGACCTTTTTTTTTTTTTTTTTTTTGGGTCGTTTTCTGTTTTGTTTTCTTTTACAGAACGTGGGTAGGCTGACGTAAAATTGGCGAGGGTGAAGCAGACTCGTGAGAGACAGCGGTTGTTGGATCATGACCTTCGACGTCCTCGTTTCCCCAGTTTGGTCATTGTGGTCTATCGGTCACTTCCACTTTCTGTGGAGAGGGTCTAGCTAATAGCCCAACTCAGTGATAGGGTGCATGCAGAGAGATAAGTATGGCCCTATGGTGCGGCTTACTGCTGAGTCGGGTAACACATGATATCGAGCACGCGTGCTTACGCATAAGAGACTGAGCTTCCCAAGGGAGAAAAAAGTGTCGTCATGTTTGTGGTGATTTGTCAGAGCTGGGAAATGAGTCGCTTTCGACTAGTGCGGCATCTTTGACACGGACACACTTGCAGGCTAGCAAACGCACTCACACACGCTCGCACTCACACACGCTCGCACGCACGCTCGCACGCTCACACGCTCACACGCTCACCTGTTGGAGTGGCTCGTCTATAAAGTTTGAGCCTGTTAGTCTCCTGTCTATCTTTATTGGCTTCAGCTCCAGCTTCATCTCATCCATCGTCTGATAGACAGACACAGAGACAGAGAACAAAAAAAGAGAATCAATCACACCCACCAAATCCATGACAACGCAACTTCTCTCACTCTCCAAACGATGAGTCAATCAATCCTGGACGCCAAAAGATATTTTGGTTTTTCTAGCATTTGTTTAGATCAACAGTCTGACAGTCTGTAGTGTGTGGGTGTGTACCTTTAGGATGCCGGGGGGTGTGGGCGCCAGGTACGAGTGTTCACACTTCTCCAGGTGTTTCTCCGAGTTGGTCTTTCCAAACAAAAGAGTAACCGCAAAACCCCTGCAGGCAGGGAGCAGGGACCAGGGAGAGAAACATGTCATTGTGAAAGGTGTCCGGGCCACAAAAACAAACCGACAGACAGACAGACCGACAGACAGACAGACAGACAGACAGACAGACAGACAGACAGACAGACAGACAGACAGACAGACAGACAGACAGACAGACAGACAGACAGACAGACAGACAGACAGACAGACAGACAGACAGACAGACAGACAGACAGACAGACAGACAGACAGAGACAGACAGCTCCTTTGTGAGGCGCTCCACTTACCCTCCCACGAAGCAGAAGATATAGAAGGCCAGGTAGAAAATGGCAAAGGGTCCGAAGGTGATGAGGAAAAGCACCACTCCCAGGCCCCCCCATCCCCAGACTGATAGACTGGCCTGCGGAGTAAACACAGAAAGGTGTTCAACAACACATCCTTACAGCTCACACGGTGTCTTTGAACTAACTAACAAACAAGTTGCCCAGCAACACCCTAGCGAGGTCGCTAACTTTGTAATTGTTTGTTGAGTGTGGCTGTAAAGAGGCTGATATGAGTGCTGTGACCGTCACTCTGCCCATAGTCAAAGCCTAGTCGTTGTCCACTGGAATGATGCATCAGTCCACCCG
Organism: Galaxias olidus; assembly: GCA_026901105.3. Lineage (NCBI taxonomy): Eukaryota > Metazoa > Chordata > Actinopteri > Galaxiiformes > Galaxiidae > Galaxias > Galaxias olidus. Next base: position 134,992 of record JAPMUY010000408.1, on the reverse strand, counting down.
TTTCACTGACAAGAAGCTCTTGGAAATGATCTTTTGTGTTGCTGGGGGATAACTTAGATGAAGAGAGATAGACTTTAAAAAGCACTTAATATTTCAAAGAACGGCTTTGTATTACATCCTAAAGATTAGTGTTCCCCATCTTTTGAACAGACGCCAAATAACTGCTGTCCTTCCTACGGGGCATGTTCAGGAAAGGTCTAGATGGACGACCTAAAAGCACACCAGGAGAAAAAAGCTCATACGAATATTGTTTGGGTTGTTTTGTGAGAGAGACTGCACGAGAGACAAAAAAGCCACCCATTGTTTTCCTGTTATTGTCCGAGCAGGAAACAGAGCTCTGGATTCTCTGCTGACGTTACTGGACTCTCTCTCTGGCAAAATCGAACCCGCTAACTGCTACCTAGCCAGTACGCTACATGTTTCTCCTCCCTTAAAGATGCAATGTAACGGCCAGGATACACAGTATAAGTGCAACACTGGCTACTCGTGGCTAGCGTTTATAATAAGGGAATAACGGTGAGTTTCAGTTGGCTGACATCTGCCTATTAGAAACGTAACGCACCATGACCAGCACAGCTTCCAGTCTAACGATAGCTGACTCACTATGGAGCCATGCAGCAGTCACAGCAGACACAAGCAGGTTACCGAGAGACACTGTGAAAGCTTCTGGGGTCGTTAGCCGGCGGGACAGAGCTCCGCATTCAATTTGCAATTAGACGAGCAGAGTCGATCATTGTTTGTTGCGCGTTGCTGACTCTACTGCCACGTGGTAGGCTTATACTCAACCCCATGTCTCAGGCCGGACGAGGAGGACGCCGTCTGGAGGGCACGAGCAACTAACCTAACCTTTCAAACGTTTCACATTGAGGACGGAGAGAAGAACAGGAACTAGGTTTTGCCGTTTTTTGTGTACGCAAGCAGAAGGGAACTTAACCACTCCAGGTGCAGCTGGAGAAACTATTTTAGGCTGTGTGGTGCGCGCGCACGCGCACACACACACGCACACACATACACACGCACACACGCACACACACACACTCCACACACTCCATCCCCAGGGTCATCAGATAGTTCTGGTTGTGTGTGTTATCAGCTTAGATAATTGAGCCTGGATGCTAGTGTTGCCTGGCCTGGCTTCGGATAACTAGCTCCACAGACAGACAGCAGGCCCTGGATGACACAAAGATGTAGTCTTCTCTTCCACATAGCCGTAGCTACTGTTATAATGGGCCTACTGGAATGAAAAAATTCCATAGCTGGCTAGCAGTGCAAGACACACACACATACAAATACAGTCAAACTGAGAAATCCATCAGATGAGAAAACTATCATGGAATTCCACAGTGGAATGGAACAGACACAAACGACTATATCTCTGTCAAGCTGTCTGTCGTCATTCTACTAGTACGACACATAGGAACTTAGGAAGACCAAAAATGATGTCACGACATCGGCAGGCATCGGCAATAACTGACAGAAGAGAAGTTCTGGTCAGACTGGTCAGGAGGACTAACCGAACATTTCAGCCATAATAACCGGCACAGCCTTTCACATACCATTCAAGCTCAGGGACAAGTCGAGATAAAGGCCTCGCCAAGCCCTAGGTGACATGCCGTTCAGAGGATGACTCAGAGGGAGCACACCGCTGCAAGCCAGGACAATTATAGTGTGGGAGGGGCCAGAGTTTACAGCTGGGTAGTTGAGTTGAGTGAAACAAAGACGGTTCACACACTAGACCTACTGTCTCCTACCCGCTTTGACTATCAAAAACCAGTTGTCTGACAGCTACACACATATAAGTCACGCTATCTTAGCCCGACGTGCACCAGGAAGTTTCAGCCCCTAACACACACACACACACACACACACACACACACACACACACACACACACACACACACACACACACACACACACACACACACGTTAATCAGAAAGCACTAGATGCCTACCGTAACACCATGTAGCCTATTCATTTTATTACTGCTAGTCTGGGCCAGCAGCCAGCTGAGGTGATTATGATACGTACGCACTTTTCTTTTCTAAGAGTGACAGCCTGGGGTCCTAGGCCATGATAACAGACGGACAGCACGGGCGTTTGCTTTCCTTCCCTAACTACCTCTAACGTGGACGCCATCAAAGGAACACTAAGGAAATGCATTTCAGCCCTCCATAATCCCAGGCTGCGTTGGGTTATCTGTCGCGAGACAGAACGCAAACTGAAGTCAATAAAAAAAAAAGAGAACGCGTTGGGTCTTCCCGGTGTCTCTGTCTGCCATAGTGAGGCTCTGCAGGGTTGAGGTGATGATGACTGACACACTGAGTCATTAGAGCTTACTGGGCTTTGCCGTGCAGCGGCCATCTGCTCCACTGATCAACACCCTCTATTTAGAGCATTCACTGGCCCGGCATTATCACAGACCCACACACGTCTTAGTAAAAGAAACAGATGTGAAAACTGTATAATGTGCCCGGCTTGGCTCTTATTGCATTATAAGCCCGGACTTTCCCAGCATAGAGTTTGTTTAATCAGGGTCTAGTGCCCTCGGCGAGCTCGCTGGCCTTCACTCTCGGAGCCCGCAGCAGGCCAAAAACATATCTCTCCATTGCAGCCTTGGTTGACACTGTGTGTGTGTGTGTGCTAACATGTTTGTTCCCTTTTTCTCCCGGCGCGTCAACAAACATCAGAGAAACAAACGCACACACGCGCACATTCACTCTCAAAACTCACACTCACATAGGGAGAGAGAGTATGGGCAACTCAAGGAGCTTCAAACCAAAACTTGAACTAAAAGTACGAGTTTCCATGTTAAACGTTGATGTTAGGTGATTTCCTTACATTTCAGTGTAAAAAAAAAAAACTGTAAAAAAAGTGCAATTCAGATTCAATTTGTTAATACAAAATAAAGTCACTCTCTGAGCAAAGCCTTCTATGCTGCTAACATAATTACTCAAAAGTTGTTGAGAGGCTATTTAAAGAATGCTGCCATGGCCCTCTTGTTTAGACCAACGGGTGCGGACGGGCGCGTTCATCCAACGAAACAATTGCCCGCTGCAGGTGAATAGGTGATCATCCCTTCTGATAGGCCACTCGTCTAGTTTTCTCATAGAAGGGTGGAAAAGCACGAAATGGCAGGGTGTGGTTTCAGCTCAAATGTACGCAATGGGCAGAAGTCTTTCTTACATTCACAAGGCGCAGGCCTACTGCACAGCACAGGCAAAGCTACTGATAGCAAACGTCCTTGACTTAGTGGGACGCACACACAGCCCTTGTATCAGTGGGTCGGAGACACGAGTCCTGAGCCCGTACACTCACAGGCCTGCGCACACACAGGTAGAGACACGTCACGGATTGGGGGAGATATTTCATCCCCGGGCAGTCTTAGCGTCTATGGCCCAGGCTGCCAGGGCTTAGCTGTGGCTGGAGAGCGGGGGGGTTACCTCAGCCTATTAAAGCTCTCTTGTGGGAGACGACCGGTAGTAGCCGGGGAGAGAGCGAGCATGACGATGCTGGTCGCACTAATCCCTGAGGACCACCGCAGTGGAAATAACTGGTGTGACCCGTCCCGATCACTGGAGTTATCATGTGCTGCAACGGCAACGCTGCACACAGACCAACGTTGGCTGATGCAGGCTATAGGTCCCGTCACAGACTGTTAGTCCTACTTCCGCATAGAAGCACACGTCTTACTACATTCCTCATTAGTATTATTAGCTACATCATTGCTTTCCCGCGGCTATATCAAAAAGAATCAACTCAATCCTTTAGTGCTGTACAACTCCATGTTCTAACACTCCTAACTCTTACAATTTTCATCCTACAGTGTAGGATAAATGGGATTCTAGTCAGAATTCTAATAAGCTAGTCTGTCCCCTGAAGGGGAGGAAGCTGTTTACACTTGACTGTTGACAGACTGAGAGTTGATAGTGACTGACATGCAAGACACAGTCAAAACCGACTGAACCGTTGACAAACCTGAGCTAAAGCAACCCCTCAGGACAACGCTGGACGAAAAAAAAACAAATCAACAGAAAGCAGAGCAACAAGTGTGGACAGAAAGCAAACATGACACAACAAAGGCACCATACATTACATGTAACAGAGTAAAGGCTGTGGTGGACAGACAAGCAAGCCTAGAGTATCATGTCCTCTAAAAGCACTCTTTCAAGACAATCTTTCATGACAGAATCCAGGCTGAAATCACCTATCCACGTCTTTTACTTCAGGTGTGAGGGGGGCGACAACGAAGCGGGATCAAATTGGGAAGCAGAGGTGGAGATGAAAGAGGATGTCCTTCTCATGTCCCTATTCCACATCTCTGCATCACGCAAAAAGAAAGTCTAGATAGTGAGATAGGGGCTGAAGGCAATGACATCTCAACCTCCCTAAAGCCTTGAATAAAATATCTAATGAGACTTGGGCTTGGAGCCTGGACAGAGACACATTTGTAATGCAGCAAGATAAACCACAGCCGATTATAACAAGAAGCCTAGGGCCCAAATTAGCTACCCATATGGATACCAGATAACTATCGTTGACTAGATAGCAGACACATTATGGGCAGGAGAGACAGAGATGTTGCAGAAGTGCTGTGTGGAGCTGGAAAGCAGCCCTAGATAAATCCTCTGGAATGGTCACTGGAATGTAAAATTCCAACCAATTGCCGGGCCATTGTATTTATGCAAGTGGGAAACCAACGTGAGGAAAGCTGTCAAACAGAGGTGTTGGCCCGACTGACAGGCATATCTGTCTCAAAGTCTTAGGCCACAATACACACAGACACACACACACACACACACACACACACACACACACACACACACACACACACACACACACACACACACACACAGTATTGAAGATAACTGAACTACACCACAGACAAGAGTTTCAGTTGAAACTATTGCAAGATGGTGGAACATAAACCTGTTATTCAACACGAGTAGAGTTGAGACACAAGGTAGCAAAGCAGCGACGGGCCTGACAAGGTATCACTTAGGGGTCAGTGCAAATAGAGCAGGCCAACATAAATCCACCTGAGGAAGGCTAATGCTCTTCCTTAACTATTGGAGAGGAGCCGAGATGTGGCTGGGCAAAGTGTCACCAACAGGCTAACAAATACTAGAGGCCTGTCACATCAATGCTTAAAACCATGAAATGCCACACCAACTAAATAGATTTCATATGCACCTGGAAAGCCTGTCACCCCAATAAACATACAATGAAAAGTATGACCAGAAAGTAGTGTCTACGGAACAAAATATAGACACCATAGGCCTGATGCCAACTGATAAAATATTAAAGAACGACCCACTTCCTATTCCACAACTGATAGCTTTCAATACATATTTAGCATCAACTTTTGATGGTACTGCTTAGCTTGCTAGACTGAGGAATCCACAGCTACTGTTAACGAATAGAAAGATAGTCTGAGAAACGTAACACATCAGCTACTGACAGTACGAGTATAATCAAGGCTATACTGACTCTCTGAAACATGTTATACAATTATTGTAGCATTGAGGTATTTTTGACTTCTCATATTACAATCTAGCACTTTACACCTTAACCTAACTAAATAGAGTTCGTAGTTCGTACTACTTATGCAATTGAATTATAACCTATATCTGCAGTATTGTCCAAATCAATTGTAGCCGCGCCCATCTCACCTGAATTTGTTGCGATATTGAAATTCTCCTTTTTGAAACGTTACTCATAATCTTAAACCTAAACGCATAACGACATGTTTGAGGAAGCTAATTCAAGCACTGTGTGTTGACAGTACGGATATTCTAAGCTCATCGAATTAGCTGTTAAATCCTCGACTGACAGCCACTTTGGTTACCAAGCTGATGCTTTTTTGATACAGAAAAGCCTTCTGCGTGCGCCGTCCTCTGTTTACCTGTGGGGTTGATGCTAAGCAAGCGCTAGCTGCAAGGCTAACCTGCTAGCTCAAGCGTTCACTGCCCAACGCAAAGAAGAAAACTAATTAGACGCGCCTTTTTAACGCACATGAACTTACCTCTGCAAACATCGTTTAAAAGGCTGTTTTTGTGATGGCTTTGATTAGCCCCACCACATTGTATCCTGCGTAAATATTCCTTTTTTTGTTTTGTTTAAGAACGGTTGTATTTCCAGTCTCTATGCTCTCTTCGGAGAGTCGCCATGTTCGAAGGTTTATGTCTCGGGCATCCCTTTACTCGACGTCCCAATCCAATTGGCTGAAAGCTGATGACGTAGAAAAGACGCACCCGTGACTGTTTGTGTATTTTAAAGCCTCGAACAGATCACTTCTTTGCCGTACAGCCATTTCATTGCTTTCATGTAACCGAACCACAAACATGACATCTTTATAAAAATATCCTTGCTTCAAAACATACAAGTTAAGAACGGGACCACACATTGACAGATCATGCAGACAGAAAAATACAACACATTAAGTGTAAGTGTAATTATTGCGAAATATTCTATTATGTGCAGCTCAATGCTTGATCTGGAAACATTTGTCAAGATCTGACCATGGTCACCCGCAAACCTGTTGCTCTACATCATTTATGAACCCCACTGGCACTTGCTTGGTGGTTGACAACGAATAGGTTACCACAGTGAGACAGAGAGAGAAAGGTACGGAAGAAAGCTGAAAAAGCTCTTGCTTGGTGAAAGGAAATGCTGTGCAGGTTAGAGTATACCTCTCTCCAGGTTGACAGGGCCCCAACAGGGTCACAATGTAGGCAGGGGTGCAGGTAAATATAGTCTCTATCTCCACTGACTGGTCCAGGTTTGGAGACTTTGCTCCCCAGGCTCTCCATCGTGTCACTGTCCAGGTGCACACAGAAAGAAATTCTCCCAATCGCTCATATTTTCACTGCGTTTGTGTGTGTATGTCTTAGAGCCATACGCCAGACAGAGAAAGAGAATGGTGCAAGCTGTTTTCTTCATTACCACAAGCAAAAGACTGGTAAACCCGGAGTTGGTCCTATCACTCATACAAAGAAACACACAAGCACGAGCACACACACACGCATATCACAAGACCAAGTAAACTTTGCACCGTCCACTTAATGAGAGGAAGTTTGTAATAGGTTGTTATAAACCAAAATATAACATGTAGTTTATTGTAATGTATGTATGTGTTAGAGGGTGATGTATAAATGTATGGGGATATGCAACCAAAACCTTGGGATTGGTCCTGTGACTCATGTCTGGTGTGTGAGCCTGTGTGTGTTTATCATTTATATGACTATGTCTGTGTTTTAAGATGCATTCTTAGAGATCCTCTGTGTGCCTTTTACTATGGAGAAGTAATTTTTTTCTTTACTCAATTTTGGAGACCAATGCATTCACTCTGCAGTATTTTAGCAAGTTGTCACAATGTCCACTAGAGGGAACTTTAAGTCAATTTTTCATACATTTTAATTATGTGACAAACTGCCATTCACCATAGGGGTACGATATCGATCTGTATTTCATGGTAGGGGGTCGGAGCTTATGCATTTCCACCACCATTAGTTTGTTTTAAGGCCACACCAGTAGCTATTGGTCAGTCTGAACTAAGCAGTTTTATATGCTGGCATCAGAGTCTTGTCACTGTAATGTCACATGCTTACCATGAGACTAAAATAAAACTATAGACTTTACAAGTTAATTTAGAGTAAATTAGACGAATCAATTTACATGGCGTTATCTGTCCCTTTGAAAACCAAATTAGAGAAATTAATTTGATGACTGCAAATGGATGGAATTTTTCATGCAATCCTAAACAGTTGCTCAAGGTACATGAACATGTAAAAAATGACAGATTCTGAAAAATTATAAAGCTACAAAATAATTTATTTGATTTATGGCCAAATCCCCATGCACACATTAATACATTATTGCACATATGATCACTTTTCTACAGTCAAAAAATCATTAAGTGCATTTTGCATTAATATGCAATTAACTGTTTGTTTCTGTGCCCCTTTGCATGGGCCATGATGGCAGGGTGACACTGCCTAAATGGTTGCAGATGAAGGCTGCCAATATCTAATCACCACAGTAACAAGGGTCGTCAGGGCATGTCATTGACCATCTACCCTAAAGGTATAGTGGGTAAGACTGGGACAGGCTATACTAAGTCTTCCACGTCAACTTTATGTGTGTGTGTGTGTGTGTGTGTGTGTGTGTGTGTGTGTGTGTGTGTGTGTGTGTGTGTGTGTGTGTGTGTGTGTGTGTGTGTGTGTGTGTGTGTGTGTGTGTGTGTGTGTGTGTGTGTGTGTGTGCGTTTGAAAGAGTGTATGTTGTGGTGTCCGGGTGTGTGCTCCTGTCCGTCCTCTTAATCACTACCCTGAGGCCACATATGGTTGGCCAAACAGTTAGTGCCAGGGAATTCGGCTAGATGCCCCTATGAACCCCACTTAACACTGCCATGCAACCCCTGACCCCACCAGCAAACAGCCGATCCGGCTCTACCATCCCACTATGTAGACCTACCTATTCTATCTGTGTGGTTTAAAACCACTGAAAATATTCATGTCTCATTTATTATATGCCATTTACCATGGTTACCCCTCTATGTAGCCTCTGGTGGGGCAAAAGGTTGTTGTGAACCGAAGGGTCTTAACAGAAGAATTGAGTTTGTGCTGTAAAACAGAATTGCAAAGATAATCTATTTTATCATTTAAGTGGTCAGTTAGATCTGCTTTTCATTCAGAAAAATTACACATTTAGGAAATTCCCCCAATGTTGTTTTTTGGGAAATCTGTCGGATTGAAGACCACAAGCCTTGGGAACAGTGAGGTATATTTTCCAGAATGTAGAGCATGTGCAACCTCAGCATAACTTTGCTTGAGCCGGAATCCACATCAGTTGGAGATAAGTAGCCTCTCTACTATTCTTTGATCAGACCTGTCTTATGGGCATAAGGTCAAAACAATAGCTGAAATGGAGAAAGAAATTGAGAAGAGAAGACGCAAGAGCATTTTTAAACTGCTGAATAATGTGTCTGTTCTGACATGATGCTCTGCAGGGCCACTTCCTGTGGTTCAGGTTTCAGCTAGTGAGTGTGTGTGTGTGTGTGTGTGTGTGTGTGTGTGTGTGTGTGTGTGTGTGTGTGCCTGGCTAAAGGTGGGGGTGGGGACATTTCCTGTGCAAACCTTGATTTGGGGGCCCTAAATTTGGGGTACGCATGGAGGGGAATGACTGAAGACTAGTGGAAAATACAAAAAAAGCACGAAAGACAATGCGTTCCTGGTTTTTATTTGTAATAAGCAAGGGAACGTGTGAGTAGGTGGTCTGATCCTTTGACTCGAGGTGTGAAAATGAACCATGACCAAAATGAACCAGAAAATGAACCATGACTACAACTGAGGAGACCAAATTAAGTGGGAAAATCTTTGTCTGCATGTGTGTGGGCTCCGGAAGTGGGAATGGACCGGTTTAAAGTAAACACGCTGGGTAGACATTTTTTTCCTCCTACTTAAATTCATGTCCATTTTCCTCAAAGTCAAAACCGTGGAAGTTTTTTAGAAACGTTTGTTCATCAAATGCGAGAGATGCGTTTGAGTGTGGTTTTTAAATTTCTGTTTATCTATGAACATTTTGGTACTTTTGTTTTTTTTCTGTTTGTGTGTCTGTGGTTGTGTGTGTGTACATTTCTGTGCAAACCACTGCAGGGCTTGGCATTGTGCACTTGTGTTGCTTTGGCTGCACGTAGCGGACTTGATCACTTAAAGACTATGCCCGCTAATATACAACAGATGATTTAACTATTTATAACTGTATCTCCCTCTTGCTCGCTGACTCTCCTTCTCTCTCTTTCTCTCACTCATGCATGCACATAGAATCCCCCAATCTCCCTCCCTCTATGTATGCTTGGTGCCTGGGATTTCACTACACTTTAATTTCCTGAGTCCGGTTTACTGGCACAAACACTGGCACCGACACACACACACACACACACACACACACACACTCAATGTGTATGTGTTTTAGTGTGTCTTTCTTTGCGTTCTTTATAGCAGAGACACTTACAACTTTCTTAGAAGGGTGGTGTTACTTTACACTTTTCCTGTGGTGATGAACAAGCACGTATGTGTGTGTGTTGGCACCAGACCCTGTCCACTTCCCATGCTGGCAGGAGAAGTTATGGGGTATTAAGGTCGGTTTTATAGGAACCAAAAATACGTAAATGCTTAATATGACACCAAATGCCAGACTCATTAAGGCCTGGAGCCAACACCTTTTCTAAAAGAGGGATAAAAAAAGCGAGTGAAAGGGTGAGAAATTAACTCACGGGGAAAAACACAATGTGACTGGGATATTTTTTCTTCGTTGAAGAAAGAGCAAACTAAAAGAGATATACATTACAGTATTACATATACATACAGATATTATTTATCATCAGGTAAGACAGATAATATTGCTCTGTAAACACATCGACAAGGTTCCGGGGTCTTTTGTTGTTGTTGTATCTTTGAGTTTGCATTTCTTTCAGTTGTTTTCTTTTGAGGTGCACACCTCATAGCAAATGTGGGAGGCTGTTAAAGGGAAAGAGATAACCAAGGCTACGAGTGGGACGGAGGAACAGTGAGACAGATCGAGAAAAGTGAAGAAAAAAGAAAGAAAGAGAGTTAGAGGAGGAGAGACTGTATGGAGAGACCACCCCAAAGTAAGTGTTGAGCAAAAGCTTCAATGCAGGTATATGTTTTTCCAAGCTCAGATCCCCAAGGCCAGAGCTAAGGTTATACTTCTTCTTGCTGCCAATGTAATCCTTGCCCCGTAACCTTGAATTGTTGTGTGGGTGTACGTCTGTGTTTAGGTGCGTGTGTGTCTCTGTCTGTGTGTGTGTGTGTGTGTGTGTGTGTGTGTGTGTGTGTGTGTGTGTCTCTCTCTCTCTCTCTCTGTGTGTGTGTGTGTGTGTGTGTGTGTGTGTGTGTGTGTGTGTGTGTGCGTGTGTGTGTGTTTTGCAAAGCGAACCGGAGTGTCCATAAACTCAGGCTTCAGTTTAGTTATTACTTTTAACAGTCATGGAGAAAGAAATATGTATTTTATAGTTTCCAACTGAATGACTTGGAGATGTGTTGTATGGTTTGTGTGAGTGAAGAGAGGGAGGGAGAGGGAGGGGGCATATTTGAGATCACATCTACAGTTGTGTATATGTGCTCGTAATGTAATCTAGTCAAAGACTGCTACAGAAGTACAGACACACACGCACGCGCCGCAACAACAGCTCATGCACACATTCTGCATAAACATCTAGTGGAGGTCCAGATCAAGTGTCTTACCGTCTGTACTCCCTGTATATTTAGTCTAGATAAGAGACTGTGAGATAGCCTTTTATTATTAAACAACACAACGAGACCCTTTGACTTTCGCTGCAGAGTCTTGTCTGCTTTGATCGGAAAAAAAATACACTCCACGAGAGATAGGCTAATTCAATAACGGAGCGTCGAGAGAGTGACGAAAATGAAGTTATGAGAGAGAAGGCACGTATGTTTACGTTTCAGAGAGGGGGCTACTGAAGTGATATTGTCTGGAATGCCGAGGCTTATAAGAGGCTGTGTCTTAACTCAATAACCAGAACAAACAGCCCCGAGCTTTGAAGCACTCTGCAGACTCCTCCTCGGTGTCTGACGCTCCACTCACTGGCACCATGATTAGCTTCTCTCTGCTCAGTGGCGTTCATACCTTCTAACCAAGGAACATACTAATATAGTCTTTCGCAATAAACACGCTCTATCACTTCCAGTTCTCATCCTCTTTTTTTTGTTTTGCTTTCTATGTCCTCCCCCCCTCACTCCCTCTCTCTCTCGTCAGCCCACCTCTGGCTCCCTCTTCCTCCTGTGGTGCTGTCCCCTCGCCATCTGAACGGTATTACTGAGTGGTCATCTGTGTAGGGGACCAAGGTGGTCTGTGGTGCAGTGGGGGTCACTGTGCTCCTGGGGACAGGGGTCAGGGGTCGCTGCCCACCGGCCCCCGGGCCCCTGGCAGGGTTAAGAGGGGAACAGGGCCTGAGGTAAAGGTCAGTGCTAACTTCCTCTCTGGCTGTTGGACTGAAGGTATTAAGGCAACCTGTAGCAACTCCTGTCCTGTCTCCTAAAATATATATATCTGTATATACACACTCACTATGTCCAACAAAATAGACTATATATACTAAGGAGTGCCTATTTGTTCCATTGGGCTTTTACAATATTTGTTTTCATAGGGTCCTTTGTAACCACTTTTGTAACTTTGGTGAAGCTGGATCACTTGTGGGCGTTCAGGCACAGGCTGTGGTTTGGAAGGACCACCCTCTGGTGATAGATTACACTGTCAAGACCCTAAACATTGACTGGCCAAACACCACCCTCATCGACTTCGTGAATGATAATCACGGGGATGTATGAACACAAAGAACTACAGCAACCCACACACCAAAACACACCCCAGGTCAGCACTGAGATTAAACAGATAATTAGCTCTAATGAAACACAGACCGTAAATCTGGAATGTCATCCCCCCTTCTCCTCCGTCTCTCTCTCTCTCTCTTCTCTCTCTCTCTCTCTCTCTCTCTCTCTCTCTCTCTCTCTCTCTCTCTCTCTCTCTCTCTCTCTCTCTCTCTCTCTTTCCCTCTCTCTCTCTCTCTCTCTCTCTCTTCGCTGGTGCCTCCTACATCCCCAGTTTCTCTGCGGTGTAGAGGGTTAATGGGAACCAGACTTTTTGCCCTGCTCATTGCGGTACACTACACAGAGAGATAGGTGCGGTGGTTGGAGAGATAGAGAGAATGGAGGAAAAGAAGGGGGGAAAATGAGCTTGCGTCTTTATCTGAGTTCTCCATATGGCAGCTAGTAACGACACTGACAGTAAGCAGAGGGATAGTGGGACAGCTCTGATCTTACTATAGTAAAGAGAGAGAGAGAAAGAGAGGGGGGGAGGGTGGACAGTAATTTGATGTCTTTGAAACCAAGGTAGAGACAGAGCGTGACAGCATATCACATGAAAGGGGTGCCACTTTCTTCCCTAATCACGGAGGAATCATGGAGCTTTAGAATAAAAAGAAATTCCATTAGCTTGAACAAAAATGGTCTCTGTGTGGTTTTGTCCGTGTGTGTGTGTGTGTGTGTGTGTGTGTGTGTGTGTGTGTGTGCGTGTCTCAAATATGACATTCCTCTTTCAGAACAACAGCTTCAAGTTTAAGATAACACAGACACGGTAATCTAAGGCTGGGAATCCATTGCCCGAACCCTGGCCATAGGCCCCAGGTCAAATCTGATGGTTTTGCACTCGCACGCAAAGTGTAGCAGGGATCATTGGTTTGGTATATTTTTATTATGCAGGAAATGTAGCTATTTGCATTCTTATGTTTCATGCCTTTCACTTTAGCTTGTCTGGAGACAAGAACATAAACCGCACATCAAGTCTATTTATAGGGTCATTTTCATATACTGCATGAGCAACGGTTTATGTTTATTACAGTAAGATGTTTATTAATCCCTCTGGCGCTGCAGAAGGCTAACCACTGCTTCCACAATCACTGAGAGATACATTGAATTTCAAGCTGAAAACCTTCCCCAACAAAGTTCAACTAAAGTTGCTTGCTCCACAATTATAAGGATATTTGGGTACATTCCATCATTCCATATTTGTGTTAATAAAGTTGGATACAAATGTTAACATTTAAATTCTTTCATTTATTAGAACATTAACAAATATTCACAACATTTAAAAAAAATAGGAAGGCATCAATGGCGTAGACACTTAATAGACAGTTGTGATATTGCATTAAAACATGCAATATATCTCACTAAGCCTGAATGTAAAATAGTTTAACCACTGAAAATATAAATACAAAACTGAAATCTGCTAAGAAATCCCCAAAAATTGTCCTCGCTTTCTGGTGTATGAAATCGGCTGATCAGAACTCTACAAGTTAGGCCTATTCAGGCTAACATTATAGTCGTTTAGTTTGTGCTCTGAAAGTGTAGCAAGCCCATGACGTATACGCTGTGTTCTCATGTATGAGCCCCTTGCATAGTCTTTGTTAGAAAGGACAGTTCTCTCTGTGGGCCTGAAACACATCTTTCTTAGAGTTCACTTTTACACCATCCCACATAAGGTACACGGGAGCTGCATCTGAGAATAGAATATTAATTGACAAGATTAGAGTTGTATGCTTTCTAAACAATATTACCCCCACGTGACCAAATGTTTGTTCCATATTCCTGATGTACTATAGGCCAACTTATATTGTATAATGGAAATGAACACTGCTCCACAATGAGACGGTCAGTTAGATTCAACTTACTGTGTTCATGTGCATCGCGCCCTTCACTAGTTTACTCTGTGGACACTGACCAAGCGCCCTCCATCCTCCACACAGAGAATGCATAGCTCAACCGTTCGTGCGCCACGTAGCTACAGCTGGCCCCTCGAGCGTCAAGCTCGTCACTCTTTAGGACTTGGTACAGAAAGTCAATGTATCGTGCTGCGAGCGTTAGTGTCTGAATTTTGCTTAGTTTGTCCGAGGGAAGCGTGGGGATGATCTTACGTAACGACACGAACGCGTCGTTGAGGGACTGTGTTCTCTGGCGTTCACGAACGTTGGCCATCACCCGTTGCGTATGTAAATCTTCAAATAACTCCGGGCTACCACTCGAATCGCTCTCGCCACTGCTGCACTTTTTCCCTCTTTTCCCGGGATTCGGGCAATTCAACCCGGCCTTCTCCTCCCCTGCAGTCCTCCTGTTTGACCGCCTCTTTCGCACCCCTCGCCGCGGCTGACGACCTGTCTCCTCCTCACTGTTTCCAGCGCTGTCAATTGAAGATCCCATTGGAGAGCATGAGTCCTCTCGCATTGAGTCTTCAAACATTATCTTCACCTATGTCTCTGGAAAGAGCAAACTATGAATTATTAGACCCGTTTGCTAAAGTTAACCCCTCTTTATTAACCGTAGGTGTAGCGTTGATGCGTGTATGTCGTTCCCGTGCGCAATGGAGACGGATCTCCGCCAGATGGAGACGGCTGTGGTTCTTATAGCTAGGCCAGGGTGATGGGGGTTTGGAGAGATGCTATGATTGGGTGAAGACGTAAGGCTGGGGGAGGAGGGTGTAGGGCGAAACGTTTCCGTTATTGATTTTTTTTTTCGTGGACTGAGCCAGGAGCAGTATAACAACAGTCGAGTTACCTGCATAGACGCATTTACTGCCTTAACGTTCAGAACAATTATATTTGGACGATGTTTTTAATAGCTTCACACTGGTCTGTAAGAATAACACTCATATGCATGCTTTTTTGGGGGGTATGGCAAGTTATATATGGGTCAATAATTGTTCAAAACAGCTGATAAAAACGTTAAAGTTCGGAATCCTGAGTTCGTGGAAAAGCATGAAACAGTGCCCCCAAGCTGAGCTATGTTTATTCTCCCGTGAGCGCACCAACCCTAAAGTATGCTCCTAAATGAGTCTGTCCCTCCCGCAGGGACTCCAAAAAAGCGGCTCAGGTTTAAAAGGCAAGCCAGCTGCAGGGAGCACTCTGGGCGGACCGGAGCTCACAGCAGGTCACTAATGTGATCGACGGCCTTCGCGCAATGTTTCCCTGTATATGGGATGGAAAGGATGGAGACGCAGAGAAATAGAAAAAAGGCGAATGTGGCATGCAAGCCTTATTTATTAAAATGCAATTAGGTTGTAATCTTCACTGGCGGTCTTCACTGTCCATTGGATGGATTAAATAGTTAAGATTATTGAAGGTGTGGTAGAATCACTCGTTCTCACTGTTTTAAATGTAGCCTCATAATCAACCAAGTCTAACCCGTCCAGTTCTCTCCAATCGGTCGAAATGTACCTATACCTCCATCCTCAAATTGTTTCTTATTTTTCAAAGACAACATTTCGTTATATTGATTCATTTTTCTATCAGCAAGCAAACTAAATTGTAATAATAATAATAATACTTACAGCAGTAGGTCTAATAATTTCTAGATCCCGCCATTCGGCCGATGCGGGGTTGAAGATTGAGGTTGGTGCAGCTGCACACTTGTAGCCAAAACGTAATGTTGCCGCATGCATCATCAATACACGGCATCCGATGTTGTTTTCAACACAACTTAAATAGATGTACAGCGCATATGTCGCTATCCTTGGTGCTGAAATAATACGCCCATCTCATGTTTTGAAATGACATACACCTGTTTAAAAGAAAACTTGATTGCTATACTTAACTATTAGTCCTCTAGCTAGCCTGTTTCCAAATAAATTAAGAAACACACTTTGAAAACCTTGCACACTATATAGTAAAACATTAATGTACATATAGGCAAAGGTAGATATACATTACTTATATAATATTTTTTTTACATTTTGTCCATTCATGTCTATCCATGCCGTTATGTGGTTCATGTTCAATTCCGATGTTAAATTGCGACCTTTTGTCAGGATTTCCTTCAGGGTCAGGTGTTCTCCAGCAGGTCCATCATAAATGAGATGTAGATCATGGCGAGGCGAAGGGTCTCAATGCGCGACAGGCGCTTTTCATAGGCGAACGTGGGCACTTTTCTTCGAAGTTCATCAAAGGCCTCATTCAGACTGAACATGCGCTTCCTCTCCCGAACATTTGCTGCCTGACGCTGCACGACCGTTATCAAACGCCTCCGTTTGGACCTCCCGATGTGTCCACACGAACCACTATTGTGCTCAGGTGATCCGCTGGTGCTGTGAGGCAGGTGCCCACTATACGCCCCAGAGTGCGCACCTGTGTCTTGGTTCCAAGATATGTCGTAAAGTTGGTTCTGGTAGCAAGGATAGGAGGAATTGTCATCTGAATCAAGTTTGTCCCCCAAACCGCATTTCTGTGGAAAATCCATTAGGTTCACATCATTGACAAACTCAGTAAGTGTCGAATCAACAAAACAGCCCTGCACCTCCATCTGTAGCAATAGAATCAAGCTAAGCGACTTTTGAAACCTTTTATAGTTTTGGCATAGGCTAGGCAGCCAAGCGAATAATCGACGACAATTAAAGACTGCGTGAGATTGAAACCATCACCGTGCACCACACCGGACACGGAGTCCAAACCAGGACGCGTAATGGATGAAAATCCAAGCAGGTAATTTAAACCTCTCAAAATCCAGTAATTGCGCGACACGGTTAGTTCCTCTTTGGCAGGAGTCCAATGGCCCTATTCCCGCTGTTTTAATAAAGACACTTTCTCCTCTCCCAGTGCGCCGTCTTTTATATCCTTTTTTGCTCCAAATTTTGTAAATTTCAGACGTTATCTGCAAACTGTGAGTATCAAGAGAGCTAAGCTTAAAAGTCTAGATGAGGCCGACCTTGTCATTTGAGAACTGTCCTCGTCCACTTTAATGAGTTTCTAAAGAACGAGGGCTCTTCACTCTAGGTCATATAGTCGTGTTTGCCCTTTTCTTCTCCACTTCGGAAGCTAAATAATGACACTTCTATCACTTAAATAGGCTAGCGGAGCAGACCAAATAGAACATTCCCAAACTGTCGCTATCCTACGCAAGCTTTTCTGTTGCAAATTAGAGCAAATAAATGTTGGTTCCCATGGTAGGGCATGTGTCCACACTACAAGGCCTACAGCAGGGCCGAAGGGTTTAACAGTAGTTAAGAGTTACATTCACTCATTCATCCTCTGCTTTGATATCAATGTAGGATCTTGCAGGAGGAATGCATTTTGCATGCACTAACATCATAAGGTGTCCAATTATCAAAAGTCTTAAGTTACATTTCTAATTCATGTATAATGATCTATATGTAGGCCTCGCCCTTGCCCTAATGTTCAAGATTTGCCACTGGTGTATAGAGGTGAACCTTTTGGGAGTATGATTAGAAGCTGTCACCCACAAAATACATAGATACATGATTTCTGCTCCTCCAGTATTAGATGTTTTGGTAATGTCCTCTGCAGACCTTCGCAGGGCTACCCTTCGCAGGGCTATTCTTAACCAGGCCCAACAAAAGTGCCAATCCATAGACCAGATATATAGCAAGAAAAAAAATCCCTGTTGATCATCTTCATGCAACAAAATGTTTAGAACTCATGAGTATGAGGTGTTGTGAAATAGAATAGCAATTGAGTGAGCACTGCTGAGCCTTGTTTAAGGACTGTAGTGGAAATCAGGCTAATACAGTGCAGCCACGCTGCCTGTGAAACCTAAAAAAAGGGTGAAGGTTGCTGGATTGAATGTGAAAGAAAACAAAACTTTTTAAAGACTTATAGTCAGACCTGTTGACCTGTGAGCTCGAGAGTCTGATTTCACTCATCCTCTTGTAAATTAACCATTGGCTTCATCTGTGTGTGTGTGTGTGTGTGTGTGTGTGTGTGTGTGTGTGTGTGTGTGTGTGTGTGTGTGTGTGTGTGTGTGTGTGTGTGTAAACTATAACTGTATAACTGTGCACTATATGTGTGTTACAGTGGTTTTCCTCTTTAATCTCCCCACTTGTTCTATTTCCCCTCTCCTTCTTCTCCTTCTCTCTGTTTTCCTGGCAGGAGGATAAACATGATGGGACATTCCATTGGTTGTCGTGGTAACACTGTGAAAGCACAGCTGGGCTGTAGAATATGAGGTAATCTCACCCTGAGGCTGCTGGGTAAATATTGGTCTTAAATAAGGAGTAAAACCCACCACACATATACCCAAGCACGCACACACACACATACACACCCGAACTTTCAAACCAGACACACCAACACACAAACACTGAGTTTGTATCAGTGAGTAACAAATAAGGAGAACACACATGGGACTGACTTTCCCTCAAAGACAGAAAAAACACTACCTGTTTCCTAAATCTCTTTTGTGATTGCACAACGGCTTATAGTAATGTGACTGCAACATGAACTAATTCTGTGTTTGAGTGGCTGTGTGAGAGAGAGAGAGACAGAGAGGGTGTTTGTGCTTGTGTCTGAGTATGTTTATGTGACTGTGTGTGTGAGTTTGATCAGGCTGCCATATGCAGTATTTTAACAAGCATGGATTTCTATAGTTATTGTACTGTTTGGATTTCTACATCTAAAATAGGATGGAAAGACAGTTTTTTAGGGCCGCACACCTGCTTTTAGCATGCCAGTCTCTGCTTCCTCTGCTGAAGTCACAGGAAATCCACAAAGCTCTATGCTTAACACAGGCCTCTGTCTCCCCGTGCTACTGTAATCTGAAGAAAGATCACATACATCCGTCCTCATAACTTCACATACCTCCTGACTAACATTGCCAAACTTGCTTTTTGTTACAATGTGCCATAACCTTTTAACTGTGTTTTCTTATATAGTCTTTACTAGCATGCTGTAACCACAAACATAAGCCCCTCTTTAGGTTTGGTCACAGAGACTTATTTGAACTGCCAGTTTTACTGTCTTTTCACTGCCAAGTTCCCTTTGATTTCCCCAGGTTTCTTGTTTAAGTCATCTTGGAACATGCCGTTTTTTCTTTCTGATTCACCCTACCTTCCTTTTTTTTTTATCTCCGACCAGGTGATTGGCTCTGCCCTTTAAACCAATCACACGTTGTTTACTCAGCTAGGCAGATGGAGGGGGGCTCTTGGAAGAATCCCAAAAAACACCTCATCATGGAGGATATCTCCTCAACCCCCTACCTCTATAGTACACATCCAAACCCCTCCCCATCCCCAGACACAACCACCACCACACACACAAACAAAGAAACACACTCTCGTCACATAGTCTTTACCTTGTCCTGGTTTCTGACTTACATAATGTATTCATTTTAAGACTTTTGACTTCTACCCAGATTTCCTTCTATATTTAGGGTGCTTTATTTAATCTGTAGGTATGTTATTATTTCATATATCTCTTTCTTTCCCCCTGCTCTTATTAATCTGTGTATTACTCCAAAAATCCATATTGTAGACACCCCAATCTCTGTGGGGTGTTTATAATAACATAATAATTATTATCACATGTGCTACTAGTAAGTGTTATGGCACTATCAGAGCCGTGTGTTCCATCAGTTGTTTCCTTTCCCATAATGCACTGCTTCAAACTACAGCATATGTCCGCCACAAACAACACTTGCCTTGAGCCCTTGCATCCCCTTTACCCTTGCTGCTTAAATTCCAACTTAGTGGTAGTGGTGTTGATTCCTCTGCGTCTTCGTTAATTTAATTGAAAACAGTTGTTTTTTGGAAACACTAAACCTAACCTAACCTTTACCCTAACCCTAACCCTAACCCTTACCCTAACCATCACCTTTATTCTATGCCTAACCTTAACCATAATCTTTTAAATATTGTTTTATTTATTTATCACAAGGAACATTATTACATCTCATATTAGGTATTTTAGAGCAACCGTTTGCATTCTATTAAAGAATAAACTTGTGAGGACCACCATTTGGTCCTAATATCTCCAAAAGGTCCTGCCTTGGATTTTAAAATTCAAATTTCGGTCCTCACAAGTACAGAAAAACAAGCGCGCGCGCACACACACACACACACACACACATACACACACACACACACACACACACAGGATCAGACACACAGATCTAAGTCTCAGAAAGAACTGGTGATGTAGTAAAAGAGCTGGTCTGAGAAATGTTTATTACAATGTTAACTAACCCGCCCTTTACTTAATCTTATAAATGTAATTTCGGAGGTTTTGGGTCCGAGTGTGCGAGTGTTTGGGTGTGCGAGTGTTTTGGGCGTTTTGTTTCGGCAAACTATACAAAGGACAGAGTCTGAAGAGCAATGCCTCCCAACAAAACAGCGTCTTCTTATCCCCGTCTCCATCCACCACCCTGCCTCTCTGTCTGGTCCTGGCCAAACCACAGTCATTTATCAGCCATCACCGGACTCCACTGAGGGATGGAAAAGGGCTTTTTTCCACCATAAATCTAAGTTTTTTTCTCACTCACACACACACACACACACACACACACACACACACACACACACACACACACACACACACACACACACACAGAGAGAGAGAAGGATGTTCCGTGCTGGCATTTCTCGGTTTCATTTTCTTAGCATTCACCTTTGCCCTGATGTTGTTGATCAAGTAGCTGGATGCTTTGTGGTTATAATGACATGATGCGCTATACCTCTAAGAAGGAGATCTAAATCCTTGCTCCTTGCTCTTCGTTTGTTTCCTTTCCATACTTCTTGTTGTTCTTTAGTGTAGAAGTGACGATCTGGTCTGCTGTTTGTCTAGACGTTTGTGAATGGCCAAAGGCTTCAGATTAAGCTACCCCATTAATCATAGTGGGCTGGGGCATGAAAGATGCTGCATCTCCTCACACACATGCACACAAACATATACTGTGTACTGAAAGGTATCTCAGCAATTGCTAAAGAAGTATTTATAACACAATTCTTACTTTGTTTTTGAATTCGCCATAAAAAGGTTTTGCGACTGGTTCTCATGTGATCCCAGCTACTGTTTTTAAACACTTTTTGAGATTTTAAGGTATCAAAAGCAATTATGACTGGAATGTTTTAAACCTGACATCTACAGACGCACCAAGAAATGGCCTTGGGAAGAGCTGACTTACAGGTAACACCTCTCCATCTTCATCAGGGTTACCAGGGGGTGGGAGTCCTGGCATAGCGGTGCCATGGCAACAACAGAACTCTGGGAACCCAGCTTCAACTACCCAGAGAAACGTTCACTATTGTGTTAACAGTGACTGTGTGAGGAAACAGAAGCTGTATCCAAGTTCTCCATTCAACAGTGTGTGTGTGTGTGTGTGTGTGTGTGTGTGTGTGTGTGTGTGTGTGTGTGTGTGTGTGTGTGTGTGTGTGTGTGTGTGTGTGTGTGTGTCTGTGAAAGGAGAGTTGAGGTGCCAAAGTGTCTCTAAAATGTCTTTGAAAATACCATAAAGGGATTTCATGGATGTCGGGAACCCTGACGGAGAGAGGCTTTGATAGGACTTAGCCTTGTTAGAGCTGCTATGGAGGATATATGGCCGCAGTCGCCCAGGTCTAACTGGTAAAGCACTTAGTGTTTTATGACCTGCTGCCATTTGGGGCTTTGGGATAGAGCAGAGTGCTGGCCACATCAGAAATTAGGAGAAAGGCCTGAGAATTTGTGGACGGGGATGAGGCCTGTGTGTGTGTCCTTTTTTTGGTGATGTTAAGTGCTGGTGTGTGTATTGAGCTGATGTGTGTGTGTGTGTGTGTGTGTGTGTGTGTGTGTGTGTGTGTGTGTGTCTGTGTGTGTGTCTGTGTGTTCTCAGCCTGGCGGGGCCTTCGCATCAGGGTGCTGTTTGTTCTCCATAAAGCCTGCTTCCTTTCATGTGTGTGGCTCACAACCTTCAGGGCTGGAAACTATGACACAGGAGATAGGGAATCACTGCCAACCTACACGCACACACTTTACATGCACCACAAAATGGCCATAAACTCATGATCCACAGAGAGGTACAGGGAGGACGTACGTACTGCCAAGCCAGCTCAACGAAAACGCAGAAAGAGGCACAGCTTCCCGTGGTGTGACTTTTTTTTTTCTTTTCCATTTCTCCGCTCTCTCTCCGCTTCTTTTTCCCACTCTGTCATGTGGGGGATCATGAAGACAGATGTCCCTGATATGAGAGTCCAGTGGCAGGAGTCTGTCAGGTCTGGAATGTGTGTGAAGTACACAGTCCTATAAATCAAGAAACAAGGAGCGGGGCAAAGGGGAGGGGGGGGGCGCGATAGGAGAGGAGGTGATGCGGAGGAGTAGTGGGGGGAAAGACAGGAGATGAATGAGGGGGGATGAACGGGATACAGGTGCAGAGACAGGGGTCAAAGGAGGAGAGACAGAAAATAGCAGACAGACAACGGCTGTGAGAGGGGAAAGGAGCAAAATGAAACTGGAGTGAACTCGTTTGAGTTTACTGTCGAGATGTCTTTTTTATTGACTTAGTTTTTTCAAATGTACAGATCAACAAAGCGTGTGTGCGTGTGTGTGTGTGTGTGGGGGGGGGGGTACAGGAAGACTTTTTGTTTTTTTACCTAAAAACTGTTTTACAAATTATTTTGAACTAGGATCTCGCTTCATAACAAGGGCTTCCAGCTTTACCCCCTCCCTCCACACAGACTTGGCCAGGCAGACGCTACTGTTTTCTCTAATGTGCAGGTACTGTTCAGTCACAATAATAGTATCGATGACAGCCAAATGTGCTCCAGCATTAGAACTCACACTCCGGTCATTTGTGTTTTTAAGAAATAAGCAATTTTTTATTGTCGTTGAAAAGTGAGTTTTGTATGTTTCCACACAGTTAGTTCTCCAATTTAAAGAAATAGTCTGCCAATAGTGGTTCCCAAACATATGACTTTAATGACTAAACAGAACTTTAAAAATATATGTATATTTTCGGAAATATCTTATCCGTGGCACCTGGGCTGATATGCTAAAATCAGCTGAACGTCCTTTAATTGTAGCTGCTTATCTTGACTTCCAGCCTCTTAAGGGTCCTGATAAGAGAGCCCTCCACTCTCAGCACCTCTTCACTAATTAGGTCCCCCACGGACAGAGAGGGGTGGCAGAGGGGCTCGGGGAGGGGGAAAGAAAACACACGGCTCTTCAGCCCGTCAGTCACCACTTACTCAATCACCTCACACCTACGTGTTGGTGTGTGTGTGTGTGTGTGTTCATGTTTTTAATGTACTCACACAAAAGAACAAAAAACAGGCTAAAGGGACTCGTCAGTTGCTTTTGAAAAGTCATGCCTCAAACATGAAAGTACAGGACACACGTTTTATTTCAAAATATAAATTTCTTTAATGGAAGCATTTAACAAACAATGAGATATTTCCTGTGCCCCCAAAGTTGTAGAAAGTTGCACAAATCCTTTAATCCTATAAAAGTCTCTCAAATCAAACTTAAAAATCTGCAAAGGTAAGGTGGAAGGTTCATTTAGGCCTGGAAGGGGCAGAGGGGGGTGATGCATGAAAGGCCTGAGAATACTTCCCTAAAGCCTGGGTGAATGCAAACACACAGCATTCATCCCAGGGCAGCCGTCAAACATTTGTATTACCATCATCCCTTACAGTACACATCTAGGTAAAAACTTAGCACCGCCTTCAGGCATTATTGGGTAAGTACACACAGTTGCAAGTGGATAAAAACTCTTGAGGTCAATTCATGTCACTCTCAGCCATTGACCGAATAATTAGGTAGGATGTACTACAATTTCTTCTGAAGGAAGTTGCAAAGTAGAATCAACCAGCGTGTTATTGTGCTGCAACCACATACTGGAAAACCCTGCATCTTTCCACTAACTAGATGAGACTGTTGAGGCATCATCAGCATTACAGTGTCAGTCCTCCCTATGCTCCCCTCGTCCAAATCACATGGACCCAGTCCTCCAGTCAAATTAATGAACGTTACTTTTCCTCTTCTTCTTGGCTATTGGCGTTTCAGCATTGATGTCAAGCCTGGATAGCACATCCTCCTCCGCTTCCTGTCTCCTCTTTCTGCTTGACTTGTCGCTAAGGTAACCGCTGGAGTCGCTGCTGTGACGATAAACGGGGGATGTCTCCATTTCCTCCTCCTCCGCCGCTGCCGCCTCCTCCTCCTCCTCCTCCTCCTCCTCTTTAACATGTTTGTCTTTCTTCTTCTTCTTCTTCTTCTTCTTCTTCTTGGCTTCCCCCACCTGGCCGCTTGCATCCTCGGCGGCTGCGTTCGCCTCCTGTGACACGACGCCCTGCGAATGTGAAACCACAGCCTCTCCCTCTGTATGTTTGTCTTTTTTACTCTTCTTCTTAGGTTTGGGTGAGTCCACGCGCTGGTCCTGGACGGGCTCTGGAGCAGGTTCGATCTCTGGCTCCCCCTGCTGGTCTGTCGGGAAACTGGGACTCGCGTCTTCGGCACGAGCCAAGAGCTCCTGCACGCTGAAAGAGAAGAGCACATCCCACAGCTCACTGGAGGGGCTGAAGTAAACAGAAGGCCTTGCACTCAGCAGAGAGAACCAAGCACATAGAGACCACGTGCAGCACGTGTTGGCCTGCAAGTAGTGAACCCTCCTGAAGAACCTTCCCCACCTGAAGAACCTTCCCCACCAAGCACCCTGACATTAAAACAGGAGAGCGGCTACAAGCCGGCTAGCAATTCTAGAAAGGGACACACCTCACAAACACACGCCCCTACCTTGTCCTCATCATGCGTCCTCGGATCAGCAGCACGCCCACAGTGTCGGCATCCAGCTGGGACACCTCAAACTCCAGCACGGACCCTATCCTGGGCCCCACCTTGCCCCAGGTGTCCACAGACACCAGGTTGGGTCGGGGCACGCTGGCGTTGAAGCAGCCGTGGACCAGACAGCCCACGTGGCCCATGCCCAGCTTGTTCACCACGCCCTGGGGAAGGGGACAGGCCGAGGGAGCGAAGGAACAGTAAGACAGGAAGAAGGAACAACAACAACAACAACAACAACAACACACAGGGATTTGGAAGGCACCGTGTGCCCAACACCCGGGCCAAACCTACCCGCAGCCTGTTTCCTTTCTCAGGTTTAAAGACGACGAAGTTGGCCTCCACGTTTAAGTGGATGTAGCCACTGTCGTCATAGATGTTCCCGTGTTGCCCTAGGATCCGAATGTCATCATATGCCAGTGGCACGCCATTCAGACTGCAAGGGGATATGATGGTTAGTTTGACATCTAGTATGAGCAGTATAAAAGAAAACATTGCATATTTGCACGAATCCTATTCTGATTGCATGGTCAACACAACTTCACTGACACCCCCCAATCCCCGGCAACAGTACTCTAGTGTCAGTCTAGTGTATTAATATAATGAATATGTTAATTAGTCTAAGTGACCAACTTGCACGTCAGATAACATTGACAATCGTGAATCCTTCTTCAAGTACTTGCTCCTTGGGCAACCGGGATTTTAAAAGAATATGCTCCAACTTTAGAAATCACTACCTTTCAGAATATCTCAGCAACTCTGTGTTTAGTTCCTCTTGTATCCCGGTCTTCTTTTTATTCAGGTACATTGGTGACAATGCAATGTGTCTCCTGTGCAAGTCCGTGACCAAACACGAGTATGGTGCAGACACTAGCTGGCAAGCGTTCGCAAACGACGGAATCAAACATTGGAGCGTGCCTAAGTCCCCAGCGCGACCCGTTGTTGGTTTGCTTGTTGCCGTTTGAGATGATACCGAGACTTCGGTAGACATGTTCACGTTTTTTGGATCTTCATCTCCCTGTTCTAAATTCGCCATGCTGTTGTTTTTGACAGGAAGACCAACGTACATAGAGTTCCGCTAGAACTGTGATCAGCACAAACTACACACAGTTTAGTTACGTCGCCCTCTAGTGGAGCGGAAACTGTAGTTAGCTGTTCTTTATTGACCTATAAAGAAAAATTCTTAAACACATTGTATTCTGTCAGAAAATCTGAAATATGTTCTCCATAACGTCCAATGTTGTTATAATGCAGGTATTTTACTAATTGTTTTCCGGATAGTGCACATTTTGATGTTCTTACATTTTATTCCTGTTTCGCCTGTGAAGTAGGGCTTTTCAGCCTTTGCATTTAACAAACTCATAGAGGGAGCAAAGATAGCATTCCAAAAAACATTTTCAATTATTGAAGTCCAATGTTCAGGCCAGGAAATATTTTTTGTGGATATTTTATGTCAGTGTTCATTCTAAATAAATCTATTCCACCAGCAATTGTCCTGTAATGACAGTATGTCCTATCTATCTAGGGATAGACATCGATTAGTCATTAAGGTGACCTGTGGTGTCATTCGGTTTGGCAGACACACGCACACACACACACACACACACACACACACACACACACACACACACACACACACACACACACACACACACACACACACACACAAACTCTAGTGTTACAGCTTTGTGACAGACCACCACCTGAAGAGGGAGGTTGTTATGTGCTGCAGTGTCTGATTCAGCGCTTGGCGGTGGCTGCCTTCACACAGTCCCTGACAGGGAGGGAGGACAGGCCTGTTCTGACGCAGTCCAGGGCGCTATGGCTCGCGCCTGTCCGTCGTTGGCATGGTGATAAATAGTGACACGGCTCCTTAGTCAGCTAGAGCTCCCAGCGGATTCTGCTGCTGTGTGTGTTATTAACACACACACACACACACACACACACACACACACACACACACACATCCAAACACAAACTCAAAGTTAATACACATTCATTTAGTTTAAACACACACCCACACACACACCCACACACGGCACACCTGTCTGTTTTAAATAAACAGCCTAATAAGCTATTGCGCAGCATTGATGTCTTCAGTGCAGTTGTATATCTACATGAAAGGTCACAACTGTGTATGTGTGTGTGTGTGTGTCTGTGTGTGTGTATGCCAATTTGTTAGGGAAAGATAGATTCAGTGAGTGTACAGGGGGCTGAGGGGAAAAAACAATATGGCGCTTAATATCCCAAAGAAGAGTATAGATTTGCTAAATGACTCATATTCTTGACAAATAGCTCTTCTCTTTCCTCCCTCCCACTCCCATACCTCCACATCCATCCTGCAGGGTAATGAGATGAGGCAGGCCTGTGTCGACTGAACGAAGGGAGAGAGAGACTGGATTTGTCTGACGGCACTTCACACTTGTTTGTGTGCACACTGAGGATAGGCTAGCAAAGGCCCAACAACGCAGATTCAGCTGTCACCCAACACCAAGCATCCATCAACGAATCGCACTGAAGGTAGTGTTAATACTTTAATTTCGGTTTTATAAGAAGTTTATAGAAAAATATTGTTGATTCATAGATAATTGCGGGATTACTTTCCTGAAATGCAAGCATGAATATACAGTACAGTGTGCATTAGTGTGATCCCAGGTCATTCGGGCATTTCATAATCGGACCGTTTCAGTCAGCCATAGTTACATCAGCTATGCATACATCTGCATTCAAAATAACCACAGACAGAGAGATAGAGAGAGAAAAAAACGGGGGATAAGAGGCTCGAGAGCATGCTTCTTTTGTGCTCATCTCATCCACACATGGCCGATTGGTTGTCCTTCGCCAGATCCAAAGTCATGTGAGCATAGTAGGAGTGGATGCTGCAAGTACGTGTGTGTGTGCTGGCGTGTTGGTGTGTTTATGAGTGGGAGCGCGTGTGTTTCTTGTCAGTCACACACTGTTTTGACATGAAAGACACCCCACTGCGGCCCGACTCTGTCCAATGTCTGGGCCGGGCCTGGCTTTTCAGGTGACATGTCTGGAGTGCTTCTGTATACACCCCATGTGGGGACGTCACGCCATGCCGTTATCAGGGCAAGCTGCCGAATTGTGTCCATTGTAGGATATTTGAGGGATGCCAAGACTGGAGTTGTCCAGAATCTCCTGTTGAAACACATCACACACACACACACACACACACACACACACACACACACACACACACACACACACACACACACACACACACACACACACACACACACACACGCGCACACCAATACTTTGTCAGATGACTTATCAATCCAACAAATCTATCAAGGACACAAAACATTTAGCAATGTTCAAACAGCAAATAACACCCGTGCCCTGGCTATGTAACGTTTATTAATGCGATCATCTCTCCCTGTCACCGAGCGACGAGGCAGCGAAAAACGGCGTTGTCGTCCCCGCGTCCTACCTTCTCAGCCATCTCGTGGGAGTGGTGGAGGGAGTGCTCCCGCTCCAGGAACATCCTCTGCTGCTCGGAGCTGGCCAGCCGACATGTCAGCCAGGTGGAGAGAGTACAGGAGGAAATGCCTGCACGGGGGGGACATGCCGGGGACGCGGGTGGACAGAGTTCAATGGAGAGTCAACCATTGTGTTTTTCTAACGCCCACATTTTGTGACACTCATTTCCATTTATAAAAAAAGTATCATCTCGGATATGTTGTGTGTGTTTGTTTTTATGGTTAGGCATACAGTTGAGCGCATACCCAGGATGGCGAGTGTCATGGCCGCGAGATGGACCGAGCGCATGGAGTCGTGCCTCTTAGTCAGAGCTCGCACAAACTGGAAGTTTAAGATTCCACCAATCAGACCACAGATACAGCATGCTGAAAACAATATCATCTGAGAGATAGAGGGAGAGTTAGGGAGAGAGATAAAGTGCATTACTTCAGCTGGTCAATACAATAGATATCCTCTCTTGTAAGTGGAACATTTAGAAGAAGATATAAGAAAGATATATTGATATAAGATATTTTTTGTTGTCCCATTCTTGTTTTCCATATCAGGCCCTGTTCTGAATTCTCCTTAGGCGAAGATGCAGTTCAAAGCAAAATAACCTTAACAACTGAATAATGTAATTGTGTTCAAATTTCTCCAGATTGAACAGGTATATGGAATGTGGAGAAATTATATTCCTCCCCTCTGTGTCTGTGTACACACATTTCCGCAGGATTTGGACTATTTCCACCATTACAGATGCCTTTAGTGAACAGCGCCTCTCAAGTTTCAGTCATTAGCTAGTGGAGTGTGGAAACAGCTCACAGGAGTCCCGGGGTAAGCTAGTCTAATGCAATCATCCCCCTTATAGAGAGGA
Organism: Galaxias olidus; assembly: GCA_026901105.3. Classification (NCBI taxonomy): domain Eukaryota; kingdom Metazoa; phylum Chordata; class Actinopteri; order Galaxiiformes; family Galaxiidae; genus Galaxias; species Galaxias olidus. Next base: position 105,511 of record JAPMUY010000408.1, on the reverse strand, counting down.
GACGGAGAAGAGAACAGAGGGGGCGGACGGAGGTAAAGAGACGGACGGAGGGAGGTGGTGGAAGAAAGGAGCGAGGTTGAAATTAAAAAAAGAAAAAAAGAAGCGGATGATGGAAAAAGAATGAAGAAAAATACACTGCATTCGTGACGTGCAAAGATTGGGGAGGTGGGGGGGTTGGGGTGGTGGGGGGTTATTAAGAAATGAAGCAGAAAGGGAGATGGAGATTGACAAAGCGAGAGTGAGAACGAGTGACGGGTGGTGGGTGTCTCGCTTACCGCAGGTTTCACTGTGACATTGATCCATCATTAACACCCTCCCCAGAGAGAGAGGGAGGGGAGGGGGGGGAGGACAACTCAGGGAGGTAAGGCAACTGTCACGAGACAAAGAGGGCAGGCGAAAAGCCAAAAGACCCACAGAGCAGCTGCGAGAGCGATGGAGAGAGACAGAAAGAGGAGAGGAGAGGTGACTGCTGTCTCTTCCCGTCTCGCTCCAAAGGCTTTTGGACTTGTCTTTGGGAACACACTGTTCCCCCCCCCCCCGTGCTCAGTACTCAGAGGACAGAGATGAACTAACGGTGGGACGTTGGGTCGCTGCAGACCTATGAGATGTGATACTGTAAGATCCTATGTCGTGGACGTCAGAGCACACACACCACCACAGATCCTGTGTATTGTAGTCCATACTTACAATGAGTCCAGTCCTCTTCCTGGCACACAGAACACCGCACATCCCACATAGGAGAAACTGAAAACCAACACGGTCTCGTTATTATGCTAATCAAATATTCAAGTTCCACATTCAAAACTGTTTTTTATTATAATAATAAAATATGAAAGTTTCGGCTAATATTCAGTTTATATTTTGCTGCACACTGGAAGGTAGGGGAAAGTGGGTGTTGAGTGATCTTCTGCAAGTGGGACATCATGATAAAGGGTTCTGCACAAGAACAAAGTATACACTTGGAGCCTGCAGTCCACTTAGGAATGGACTTATTTATTGACACAATGATATATTTATCCCGTGCTCAACGCCCGTGTGCTTCCTCTACTGCCCTGCATATAGCTGACAGTATTCATACGATCAATCGTGACTAACACTTGACCAATACCTGACAGACATCTAAGAAAATCAAGTCAGTCCAGCATAATTTGTATGTGTTGCATAAAGCGTACTACAGGAAATAGTGACTTTTTACACTGGCAGTACAGAACCTCATCGTTGTATTCTACCTTATCACAATAGGTACCCTAACCGTCCGTTCATTATGGCAGACGCCTGGTTATTTTGATGCACTGATGTTGTCCTTTATACTCTACAGTAGGGGAGGGGACTGCTCTGTCCAACTGAGAAGGGGATAACAAGCCAAAGGTAAGATCAGCTTGACAGGCATACAGTACTGGAGTGGTGCGATTAAACAAATGGCCATCGCAATAGGTAACAACCGTTCAACAACTTTTTTTTTAAGTGTGCACTCACACACCTTTCTATAACTTATGCTCAAACAGGCACGCACACATCATGGACATTATGACTTAATTGACACAGTTGGTGACGCAATTTAGAGGAGACCGAGAAGGAGTCTTTCTAGGAATCAAAATCCGTGTCCACTGTCCAGGCATTTGTAACATTGTAGCCTACCTGTTTGAAGACGTGGGAGAGGGTGGGGGCTAAATAAAGCTGCGTCGTCCGAGATAATGTATTGTCTCCTCATATGATCTATTATATCGAGTAAAGGTAAATGAGAATATTTGGCAAAATCATTTCGAAAGCCAGCGGTTGTATTGGTGCCCTCGCATCATGGCTGTAGGCATATTCTTTATCATTATGATTCCTATTACAGACTGTATTCGAACCATTACTCAAGTACCCTTAGGTAATAATGAACTTCGAGGATGCACAGGGTTTAGTTCTCCAAGAGGAGTTAGATCTGAGCATGCCAAAGCTCAAAGAAAACTATATCATTAATCAAAATTATAACTTTCTTCTGGTTTGAAAAATAATGTCCTATCAACTTGTGCTAGAAGTTATTCAGATATACTTATACAAATTAGGTTAGCGTCATAAATTCTGACATGTTCTCACTGTCAATAAATATTAAAAACGTTGCTAACTATGGTTTGACTTACACACATCCCGCTCCAGACCGGAGACGCATCTCCCTGCTGCGGCTTGTGGTCTGCTCGGACCCAGCTGATACCCACGGCTCCAAGCACGACGCTCGCCACACCCAAGCCCACCTCCAGCACAGATAGCAGCAGCAGACTCCACAAGATCTTGCGGCTGGAGCACATCCTGTCCCGGGCATCGCTCCAGTAAGAGGAGACCGGGAGAGTGTCAGAGGAGTCCGCGTCTTTGCCCTCCAAGGGCAGCGTGGTGTTAGTCCATAAACAAAAGTAAGTAATTATCGGTTGATTAATTTGAATTATTCCAGCGCAGAAGAAATAGTCAATGGTTAACCTTGAAATGTGAAAACAGTTTCCCTGGTCTCCTCGAAGAAAAAGCTTTGGCTTCTCCCGGATGAAGTGTGCGCAGCTCTAAACTTCTTCCACTCGACTACCACATGGCGCTGTCTAATGTACTTAAATGGTGTGCTCCCACAACCCCTACGACTCGACCCCCACCCCTTGTTTACAATAATCCGAGCACTACCTCCAGGCTGTGAGTGACATTTCTATTGGAGGCTTTCCTTTGACAAACGTCTTCTTCTATCGTTTATGCCGTCCTCCATACCGGCAGACCCCCCTCAACACCATTATCAAGCGCAGAGAAGCAAAAGGATTGCGCAGCAACAGCACAGCGAGCGCAAAGCCCCTTTAACATACCAACATCATGCAAAGAAAAGTGCTGACTCCGCTGATATGAACCAAACCCGCTCTTGCTTAATTTAGTTCCTGAACTTATGCATACTTTTATTGCAATTTATCTTAAATTAATAATAAAGTTTTTATCTGTTCCTAAAAAGCACTAGGGCGTTCCAATGGGCCACAGTTAAGATTATATTTCCATCATGA
>JAPMUY010000408.1:30000-97500 GCA_026901105.3 Galaxias olidus | reverse complement strand
CTGCACTGTCAGGGTTAGGCAGGGGGTTGGCTTCCATCCCAATCTCAGAAAATAAGGGTCCCTTTCAAAGAAAAACTTGTTCTTGCAATAGCCATGCCTTAAAAATAAAACGTACAAGAGAGACCAATAGCTTGTCTTTGACTGCATGAATATAAGTCTGGTTTGTATACAGATCAGTAAGCATTTGTTTTTCTGTTTTAATGACACACACACTAAATAAATACAAACAAAAATAAACAGGTTGACAAATAAGTGCGTCCGTCCCTAACCCAATAGCCTAGATTAGAGTGATGCGAGTGCCAGGATTCAAATCGAGTGCATACCTACCTGATCGTCGGCTAAGAGAGGATTAGGCATCCACGTGCCACGTTTGGCTATTCAAGTGCCCAATAGACTCCGTTAATATTGTCAAGTATTTCATACTATGGACATAGTCGATTCACACACACACGCACACACTCAGACAATGATTGGGCAGAATGTCATCTCTGCAGTCTGGTCAATGGAAGGCCATTCAAATCCGGTGTCACAGCCGGCCATATTGGAACCATTATTCAGGGGGACTCAGTGCTTGTTAGCTAGAGAGACCGGTGTGTAATAATCAAAGGGCAGGGATAAGACTGGGCTGTTGTTATAGGGTATTGGAGAGTTTTACTGTAATAGAAGCGATTCCTGAGAGGACTGATACATATTGGGTGAATGCTGTCATACGGAGCTCTCTGGGAACTAGGGTTATTGAACATTGACACTATAGAAATAGTGCAATGAAGTAGATATATAGGTAAACTATGTTTTTCAACCTTACATTGTTTTTTAGACATCTGCCCATGCAGTTATTTGTATTACATGCACTTTGGTCCCTAAGCGTTGGTGAAACTCAATTCACTAAAAGGTAAATTATTTTGTTCATAAAGTATTTTCCTGTGTTTTCAAAAATGTCTAAATTGTCTAAATATGTTAACATTTCTAAATGTCAAAACATTTCTAAATGGTCAGTTTGGATATCTAAGCCATGGAGCAGACTGTACAGAGAGAGAGAGAGAGAGAGAAAGAGCATGTGTGTGTGTGTGTGTGTGTGTGTGTGTGTGTGTGTGTGTGTGTGTGTGTGTGTGTGTGTGTGCTACTGTGTCCTACACCTGTGCATATCTTTCAATTATTAATTACTGAGTCATGCATTAACCATCACTATAAAATAGTTAATGCATCTACCCATACATGCACACAACACAAACACACACACACACACACACACACACACACACACACACACACACACACACACACACACACACACACACACACACACACACACACACACACAAACACATGCGCACACACAAACACGTACCACTGTCTCTTTGTGGGTCCTATTCTTGCAATCCTGAAAGAGCAGGCTCCATTGCCTGTGTTTTTGTGTGGCTATGTTCATAGTGGTTTATTTGATTGTGTGTGTGTGTGTGTGTGTAATGGAGAAGAACGCAGTAATAAAAGTAAATGCACAATCTAATACTGATAGACTCTATATGGGAGAATGGATTTCCACTTTACATTCCCAGCAGGGAGACCACAGGCTGAACTTCCGGCCCATATCAGCCTTATCCCAACCCTCAGGACCTTTGTTCATCTCTGGACATACTCTATGCATTGCACATCTGATATTGTATATCCTTCGATAACACTCCGTTTTTATTTACGAAACCTTCCAAGGACAACTATATTTCTATGGGTGTCTATGATAGCAAAGTAGTGTTAAGGTGTAGCGTCTAGGTATATCACCATCATCATGTATGGGGTGCAGCTACACACGCTCCGTATCTGAATAGCATCTGCTGTGTAGGCACCGGCCTTGCCAAGTAAACACGGGCCCTATTAACTATTGATGGCCTCACACAAGAGAATCCTGAACCACAGACACTAACCCATACATACACCACACCACACCATCCACCACCTTTCACACACACACACACACAAACCCTCCGTTTCCCGCGAGACACAGAAAACTGCCCTGTTAGGAGGTCTCGGCTGAAATTAGAGGAACGGAAGCGTGTGTTATTGTGTGTGTGTGTGTGTGTGTGTGTGTGTGTGTGTGTGTGTGTGTGTGTGAGCGTGTAAGAGAAAGCAGTAGAGGGAGTCCAGGTGCGGAGTCAGTGTCCCTGTCCCTTTAGCCACTAGGTTTCCGTTCCAGCCAGCCACGTACGGTGAAATAGGATCGGCCCCCGTCAGCTCTGCAGGACAATGTCCACTCCACACAGCCTATTACTATAGACACAGGAAGCACTGAGAAGGCAGCGGTGGGCTGACCTGATTCAGCTGATGGACAGATTAGCAGGAACTTGAAACCTGCTTTCCACATATACTGTATTATATACAATATATATTTCATCATCATCGTCATCCGCTTTGTCCGGGGTCGGGTCGCGGAGGTAGCAGTTCAAGCAGGGTATCCCAAACTTCCCTTTCCCGGGCCACATTAACCAGCTCTGACTGGGGGATTCCAAGGCGTTCCCAGGCCAGTGTGGAGATATAATCCCTCCACCTGGTCCTAGGTCTGCCCGCGGCCTCCGCCCAGCTGGACGTGCCTGGAACACCTCCCTAGGGAGGCGGCCAGGTGGCATCCTTACTAGATGCCCGAACCACCTCAACTGGCTCCTTTCTACGCAAAGAAGCAGCGGCTCTACTCCGAGTCCCTCACGAATGGCTGAACTTCTCACCCTATCCCTAAGGGAGATGCCAGCCACCCTCCGGAGGAAACTCATTTCCGCCGCTTGTATCCGCGATCTCGTTCTTTCGGTCATGACCCATCCTTCATGACCATAGGTGAGAGTAGGAACGAAGATAGACCGTAGATTGAGAGCTTTGCCTTCTGGCTCAGCTCTCTCTTGTCACAACGGTGCGATAGAGCGACTGCAACACCGCACCCGCTGCTCCAAGTCTCCGGCCCATCTCTCATTCCATTTTACCCTCACTCGAGAACAAGACCCCAAGATACTTGAACTCCTTCACTTGGGGTAAAGACTCATTCCTACCTGGAGTAGACAATCCATCGGTTTCCTGCTGAGAACCATGGCCTCAGATTTGGAGGTGCTGATCCTCATCCCAGCCGCTTCACACTCGGCTGCGAACCGATCCAATGAGTGCTGCAGGTCGCAGACTGATGATGCCATCAGGACCACATCATCTGCAAAAAGCAGTGATGCAATCCTCTGCCCACCAACCCGCAAACCCCCTCCCCCGCGGCTACGCCGTGAGATCCTGTCCATGAATACCACAAACAGGATAGGTGACAAAGCGCAGCCTTGGAGGAGGCCAACCCTCACCGGAAACGAGTCCGACTTACTGCCGCAGACCCGGACACAGCTCTCGCTTTGGGAGTACAGAGATTGGATGGCTCTGAGTAGAGACCCCCTCACCCCATACTCTCGCAGCACCTCCCACAGTATCTCCCGGGGAACCCGATCATACGCCTTCTCCAAATCCACAAAACACGTGTAGACCGGATTGGCATACTCCCAGGCCCCCTCAAAGATCCTCGCGAGGGTAAAAGCTGGTCCGTTGTTCCACGACCAGGCCGGAAACCGCATTGTTCCTCCTCAATCCGAAGTTCGACTATCGGTCGAACCCTCCTTTCCAGCACCCTGGAGTATACTTTCCCGGGGAGGCTGAGTAATGTGATGCCTCTGTAGTTGGCACACACTCTCCGGTCCCCCTTTTTGAACAGGGGAACCACCACCCCGGTCTGCCACTCCTTAGGTACTGTCCCCAACTTCCACGCAATGTTGATAAGACGTGTCATCCATGACAGTCCCTCAACACCCAAAGCTTTCAGCATTTCTGGGCGGATCTCATCAACCCCTGGGGCTTTGCCACTGTGGAGTTGTTTGACTACCTCAGTGACCTCCGCCAGGGAGATTGATGCTGATCCCCCATCATCCTCCAGCCCTGTCTCTACTATGTAGGGTGGGTTTGTCGGGTTCAGGAGTTCCTCAAAGTGCTCCTTCCACCTCACAATCACCTTGTCAGTTGAGGTCAACAACGTCCCATCCTTACTGTATACAGCTTGAATGGTTCCCTGCTTTCCCCTCCTGAGGTGTCGGATGGTCTTCCAGAACCGCTTTGGCGCCAGCCGAAAGTCCTTCTCCATGGTTTCTCCGAACTCCTCCCACACCCGCTGCTTTGCTTCTGCCACGGCCGAGGCTGCAGTCCTTCGGGCCTGTCGGTACCTTGCAACTGCCTCCGGAGTCACCCGGGACAGCATGTCCCGGAAGGCCTCCTTCTTCAATCGGACGGCTCCCCTGACCACCGGTGTCCACCAGGATGTTCGAGGGTTACCGCCCCTTGAGGCACCTAAGACTTTGAGACCACAACTCTCAGACGCAGCTTTAGCAATGGAGGCTTTGAACATCGCCCACTCCGGTTCAATGCCCCCAGCCTCCACAGGGATGCCAGAGAAGCCCCGCCGGAGGTGTGAGTTGAAGGCCTCCCGGACCGGGGACTCCTCCAGACGTTCCCAGTTCACCCGCACTACACGCTTGGGCTTACCAGGTCTGTCCAGAGGCTTCCCCCGCCACCTGACCCAACTCACCACCAGATGGTGATCAGTTGACAGCTCTGCCCCCCTCTTCACCCGAGTGTCCAAAACATATGGCCTCAGGTCCGATGATACGATAACAAAATCGATCATCGACCTTCTGCCTAGGGTGCTCTGGTACCAGGTACACTTATGAGCATCCTTATGTTCGAACATGGTGTTCGTTATGGCCATTCCATGACTAGCACAGAAGTCCAATAACAAGCCACCACTCGGGTTCAGATCGGGGATGCCGTTCCTCCCAATCACGCCTCTCCAGGTGTCTCCATCATTGCCCACATGTGCGTTGAAGTCCCCCAGCAAGACTACAGAGTCCCCCTCAGGAGCCCCATACAAGGCTCCATCCAGGGTCTCCAAAAAGGCCGAATACTCCGAACTGCTGTTCGGTGCATAGGCACAGACAACAGTCAGAGTTTTCCCCCCCCATGACCCGAAGGCGTAGGGAGGCGACCCTCTCGTCCACTGGGGTAAACTCCAACATAGAGGCACTTAGCCGGGGACTCGTAAGTATCCCCACACCAGCCTTGCGCCTCTCACCCTGGGGAGCTCCGGAGAAAAATAGAGTCCAACCCCTATCCAGAAGTGAGGTTCCAGAGCCGAGGCTGTGCGTAGAGGTAAGCCCCACCAGATCCAGCTGGTAGCGCTCCACCTCCCGCACAAGCTCCGGCTCCTTCCCTCCCAGAGAGGTGACGTTCCACGTCCCCAAAGCCAGCCTCTGCCACCCGGGTCCGATCCGTCGAAAACCTCTGCCTTCACTGCCACCTTTCTGGCAGTGCACCCGACCCCTTGGTTTTTCCGCGGGTGGTGAGCCCACGGGACGGAGAAGAAGAGATGTTGTTGTTGTCCACGTTGCTTTTCGGGCTATGCCCGGCCGGGCTCCGTGGCAAGCCCGGCCACCAGGCGCTCGCTGACGGGTCCTCCTCCTGGGCCTGGCTCCAGAAGGGGACCCCGGGCTTCCTCCGGGCCGGGTATCATCCTCTTTTGTAGGTTTTTCCATGAGGGTTTTTGAACCATTCTTAGTCCGGCCCCTCGCCCGAGACCAATTTGCCATGGGAGACCCTACCAGGAACACAAGGTTCCAGACAACACAGCCCCCAGGTTCATAGGGACACACAAACCTCTCCACCACGATAAGGTGATGGTTCCCGGAGAGGCAATATATATTTCTACTTGGTAAACCAAATCAGAAGAAAAGGACAAAAGAGAGTGAAGCGTGAAAAGAGGAGGTCACTAGGACAGTGCTTTAGCTGGGGTTTTGTCCCCACTTGAAGTTAAACCTAGAAGCCTTTTAATAATGGGCTTGGACTAGTTTAGCCACAAGAGGGCCCCCTTCACACAATGAGAGTTCACCATTGAGCTACTATCGCCCCGCTGTCCTCGTATTCTAGTGTCAATCGTTTTTTTGTCTTTTTTTATCACTGTTTTGTATCGACATATTAAGGTACTGTGCTTACAACTCAGCACAAGGAAGAGTTATTCAAACAAAGCAGAACGAGAACCACATTTAAAAAAAGGTAGCCTAGTTCAGGCCCAATATTTATTTATTTCCCTCACCCACTTCATGACATGTCACCCAGCAAGGAAACTCCCTGAGTTCCCATGCAACAAGACAGCTTTGTCCACTGAGACAACTGTGTGTGTGTGTGTGTGTGTGTGTGTGTGTGTGTGTTTGGGCGGGAGGGGGGTTCAAGGAACAATAGCTTACTACCCCAAGCATATCACAAAGCATCAAAGCCGCATTTTCATTGTGACACACACAATCCCTCTGTCTCCCTTACTCACCTCAGTATTCTTCTACATGCCACGTGGGTTAACTGGTACATCTGCTGAATTGCAAAATGTGGGCCTGTTGAATGAGTTATCGAACGTCATTATATGGGAGGCATCTGTCTCATAGTCGCACAGACACATTTTCACTCTGCTTATGTAATAGCTTCCAGGAGTAAGATGTTCCTAGAATGAGAGGAGAGAGAGAGAGAGAGAGACGGAGAGAGAGAGAGAGAGAGAGAGAGAGCGAGAGAGAGAGAGAGAGGACGTCATCATACAGCTGTGGTAAGCTCAACAGGAAGACAACAGAGAGGGATAGCCTTGTTCTTCCTGATTTTGTAATATCAGAGGTTTTACAGTTTTTCATAACTGGTTACACTCTTGAACTGGTTCTCGAACTGGCACAATCACAGAAATGATCTTCACACTTCAGACCAAGTCTGCAAAACTAAGCACATTCTCGGAAAACCATGTATATATATAACAAGAGGTCCAACTCAAATTGAGAAAACTTTATCATTTGGAAACAATGCCTAGCTTTTCAAACTGACGGTCTACTCAAATAAGAGCAAAATAATTAAACAAATTCAACAGTGAACTTTAAATTTGATGGTAAGTTTGTTAAGTCTTAAGCACCACCTGGAATACAATATTGACATTATATTCACTTTGAAACAGTCTGCTCCATGGTCTGGTCAGTGAAATATGACCTTGGTCAAGTTTCTTTGAACGTGTGTTAGTGTGTGTGTGTGTGTGTGTGTGTGTGTGTGTGTGTGTGTGTGTGTGTGTGTGTGTCTGCGCGTGCGTGCGTGCGTGCGTGCGTGCGTGCGTGCGTGCGTGTGTGTGTGTGTGTGGTCTAGAGTTAACGACCACTAAACCTCAGGAGTGCGTACTAAGGTTTTTCCTCAAAATGTGTTATTTCCCCCCAAAATCCTAGCATTTAGCGGTAACCCATTACACTCTAGCCCTGTATATCAAAGACTTCCTCCCAGCCTTTGTACTTTGTATTACTCATCTCTGGTCATAGGGAAAGTGACTCTTCCAGCCTTGGCCAGAATCCTGTACAACTCAACCAATGGGCACCCAGGAAGTGCTGGCAAAAATAAAGGGATTTTCCTCCCAAAAAAGGGATGAAAAGGAAACCACATGATGACGATGTTCTTTTACGTCAGAGTTGATTTGTGAAGGTGTTTCACTTTCCATTTTTTGAAAGGCCAACATTGTTCATGATGACTTTACAGGAACCCACTCAGCTGAAAGTAGATACCAGACTATACAGAAATACATACAAAACCTTTGTCAGTGTCAGCTTCTCTGGTACCTAGTACTGTATTCAGCTGAACTACAGACAGCCATAGACATGGTTTAGGTCTGCTTCCAAATAAACTTTGTTCTGGTGTCACTTCCTTATTTATCTAAATTACATTCATGTACATTATGGGGGAATATGAAGCCCTACTGAGAGAGTTGTCTGTATAAAGTATCACACAACAAAACAGGGTTCATTGTGGTTTTGTGTTGTACCATCCGTGCTGATATCAGAATGATGGCAGGAGAACTTTGTGGGTTTGTGCTGGACAGCACATCCACTAGTGGTCAGTGTAAAGTACAGAATGGTGGAACTACACTTGACCACGGGATTTCCTCGGTTGTGGGGGCAATACGTGGTTAGTGTTTTGGCATTTAGATGGTACATGTGGATGGTACGTTTAGGTAGTACATTTACATGGTACATTTTGATCGTACATGTGGGTGGTACCTGGTAGTACATTTACATGGTACATTTCGGTGGTACATCAGAACAGACATTGGCAAAACAAAACAGTCTTAAGCATTAAAACAATACAGTACCTAAGAAATGCAACATGGGGATCCACAAACACGTTCTGTGCAGCACAGACTGTGCTCACATCAAAACGGCCTCCTCCTCTTTGTTTCAAAGTCGATTAACACTTTTAATACTTTAGTGATGCTTTTTACTGTACTACTTTCATCCATCCATCCATTTTCCGCCGCTTATCCGGGGCCGGGTCGTGGTGGCAGCAGGCTCAGCAGGGAATTCCAGCCGTCCCTATCCCCAGTAACGCTTTCCCGAGGCGTTCCCAAGCCAGACGAGATATATAATCTCACCAGCGTGTTCTGTTCTTACCAGTTGAATGACAGTAATATTGGCTCCTTTCGACGCGAAGGAGCAGCGGCTCTTGGATGACAGAGTTCTTTACATCCCTAAGGCTGATTTTTCAGCCGCTTGTACTATTTATTCTTTCGTCACTACCCAAAAATCTCATGACCATAGGTGAGGTTTTACGCGAGTTTTACGGGTCTGGTACAACGCCCGCATTACTGCTGATGCTGCACCAATCCGGTCAATCTCACGCTCAATTTTTCCCACACTCGTAACAAGAACCCGAGATACTTGAACTTCAAAACTCAGTAGAGAGCACTCCACCGAATGTCAACTTGGATTTCTCATCCCCGACCGCTTCACACTCAGCTGCAAGCCGCTCCAATGTCATGCTGAAGGTCACAGTCTGAACTCTGCAAACAGCAGAGAAATTCAAACTGGACACACTCCTCCCCCTGGCTATATGAAAATCACAAACAGAACCGGTGACAAGGGGCAGCCCTGGTATTTGACTTTGTGCAGAGTGTATATAGGGACGGAATGGCTCGTAGCAACGGCCCCGGTTCCCGCAGTACCCCCCACAGGACTCCCCGGGGGACACGGTCGTAGGCCTTCTCCAAGTCCACAAAACACATGTAGACAGGATGGGCAAATTCCTATGCCCCCCCAAACAGCCAGCAAGGGTGTATGGTCCACTGTTCCACGACCAGGACGGAATCCGCATTGCTCCTCCTGGATCCGAGGTTCGACAATCGGTCGGAGTCTTCTGTCCAACACCCTGGCATATACTACTTTCATATTTGTTCTTACTTGAATGACAGTAATATTGTCATCTTGAAATACATATTTTTCGTTTTATTTTGTATTCTTTTGTGGTCTTTTACCGGTGCACAAACAGGATGGTATTATAATTCAAATCTAGATGAATGTCAAATTTTATGTAATTGTTCATAACTATATTCAGGTCATATATTGGTGTGTATATTTTATAGAATACATACTATATATGCGTAAGACACAATAGCAGTAAATGAAAGCATGTACGTGTGGGGACGTCCTCAAGCACTGACATTTAAACACATCAAAAACAGTGGATAGGGCAGGGGTGTTTCTCAAGAACTGGTGACCTTAAAAAACGTATTTACACTGTAAGATAAGTAAAAAATGTGTTTACTGGACATGATACACACAACCATGGGCAGACACACAAACATACACACGCACACAAGGAAAATAAAATGATAAGTAGACTAAAAGAGCAAAACTAGACTTCACATTCTAATTGCCATTATAGGTTCACCTTGTCTGTCTATCTAGACAACAATAGTCTGCACTGAAGCAGTTGCTGGTGTGTAGGAGGATTCTATTGAGAATATTTTGATGTGGGTAATTTACTGTTATATTAATAGCAGTACAGTGGAACTTGGCGAATTGCAATGAAATTAAAGGCTACCGATAAAAAGATATAACCACCATATAGATAAAAGAATGCCATAAAAAAAGACAAATGAAATAATTGTGTATTTTGTACAATTCATACAATTAATTGTTTAATCCTGTGTGAACAAATATTTACATCAGTCAAAGCAGTAAATGTGTGGGTGCCTTGAAAAGGACGTAGGAAACTACTGTAGGTATTTCTTCCTGTCTGAGAGCTGCTGACTGACTCTCACCTCACCTATAACATTGAGAGCACCGTGGTCATCACACTGTCACACCTCATTTCAAGGATTGGGATATGAAATGGGGGGGGGGGGGGGGTTAGCATGTAGACTTGTAGTATGGGGCAGGTGTGAAGGTGGGCGAGTGTGCAGGTCAGAGAGCAGACTCTCCTTTTGTAGGCACAGGATGTGAAGAAATGTGTGTGTGTGTGTGTGTGTGTGTGTGTGTGTGTGTGTGTGTGTGCGTGTGTGTGCGTGCGTGGGAGGGTAGGTAGAGAATGATGAGACTAGACCAGCGTGATGGAAAGCCCAGTCGACCGATAACACAAACACCAGACAGACAGAGAGCAGGGAGGGCAGAGAATTGCTGTGAAAGGAAGACGGGGATGTTTTGTGTCGTACCTCAGGTTAATGCCCTGTTTGTCATCTTCTGACAGCTGTCATTAGACGGTTGATGCTGACCAGTGAGTGAAGGAATTAATAAATGTTTACGTTGAAATCCATTTGAATTTCTCCTTCTTTACCAAAGAAAGTTAAGTAACAGCCGCCACCCCACCCCCACTCTGCCCGTCACCTTACCCACAAAGGAGACGCCTTGTCCTGTGGTAGATAAGGGAAGAGAGTGGTCTTAAGTCTGGTACTCGAACACAAACAAGGCACACCGAGGGGTGTGCAATGCATTCATTACCATAAATGAGAGGGACCGTTAAGAGGGGATGAGGGCGTTGGAACATTCTCCAGCCCTCTTTAGAAACATGTCAGTGAGTAAATGAATGAATCAGTGAATAGCTCACATGTTACACTGGTAGTGGCCCTGCACAGCATCTGAGTGAAGGGGGGCATATGAGATAAGGAAGTTTGAGCGGTGTGAGTGTGCATTTTTAAGTTATAAGTTAGAGCTTTGCATAAGATGCTGTTAGAATAAGAGGTGAGTAGGTGTTTAACATAAGGTGTAGGCTATGTGTTTGTTTGTTTGTTTATTTGTTCCATTAGGAATATTCTCAACCCCTCTAGAAACATGTCAGTGAGTAAATGAATGAATCAGTGAATAGCTCACATGTTACACTGGTAGTGGAACATTAGTTAGTTTAGTTATTTTTGGATGGGAAATAATGTGTGTTTTTATTGTGGTTAAGAATTGGCACATAATGGCATTATTTGCGGTTTAGGCTAAAAGCCAAGAAAAACATCCCCATTTATCTAATGGATCTTTAGTATTCATTGAACGCATTCCTGTATACGATTGAGTCAAAGATGGTACAACCCTGCTGGTTTTTATCTAAAGCAAGTTGCATGTATTTTGTCTTCAATGGCTCTGGCTCAAGCTCAGCAGTCCAGCGAGCGCTGAGAGGTTACTCCATGTCATTGGAATCCTGCAACACAGTGGACCCAACATAGAGAGCCACATAGTAAAAACACTCAGTTTTTATTGCCTTCGCCTGGCTTGGAAACCAAGTTATAGGTCCACATTCACACACGGCAGTGAAGGACATAGATTTGGTAGGACAAAGTTGCTCCTCAGCCTAAGATAAACATTAAATTCGCCGCGAATATTATACGAATCTCTTCTTACAACCTTGTCGTATCCACTTTCTCTCGCTCGTTCTTTCTGAGAGAAGCGTCGTTGCCATGACGCTGCCGAGTCAGTATGATGAAAAAAAATGGGTGGTATTTGGAGACTTCTCTCTGTCTTGGTGTGTTTTAAAAAAGCAATGTCAGCATGGGGAGACAATACCACGCATAGATAAAGCAGAACTTATATTCGAATGGCCTCACTTTCCCCCGGGAAAGATTTTGGATCAAGAGACCCACCTGCGAGATGGAGTAGGTGGGGGGACTTGCGCGAGCGCATCAACTGCTTGTTTTTACTTTCTCTAATACGTTCAAAGAGCATGCCAGTTAAAATCCCACAATAAGCTGATTTCATAGAATGATGTGGCTAGGCTACTTCGACGTTCAGGATTAGAAGGTCATTGGGTAAAAACAGAACCGTGTGAACAATGCCCCGGGACCCCATGCATTCCCGGTGTTGCCTTTTGTTTGCGCGGACGTACGGTGCTCGGTTTCTTTTTGGACATTTTCAGTAGCGACCGGATTCGCCAGCCAAGGGTGTCAAGCACTGCTGGTCCGTTTCTTTCCCGGTGTGGCGATGACTTCCTGGCTACGTAAATACTGTAACCTCCCTCTACATCTCGTGTTGTCCTGCGTCGTATTGGTCGCTGCCATTGAAATCTCACGGCCGGGTGAGTATAATTTAGAAATAATTTTATTGAAATAAATTGTAATCTTATGTGAACACTAGGTTTAATTTATGCATATGGTTTGCCTTTTCAATGCGGTATCTAAACAGAACTCGTGCCATCCTATGCTATTATTGAACTGCACTGCAGCATCAGCCTACCATGTAATAATTTATCATGCAGTGTTACCATGTTATTATTTATCATGTGGATCGACCGACCTAGATAGCTAACAGGAACCTAAGCAGCTCTTATTGGGTCTGAGTGACTCACTAGGGGCTATCTGTGATTCTGAGACCTGCTGCATTCTCTGTCCTACATTCCACACTAGGCTCAGTTTAATGGCTCAGACTAATTGTAATACAACTTATTTGTTCTTCTTCTTCTTTATGACGATGCTAAGGCTGTCAGATGAGAATAGGAATACTTGAGTAATTTAACAGTAATAGTAACATGCTCTAGTCTGTTTCAGTATGATTTACACATAATTTGCTTGCCAATGCCATCCCATTTCATATTGGACAAAGTGGAGTGGAGTTATGTACCAATCACATTCAAACATGTTGTTTTAACTGGGAGGTGTGTTAACTGTGTGTGTGTGCGTGTGCGTGTGCGTGTGTGTGTGTGTGTGATATATGTATGCATGCATCGTGTGTCCGGACTCACACCATAAAGTTAAAGCACCTGTTCCCAAACACCCAGGCATTGGTCCACTGCATGCGTTCTAGAGGCCCAGCTCTTTGTCAATGTGTGCGTGTGTGTGTGTGTCTGTGTGTGTGTGTGTGTGAGTGTCCGAACACCGCTAAGCCCGTCAGATCCAAGGACTAGTGTTTGTAGGTTCACTCATCTCCAATGCATGTTGACATGCAGCCTTTCATATGTTAATCATCCTCTCCTCTTGTCTCCCCTCTTCTTCTCTCCTCTCCTCTCCTCTCCTCTCCAGGTGACAGTGTGTGTTTGTCGGCTGGTGTCTCCTCCTGTAAAGAGTGTCTCAGGCTGAGCCCACAGTGTGCCTGGTGCTTCAAGGAGGTACACACAGGAAAGCAAACATTCAATGAGAGTGAAAGAGAAAGTGGGGAGCGCAAAGCATTCCTCAACAGAGATGAACCTTTTGATGTTGTCTTTGGAGGTGTGCAGTGTGTGTAGCACCACAGAGCTGTCTTTGTACCCGTGTGTTTCGGTGTGCTGCTCCAGACTGACCCGACACCGGAGCTGTAAACCTGCTACAGCCCTGCTCTGTCTTTCAGGCCTTGTGCAACTGTTCCTTGTGTGTTCCATATGTGGAATTGTGTGTGTATTTCGTTGTCGGTGTGTAGGGGTTTGTTTGCTGCTTGCGAGCGTTGGGTTCCTGTAACCTGCCCACGTTGACCCACTAAATGGCACCGAGGCGCTCTAAAGCCTCCCAGAGCAACCGCTAAATGCTAGCTAAACCAGTCACAGCAGCGGCCAGCCACACTGGTCAGCCACTCACCATGCAAGACGGAGCAGTAGCTTCCCAGTCCCTCGGCCTGCCACTTTACTGCTTATCAGAAGTCTTGACCTTGAGGAGGGGGTGTATGTGGGGGTGGCCGCTTGCACACACACACACACACACACGCACAGACACATGCACACACACACACACACACACACACGCACACGCACAGGCATTCCTGCTCAGTGGCAGTCAGGCAGGCAAAGATTCCCACACGCTTACACAAACGATTGAACACACATGCATGCACAAAGGCAGTAAAGCAGGCAGTCATGCGTGCACACACACCTTGCCGTCGCTTTCAGTTAGTGCCAGCCTAAGAGTCTTTTCAGGAAAATCCCCAAAGTTCCTTTGAAATAGAGGAGGTGGGGAGTAACATGACGGATTATCAGTAATGGTTTAGGGAATGCAGTAATTGGAACATTTTATATCGGTTGCCCATTAACTTTTAGAAATAACAAAGCCTTAACAAGCCTACTGGTCGGTAGACAGAACGACACCTCTGCCTTTTCAACTAGAGGTTTACTTTACAGTCGCAGGTTTAATTAGTGCACCGTGATGTTACGCCGTGAATGCAAAATTACATTAACAAGGTACGCCACACTCACACAGTTGGACTAATCTCAGCCCTACGTTGCTTTGTTCGTCCTTCTATGGTAATCCTAGACAGAACAGTCTGGGGCATTTTGTTATGTTCTTGTTGGTGTATTTCTGACAAAATAACCTAAGTGCCAAAGGTCTCTAATCCTGTTTTAGCAAAGTAGCTAAAGCTGCAAGGCATGACACACTTTAACTGTCGAAGCAAACATCGGCTACTAATAACACACACACACACACACACACACACATTCAAATACATGTGCCTGTACACGCACACACACACACACAGTCGACTCCTCGCAATCCCAAACTGTAGTCACACAGCTTTTTTCCGGCGAGACGACATGTTTAGGGAAAAGCGGAACAAGAAATGCGTCGGCCTCTTAAAAAAGAAACGGACACTACTTCCACTAACACTTAGTGAGTATAAATGGCAGCGTTTCAAAAATGTTTCCCTTTGTTCAAACGCCTAGATAAAGCTAGCACTCTAACACTCACCAGAGTGCATTACGCTCTTGAGATGTTCCCAATCCATAACACAGTTTCATATCTTAACCAGTTCTAAAATGTCTGAATATCCCCCTTCTTGGCTTCATCTAACCATTAGACTCTAACTCAACATCAACTCACAACCCTTCACCCTTTGACCTCTGCAGGGTTTCCTGGATGGAGCAGGGCCCGGCGTGAGATGTGACCTCCCAGTGAACCTGGCCCGGCGGGGCTGCGGGGCCCAGCACATGGAGCAGCCGGAGGTCCGTGTGGAGGTGGATGCTAGGCAGAGCAGAAGCCAGGTTAACCCCAGGGACATCAGCCTCACTCTCAGCCCCGGTCAGTCCCCCTGTGTCCCTCACACCACGCTGCTCCTCCAGGAGTCAACACTGGAGCCTAATCACAGCACAACTGTTGTTGAGCTTCACACATTTGATGGGATAGAGGCGCGTGGGCCACACGCGTCACACGTTGTCAGAGGAAGGGCCGATACTTCACACACGCCATCGCAGCCTGTACCGTTAAAGGCTTACTCGGCCAACAACATCAAACATATCAACTCAAACACACATGATGTAGACCCCTTGAATTCTCACTATGTAAATTAACTTTAAAGCTATATTTTTTTTGTGTTTGTGTTTGTGTGTGTGTGTGTGTGTGTGTGTGTGTGTGTGTGTGTGCGCGCGGTCAAAGGCTCTGAGGCCAGTTTCATTGTGGCGGTGCAGCAGCTGGAGCGTTACCCGGTCGACCTGTACTACCTGGTGGACGTCTCAGCCTCCATGGGGGACAACCTCGACCAGGTCAGAGGTCAACCCACCTGGACACAAAGCAGACACACACACTCGATCACCCCAATTTCTAACGGCAGAACGTCTGTCGCGTCGCGGTCTCACGGACCTCACCATAACAAACACATGAAAAACAACTCTTATAATCCGTATCCATGACGACACAGGAGTCTCATAGACTCAAACGATAACCCCGCAGATGCCAACCTCTTCCCTCTGTGTGCCCTGAGCCAGCTGAAGGCGGTGGGCGAGGCGCTGTCGCTCCGTATGAGGGAACACTCATCGGACCTGCGGCAGGGCTTCGGCTCCTTCGTGGACAAGCCCGTGTCCCCCTACATCAACGTGCACCCCTCCAAGCTACAGAACCCCTGCAGGTGGGAGTGGGGCTGCGCTGCACACTCGTACGGTGTGCTGAATGAGTAGGAGTGGAGATGATGCATCATGACTAAGAGGTTGCTCAGAGCCTTATATAGTCAGACTGTAGTGGGGGGTGGGGGGGGGGCTAGTTTATGCTGATACTTTTTATGTTGCCAAGTAAAATCATGGCACAGGTTGATGCCAGTTTGCAGAAATGACAAAGCTTTACACAAAAGAGGTTGAGGTACAGGCTGGAATTTACTGTAAATGAAAGGTTTGAAGCCACGAAAACAAAACATAAAGCAGCCCCGATTTCCTCCAGCTCTTCAGTGTTTCTTCTCCCCACAAAGCCAAGTGCTCAGCAGTGTGCTCCCTTGAGGGGAGGTGGCTTTGTGATTATATTTATATTCTATTTGTGTGTATGAGCTGCGCTGAGGTATGCTGTGTGTGGTGGGCTATGTGTCCTCCGACCACCATTGAACCTGCTGATGATGGTTTGTTCTAATCCACGGCATGTCTCGGTGGGCTGCACTCCTCCATGTGATGACTGAAGGTCTCTCTCTCTCTCCTCCTCCTCCTCCTCCTCCCCCCGTCTCGCTCCAGCGACTTCGAGGTCCGCTGCCGGCCGGCCCACGGCTACCACCACGTCCTCAGCATGACGGAGAATGCCACGGAGTTCACCCGCGTGGTCAAACGCCAGCGCATCTCCGGGAACATGGACACGCCCGAGGGAGGCCTCGACGCCATGCTGCAGGCCACCGTATGCCAGGTGAGCTCTCTCTGTGCATGCGTGTGTGTGTGTGTGTGCGTGCGTGCGTGCGTGCGTGTGTGGGTGGGTGCGACAGGACGGTTTTCTTAGAGAGAATGGCAGCAGTCTGACTCAGCATTGTCTATTGCTTTTGGCGTCCCATTACTTAGTTACACCATTGCTGGGGTATGACACACACACACACACACACACAATCATACAGCCTGACGACACCGCATCAGTATTTCTGTTACACACACACACACGAGCGCGCATGAGCACACTCACATACACACACTCCGGCTCAGCACAAAGACACTTTAATCTAGCTGTCTCGGATGGGATTGTGGTTCACATGCATGCTGGGGGTCAGCCAGTTGTAAACTATGGGGTCATCTGACTGAAAATAGCCCCTCCACCAGCAAGGGGGTTCTGCTCTGCGGTCTGTGTAGGCTCCACCCACACACACACACACACACACACACACACACACACACACACACACACACACACACACACACACACACACACACACACACACACACACACACACACACACACACACACACACACACAAACAGAGAGAGGCCTGTTCCCACACTTTCTAGTGACTAATGTGATGAATCGGGGCCTGCCAGATGGACAGATATTGTGAGTGTCGTGGAGAAACTGCCGCCGTCAGTAGAACGCAGAATTACTGAAGTAACACCAACTGTGACTCTCCTCTCTCCCTCTCTCTCTCCTTCACTACCCCCATGTCTTCCTCTCTCTCTCTCTCTCTGTCTGTCTGTCTCTCTCTCTCTCTCTCTCTCTCTCTCTCTCTCTCTCTCTCTCTCTCTCTCTCTCTCTCTCTCCCTGCGGGGTCAGAGGGAGGTGGGCTGGCGTCCGGAGGCCAAGCGTATGTTGCTGCTGATGACGGACCAGCCGTCCCACCTGGCGCTGGACAGCAGACTGGCGGGCATCGTTACGCCTCACGACGGCCGCTGCCACCTGGAGGACAATGTCTACGCAGGGAGCACCCGCATGGTGAGACACACACACACACACACACACACACACTAAACTAAACTAGGAGCCGCAGGGTCTGCTCTCTCCGTCCCCTGTGCTGTGCGCCGGGCTGTGCCGTGTGAATGAATGGTACTGTGTTGTGTCATGGTGCACCGTTGCTGGGTTTTCTCCAGTAGACATGTTGTACAGCTACAGGATAATTAGTGTGTGTGTGTGTGTGTGTGTGTGTGTGTGTGTGTGTGTGTGTGTGTGTGTGTGTGTGTGTGTGTGTGTGTGTGTGTGTGTGTCAGGACCATCCCAGCCTCGGTCTGCTGGCTGAGAAGCTGCTGGAGAATCACGTCTACTCCATCTTTGCCGTGGAGAAGAAGCAGCTTCAGTGGTATGAGGTAATCCCTCTCAAGCACACACTGATGCATACAGGGACACACCTCTGCTCCCAAATAGTAATGGGTGTTTGTTTTCTCTCTGTCCCCCCGTCTCCCCCCACTCTCTCTCTCTCTCTCTCTCTCTCTCTCTCTCTCTCTCTCTCTCTCTCTCTCTCTCTCTCTCTCTCTCTCTCTCTCTCTCTCTCTCTTTCTCTCCCACAATGTCTCTGTGTCTCTCTACCTCTGTGTAGGAGTTGGTGGCCTTGTTACCAGGTTCCTATCTAGGGAGGCTGCTGCTTCAGGGCCCACACCTCATAGAGCTGGTGGTGAACGCTTACAAGGTAGGCAGGGACATGTACACCACCGCTTCAGACCCAGACGTTTCAATGTCCCTGTTTTTCTGTTTGTGGTTTGTATTTGTCGTTTGGAAGTAACTAAAGACGGAGGGAGATTTAGGGGGCTAGAGGTGGTGAAATGACTATGGAGGGGATGTCTTGGAGTGGTATGGGGTGTGTGTGTGTGTGCGTGTGTGTGTGTGTGTGTGTGTGTGTGTGTGTGTGTGTGTGTGTGTGTGTGTGTGTGTGTGTGTCTGTGTGTCTGTGTGTTTGTGTGAGGGTTGTTTGGTTGGCAACAGTCTAAGCTCTAATCTTACTTTGGGCACAGAGTTCCATTGTTTGGTATAAGAATCTGCCGAATCCAGAGTTCCGGACACAAACACACACACACACACACACACACACACACACACACACACACACACACACACACACACACACACACACACACACACACACACACACACACACACACACACACACACACACAGCAGGTCCCCGGAACAGAGCTTTGCATTATTACAGCTATCCGATCACCACAGAAACGACATGTCCTAATCAGGGACGAATACAAAAGGGCTATTTTTAGACCCGCCTCCTTTTTTCCCATCAGCGTGTGTGTTTATCAGAAGACAGGAAGACAAAGGAGGCTTTCTGGGGCCATGTGACAACCTGTGTTTATCAGTCATCTTTCTCGCCTCCCTCTCACCCTCTCTTTCTCTCTCTCTCTCTCTCTCTCTCTTTCTCTCTCTCTTTCTCTCTCTCTCTCTCGCTCTCTCTCTCCCTCTGTCTCTCTTTTTGGCTTCCTTTCTCTCTTTCTGCCCCCCCTCTTTTTCCCTCTCACTTGCCCTTCCATGCCCCGGTCTCCCTTTCTCCTCTCCTCTCTCGGCAGCTTAATACAATGTACGTATTATTCAATGCACTGCCTTTTTATTCTTCATAGTGAGCAGGCATTGTGTTTTCCATCTCACTAAAATGAGCTTGTAAGGGGAGTGTGCTTATTTACTGATGCTAAAGCAATAGACTAGTATCCACCTGTTTTTAACACAACCCCCCTCCCTTCTCTCTTTCTCTCTTTCTTTGTTTCTGTTTGTCTCTCTCTCTCTCTCCCTTTGTCTCTTCCTCCACCCAGAGGCTGCTGTCGGAGGTGTCGGTGTCAGTGTGGGTGGAGGACGGCTCCGTCAGCAGGTTCAGTGTGACTGTGTCCCCTCTGTGTCCCGAGGGCTCCTCCATCAGGGACCTCTACACCTGCTCCGGGGTCCAGCCCAACCAGACGGTGGGGGCACACATATACGAATGCAAACACACACGTATACATGTACAAACACAAACAACTCTATGTAACCATGCTCAGCTCCTTTCCCTTCCCAGATGGCGATGTGGTCAGAGTATTAGGAAGGAGTTTTAGTGATTAATCCGGGCTGAGCAGATTGTGACGCGGTCGCTTTTTACAGGGAAAAAAGGTCACGTGTTTCTTGACCACGCGGACCTTGCACGCAAGCCCTTACTTTTTTCCTGCGGTCTTGCAAACAAGCATCCAGGCTCAGCCCTACGCTATCGCAGAGCCCCAACAGATAGGACTCTGTAGAAAAACTGAAAACCCCCCGCCCTTAACCTGTCCAATGACTATAAGGCTCTGTCCTGTTCCTCCCCCGGCAGGTGTACTTCAACATCACCCTCGGCCTGCTCTCCTGCCCTGACCATGACGAGGACCAAGTCGTCACGGTGACGGTGAGGCCCGTCGGCTACAACGAGTCCACCGCCGTCAGGGTCCGCCCTCACTGTCGATGCCGCTGCGGAGCCGCCGGACGTTGCCGCGACGACGCGGAGCGGCCGCCGTGCCCGAGCAGGCCCGGCCCGTCGACTGAGGAGGCAGGCCAGACGAATGGAGAGCAGAGCACAGACGCCGAGCTGGACTCCGGCTCCAACATGGACGTGGGCTCAGACTGGGGCCCGGGGCCGGCCTGGTCGTGTAGGGCGGAGGGCTCCAACGTGAACTGCAGCGGCAGGGGTGTGTGTGAGTGTGACCGGTGTGTGTGTGAGCAGAGCAGCCTGGGCTCTGTCTACGGGAGGCACTGTGAGAAGGACGACTTCTCCTGTCCATACGAGGAAGGACTGCTCTGTGCAGGTAGAACCATCATTGACACACACACATACACGCACACACACACACACACACACCGACTCATGACACTCCAGATTGTCTTTGCAATTCTCTGCTCACATGTCTCACACACCTGCGTTGTCCCGCTCCCTCTCTCCTCGTCTCTCCCAGGGAAAGGTGTGTGTGTGACAGGTGAGTGTGTGTGTGAGGAAGGCTGGGCAGGGGAGAGCTGCGGGTGCCCCGTCTCCACGGCTACGTGCCAGTCCCACGACAACTTGATGTGCAGCGGGCGGGGCCGGTGTGTGTGTGGCAGGTGTGTGTGCGACCACCAGCACCACGGAACTTTCTGTGAAAGATGCCCCACCTGCCACAGCACCTGTCAGTCATACTGGTAAGGAGCCTTCTGATTTGCCATCGAGCCTGTCCGTCACTTAAGCCCACTTCTCCTGGAGAGAGCCACCATATGCGTGGTCATTTGATTGAAATGAATTCCTCCTGCGGTCGCATCACATGGTTGTCGTATTGACCTACTGTTTTACTTGGCCGTCCCAGGAGATGCGTTGATTGCCACCTGTCCCATGGTTGGACACAGGAAGAGGCGGGACAGTGTAACCACACCTGCGCCCCATTGGTTGGCGCTGTGGACCAGACGTCAGGTAAAGCGGACCAACGACTTAAGCTCATTGGCCAAATCCAATCCAAGCTGCCAAAGATATGGCCGAGATGGATTAAGGCCTATTACAGGGATTTATGCTCTCCAACTTTCTGTCCCTTTTGTCAAAGAATAGGCTTTGCCTTCATGAGGTCGGCCATTGTCTATGGGAGAAGCCTGGGGACGTTAGGATATGTTTGTTTGTCTTTTGTTTCCCTTAAGCCTGTGTGTGACCTTAGTGAAAGCGTAGGGGTCTCTATGCGTCTCTCTGAGGGTCTCCTCTCTGTGCTGCAGGCCTGGCAGGGGAGACGTGGAGGCAGTGTGTGTACACCAGGACCACTGACAACTGTCGCTACAGGTTCCAGACCAGCCTAGTGTCGGGACGGACTCAGCTTCACATTAGTACACACCCAGGTACGGCACACACACACACACACACACACACACACACACACTGTAGGAAACCATATGTTGACGTGCATACGAACACACACACACAGAGGATCTTGGGTTGTGTAATGGGACTCTGGTGTGTTTGAGTAAGCAGGCCTGCTGTCGAGGTGACAGCTGTGTTTTGCATTTCCTCTCATCTCCCAATTCCCTCCCTTTCTCCCACTTCCTCTTTTTTTCTGCCTCTCTCCTTCTCTCTGTTTTTCTCCTTCTCACACACACACAGTGCAGCACGTTACATCCAGAGGTGCTTGCACACACACACACACACACACACACACACACACACACACACACACACGCACACATACACACACTTCCACAAGTTCAAGTTGCAGAAACTCCTCCCCCACTTATGGAACAGCGCTAGTCATTGTGTCAGCACCCCCCCCTCCCCCCCTCACCCCCACCCAGTATTGCAGCCCCTTACTCTCCAACCTAATGGGACTATCTTCCCCAGCACGCCCACTACCCAAGCGCAGGAGCCAAATCTCCATGGTAACTGTTAGAAAATGTCAGAATAGAACTGGAGTCTCTTTGTGTGAGATGAGCCTGTCCACACATGACCTGCACCACGCAGTGTCAGAGACCCGTCTCTTTAACTGGCAGATCTCTACGGTGTCTGTGTGTCTGTGTCTGTGTGTGTGTGTGTGTGTGTGTGTGTGTGTGTGTGTGTGTGTGTGTGTGTGTGTGTGTGTGTGTGTTGAAGTGTAGTTATTTTTCACTCAACAATAATTCATTTATTAGCAATATATAGCAGTATGTGTCATGCATTTGTTCATCTTTACCTGCATTCTAACGTGTGTGTGTGTGTGTGTGTGTGTGTGTGTGTGTGTGTGTGTGTGTGTGTGTGTGTTGTCTGTGATTAGAATGTGTGTCTGGCGGGCGAGAGGTGACCATGTTCCTGAGTGTGTGTGCGTTGACAGTACTGTGTGGTCTAGTGGTGGTAGCAGTATCCAGGCTGGTCATGCAGAGGAGGCCTGTGCCCCCAGAGGGCGACACTGAGGAGGGATACCTACCCACCGAGAAGGTCAGCTCCATTAGACCACACGCCTTTAGATGTGCTGGCTGAAGTGGTATGACCAGCCAACCCACAGAAATGGAACAGCTTTTAGATGAACATTGCCCCAGGTTGACGTGTATGTCTTATACAAATTGTTTGGGTTCAAATGTGCATTACCATGCAGGGTCTGGCCTACATCCCTGAGACCAATGAGAAGACAGTGACCTACCGAAGGGACCGCCCATCTGACCGCCCTGTGGAGATGCACATCCAAGTCCCCAAGATGGCGCTGAACGATTCCTGGATGTGAAGGCCGGAGCCCAAAGGGTCAGGGGTCGGTCCAGCTTAGGGAGTGAAATTAGAGGACTGCAGAAAAAAGACTTTGCTCTTCCCAGCCATGGCCAGTTCTTTATTTAATGAGGATGGGGAGAGTCAAAGTGAGGAGCGCAATAAGCAGAAGAATGCCCGTTCAAACATCTCCTCCTACATTAGGAGAGGGAAGAGGGCTCTTCCTGCAGGCTACCATCAGCTCATTTCCAATGTTTTGGTAGGTTTAGTTTGGTCGCAGCACTGACTACTAGTATGTATGTGTGTGTGTGTGTGTGTGCGTGTGTATGCGTGTGTGTGCGTGTGCGTGTGTGTGTGTAGGTGTATGTTTGCCACAGTGCATATTGTTTGGTTTGTTACCTGTGTTGATGTGTCTGAGCGAGTCCTGGGTTTTTCTATTCTCTTATTTATGATTTTACTGAAAAACACTACTACTAAGTTTTCAACACCTTTACACTGACCCGCACTCCACTCGTCTCCCATCTGGACCCCAACATCAGCCTGGGTTAGCCTGCCACTATGTGGTCATTTGTGGCAATAGCACTGTCACACTAGTAAAACAGTTACATGCATTTCATACTGTAGTTCTATGCTCTGGTGTTAGAAGCAGAACCAAATCCAATTGTTATGGTCATCAATTACAGGCAGATATTTATTAGTTATCTAGAATAGTGTTGATTAACCAAGTCTGATACGGTACTGATTCTCTTTTCTCAATGTGTTTGTATTGTTTTACATTGTATTGTAACATTTGTTTAGATTGTCATATGTCTTTTCTGTGAAACTGACTCGTAGTTATTTATCAATTGCAACAGACTTGTTGTTCCTTTATCAATAATGGAGTTAGGTTTGCACTAGCGTCATTGTGTTGCGTGGTACTACTGAACACTGAGAGGCTGAAGGATCAGGGACGAGTCCCCCATGGGTATACGGCCTATGGACTAAAGCTAGGCAGAACGGCAGGATGAGCTTGTGTTGGGCTTCACTATGGGACTTTGGTGGGGCTCAGTATCTGCTGCATCTGTGCAAGCCCTGCGTTCCAATACAATGGTCTATGTTTTTAGGTTTAAAATGGTCTAAGGTTAGTTAGACTTAGTTAGAGCAGGTATGGGTATAGTGAGGAAGATAGTGAGACCAGGGCTAAATACAGAACATTGGAGAAGGCTGAACCGACATAACTGGATAACTGGACCACATTGCACTGAACTGTCTGACATTTCGGTTTTACGTCCAAAATGGATGCCCTCTAGTGACCTCTCACATATATTAATCAAGTCTAATGACAAATCATCCCAGATGAAATACTGTAATACTTAAGGTTGCAGGCCAACAGTTAAGACTAGAGGCAGTTTTATGAATGGACCGAGCTGGAATCTGCCTTTTCTGCACTCAGTCCCATTTAGTACAGCATGGGCTTTCATCTGGATAATGTTTTACCCTATTTTTTCCCTGTTCTGATCGTTTTTTAGACTAATGTTTACAGCAATTGCTGCTTTTTGTTATTAAGAACACTAATGATTATTTATTGTGATTTATTTGTTCTGTTTTTTACATTCTCATTATTTGTGGAACCTTGTTATTCAAAGAATTATTATTATTTAAAAAATATTTTGCCATTTGGCCACTTTAGGTACAATTTGTAGCACAGCAATCTTCTCTTTTAAGTGGGCATTAAGTTGGGGTAGGAACAGCAAGTTGTTGTGTGTTTGCTGTAAATTCATTATTAATCATGTAGCACAAATGTTTCCACTTAAATAAATGGTCTAGATTTCTATTCATCTATTGGTCAAGTCTGTTTTTGTAACAAGTTAGTTAGTTACAACATGTTAGTTACAAACAAAATGGAGTGTTTGCGCAATATAAGTGCAAATGGATGTGAATGCTAGCTGTGAATACTAGGTGGCACTGGCGCAAAGGATAAACACGAAAGGACGAAACTTTGCAGTGTTGTGTATTTATTTGGCTTTGCATTGGAAGGTATATATTTGAAAAATAAAATTATCCTAAAGATTCCAAATTATAGGCAATAGTCTTTCACAAATACGTTTAGCCTTGAAACACTTTATCTAGCCTCTTGTTTTCAGTCTGGATGCGAATTGTTAATGCGCTTTAATTAAATGTATGTTTTCTCAAGAAGTTATAAACACATACAATTATAAGAATATATTTTACCATAATAAAAATGTATATTAAAATACATATTTAATTGGACTAAGGTTTCGAAACATCTCGTTATTATTTACCCCAGTGACTGTATGTGTGGAAAAAATACTTTAGGCCTTTCATGAACCCAGATTATTTCCTTACTCTCGGCCTCCCATTAAGTTTAGTAATATACGAAATTGTGTGTTACAGAAAATAGATATTTAGTTTTTTATAAATATTTTTTGAAAATATTTGTTCATATTTGTTCAGAAGATTTTTTTAAATTAAATTATCGAGTAGCCTACACGCATCGACATAGCCTACAACATTTTACATTATTTGAGTATTTCATGACCAATTAAACCTGTAGGAGCCTATACCACATGAGTGTTAAATTGTTAAGAATATTTTTGATTTGGTTTGATTATAATAGGCCTACCCTTTCCCAAGTTTTACAATGAACGTGTTTTAAAACACAAATAAGAAACAAGAATTTTAACCATTCCGTATTTATTATTCAGTAGGCCTATGGTCATATCAACTTAAACACCAAAATTCGAATTTAAAACCATAAATATAAATTCAAAGTGCAACTTATATACAGATAATATTCACAAAAACTTGAAATCTCCAGATATACGCACTTGACAAACTGAGGTAAACGCAGACTGCAAAAAAAAACAAAAAACGACGAGGTATGAGAAAACAAGTATTTCACAAACTAATTTAAAGAATAAAGTGCCATTTGGAATAGCTAAACTTAGTTTTTATTTGAATGCGCACCTTGGAGTTTTAACATTTCAAATGGGCATACCGTATTTCCCACGAGAAGGCCATACCCAAACGAGATATATATAACATAAGAAAAAGCTCTCATCTTATGTGCTATGTGTAACCTGTTCCAATGTACGCCAATCACACGACCGAATTATGACCATTTGCGCTTAAGGGTTGGAGCGTCACCGGGGCCTGCATCAAACCAGGCGATTGACTCGGGCTCCCGGTGACACTATTGTCCGTGTCACTGCTAACTTTACCGGCCCCAGGTTCTTCCGAACCGGCCAAATCTTCTAAGCCGTCCGTGGTGTGCGTCCTCGCATGCTTGTTCAGGTGATCAGAGCGCATGAAGCGCTTGTGACAAACTGTGCACTCGAACCGCTTCTCCCCGGTGTGTGTACGCAGATGCCGTTGGAGTTCGTCTGAGCGCGTGAAGCGTTTTCCGCAGAAGAGCCAATTGCAAATAAACGGTCTCTCCCCGGTGTGCCAGCGCAGATGGGCCTTCAAATGGGACGTCTTTCCGTAAACTTTTCCACAGCCTGGGATGTGGCAACTGTGCAAGCCCCTCCGACGCGGGCTCGTGCCGCCAGGGCCAAGTCTCTCAGCCTCTTGACAATTTGGACAATCACACGTTGCTCTGCCAGTGTAGCGTCGAGATGACGAGCGG
Source organism: Galaxias olidus (assembly GCA_026901105.3). Lineage (NCBI taxonomy): Eukaryota > Metazoa > Chordata > Actinopteri > Galaxiiformes > Galaxiidae > Galaxias > Galaxias olidus. The sequence continues at coordinate 70,827 of JAPMUY010000408.1, read as the reverse complement.
GGAGAGCCAGAGAGTGAGACAGTGACTGTGGGACTTCCATTAAGAACAGGTGCCCCTGCAATGCTGGTGTCTGGGTAGGGCGAAAGAGAAGGCCTAAATCCGTCCAGGAGATGGGGTGACGTAGGAAGAAGATGTTGAGAAGGCCCGGGACTGAAAGCTGCGTGGGTATGGGGCAGTGGAGTATAATCGGTGTTATAGCTGCTGAGGGGAGACGGCAGGCCGCTGGGACCCTGCGTGTCCATCCAGCCGGTGCCCAAGTCCCACCATGCAGGCGCACCGCCAGTAACATTTGGGACCTCTCCCACGGGTTTAAACCAGGACTCGTATGGGTGGGAATGTACCCTCGGATATATTCCCGACAAACCGTCTACAGATGATGGAAATTTTGAGAGCAGCATCGGCCGCTGCGTTTGAGTGTGTTCGGAGTCGGTCTGGTAAATAGAATACTCGTTCCCAAACGGTGAGCTACATGAGCTGTTGGTGGTCAGTGAGAAAGCACTGGAGACAGTGGATGCGTTCAAAGTTTCTGTGGGCATAGTCCCATTACATCTGACAGTGCCATTTGGGACCCCGAGCGACGTAAGGTTCCTCCAGGGATGGAAACTTTTGGCAAGACCCAGGGCGCCATCTGATTGCGCAGGGGAGACAGATGGGCTGGAGTCGCCGATCCTGCTGCAAGTAGCGGCCAGCATGGCAAGGGGAGTGGAACCTAAACGCGGTTCTTCCTATACGGAGAAAAGCACATAACATATCAGCGCAAAATCGATGAGTAAACTGAAATAACAAAAAAAGTTTCTGAATTCTCAATACAGTATCCAGTGGTTAACCTTATCAAAGAGGCTAAATTCGGCTACACAATACGCTTATATTTCAATGTCCAGTCGGCAGACTTTAAAAGTGTGCAAAAACTTCCTGAAAGATAAACATCTGCCAGCAACTACAAACATATATGTAAAATAAAGGTTTTTCATATACAGCAGTGTTATGTAAACTCACCCTCAGCAGTGCAGCAGCCATGCTCTGTAGTCTCCTCTGCTGTGCTTGGTGCGAAGAAACGTGAAGAGTGTACTTTTCAGCCTGCTCCTCTGTAATTGTAGCTCTACTCGGGCTTTGAAGGGCCGCTTAGATCGTGTTCACCAATCAGAAGAGCGCAATGTAGACTGACAGGGCATGATTGAATGTCACACTAGTGCACCACTACAATTACACAAACAGGCCAGTGCTGTCATATTGGGCCATGCAGGTTAATATAGTCTAATGTATCGAATATACGAGATCGTTATAGACTATAAAAAAAATTGTTACCAGCTGTTTATTACAGGCATTGACCTACATAAAAAAAATTATCAGGGCAAAATGTATTTCACCAAAGTCACGGAAGTTTCACTGTATAGTTCGTTCCGTAAGTTTAGAATTTCGCTCTAACATGGGGAGTTAGGCTACTTAAAATCACTAGAATTCAAGAATCCAAGTTGGTATTTTATTGCTCTTTGAGCCAAAGGGGTTTTGTTAATCGATGTTACCCAGAGACAGATGACTGCCGAACTGCCAGAATAGTACTGTCTGCCCCAGTGGCGTCTCCGGACGGCCCCGGGGCAGGGTAGGGAGGAATCCTCTCCACACCTCTCCAATAAGTTTATCTCCATCAACAAGTTACGGATGTTGCAGGATTTGAAAGAATGTATACCTTCCTGCAATTATCACCCTCCCCTTTTCTGTTCCTTTCTTTTCTTTTCTTTTGTTTTCTTTTCTGTCCTTTCGTTTCTTATCTTATTACCTCTCATATCCTTGGCCTGACAGCAAAACACCTTTCACAACTAGGCACGTTAAATCATGATAATGTTGATCATCACCATTTCACGAGAATATATTGCCCAATTTGAGCCCTGAGAAATCCCAGGCGTCATCGAAATGGAATAACGAACTGTATGATTAATTTATTTATATAGGCTACTATAATCACTTAAAAGTATTATCATTTTAATTCCTCCTTTTTCCGATTGGGCTAAATGTAAAAATATCAATTTCAAGCAGGCTTGCTCTACACACTTACCCGGACGCACAGGTGGGGTTTTAGCTCCACCGTTTAACCTGGTCACAATCCTTCTTAAAGAACAAACCGAACAGATGTCCCTATTTTGCATTCTTTTCCCACCAATGTATGTGTGTGTGTGTGTGTGTGTGTGTGTGTGTGTGTGTGTGTGTGTGTGTGTGTGTGTGTGTGTGTGTGTGTGTGTGTGTGTTGCCCCAATGAAACCCTGTCTGAAGCCAAACCCGATTCTTTTAGTGGCGATAATGACCACATTATCACGCGCCATCGAACGCCGACAATACACACCATCGTGTGCTTTCCATTGACTATGCGCCTATAGAGAAGGAAAAGTGGAGTGAAAGGAAAGAAAGGAAGACCTGACACTTCAGCGAAGAGAGGGGTGTGTGTGAAGTATTTGATTTCTCCTTGGTGTTTTTGTTGTTGTTCAAAAGCCACGGTGATCCATTGGAGAGTGCGCGGTTCAGAGTAGTTTGTAAACCCCGAGCTCAGGCAGATGCCCGCTGTGACAATTAGCGGCGTTTTTCAAAGACAATTAGGCTAGTAGGCCTATAGTGTGTGGCTTGAAATAGGAATTATTTTAACGTGTTGCAGTAGGGGCTGGGTTTAGTGTCAGAGAAAGCTTCCGTAACGTCCCTTAAATGTAGTGAATAACCTACTTTTGAAGCAGGTTTTCTGTAACGTGATTATGGGAATCTTACTCTCACTGGCCCCTATTACCTCCTGTGTATGTTGCCTCTAAAGGGCAGGTCCTCCAGCTCTGCATCTTTCTTATCTAGTGCTACTGGGTTTCCTCCACATGGACATGTTATTTTACATATTTACAGCACCCTGATAGTCAGACAAGGGTCAAGTAAGGGCACCTTTCATCAGACTATCTGAGTAGAAGGTTCCTGGGTAATGTAATTACACCGTCCGACTCCCTCATTCCATATGTATATATGCAGTGCATCTACATATAGGGACATATTCATTCATGTTAGAGCAAGTAAGCTATAAGCAAGAAGAGGAAGGAGGGGCGAGGAAGAGGGGAAAGCACAGGGTGCTGTCGGAGAGTTCTCTCTGCTGTAATCACAGCAACACGGGAGGGGTGCACTCTCCATATTGACAGGAGAGCGCGTGGAGCGGTGCTCACTAGCTACAGCTGAAGGTGAACTGGAATTGCCGTTTATCAGGGCACGCTTGTGCATGTGCATTCAAACACGTGCACACACACACACACACACACATACACACACACACACACCAACAAGCAAACACACATATGCACACGCACAGGCTGTAGGGCTTGATGGGTAAAGGACTTCTCATCAAGACATACAGCACAGAGGTCATGCAACGTCGCGACCCATCTGTCTCTGAGCGAAATGAAGGAGAAGAGAGAGGGGGAAAGGGAAAAGAGAGGCATACACACAGAGAGACAATTTATGCTAAAGAAGACAATAGTGAAAAAGAGAGGGATCATAATTAGTATGTAGAGTCTGCTCAGCGTAATATGTCTGAGTAATATGTCTGAACATTGTACGTACATACCCACACACACACTCACCCTTTTAACAAGCGCCTTAACAAAAGTTGAATTAGAGGTTTTCTGCTTCTCCATCAACTTTGCCCTGCCCACGCTGTCTTCTGTGAATAAAGTTGAAGATTTATTTAGTTGGCCAGAATGTGTTAACGAGAGAAGTCAGTACTGATTCTGTTCAATGGAGTCAACATAGAAGTGGCCCTTTTTGAAACCATTCCAAGAAAATAAATATAGGAAGTGTGTGTGTGTGTGTGTGTGTGTGTGTGTGTGTGTGTGTGTGTGTGTGTGTGTGTGTGTGTGTGTGTTTATGTGTCTGTGTGCTTGTGTTGATCAATGTCTCTTATCCACTCTTAATTGAGTTGATACACTGGCTGTCTCACCGGCTGTCTTAATCTAACCACACCCTCGGTTGGTGTCCCTTCATGTCTTCATTCCCCGTACCCTAGCTTCCTCTACAGGTCATGTTCCCTGTGTCCTAGCTTCCTCTACAGGTCATGTTCCCCGTACCCTAGCTTCCTCTACAGGTCATGTTCCCCGTACCCTAGCTTCCTCTACAGGTCATGTTCCCCGTACCCTAGCTTCCTCTACAGGTCATGTTCCCTGTGTCCTAGCTTCCTCTACAGGTCATGTTCCCCGTGTCCTAGCTTCCTCTACAGGTCATGTTCCCTGTGTCCTAGCTTCCTCTACAGGTCATGTTCCCTGTGTCCCAGCTTCCTCTACAGGTCATGTTCCTCATACCTTAGCTTCCTCTACAGGTCTTCCATGTTCCCTGTGCCCCAGCTTCTTCTTCATGTCTCCATCCCTGTGCCCTATAGCTTCCTCTCCAGGTCATGTTCCCCTGTGTTCTATAGCGTCTTCTCCCTGTATTCAGTGTTCCCCCCCGTGTCCTATAGCTTCTTCTCCCTGTATTCAGTGTTCCCCCCGTGCCCTGGCTTCCTCTCCAGGTTCTCCGCTCTGCTGAGTGGTGACAGGTTGTGGTTAGAGCGGCGGCAACACTGTAATCTCGACAGGCACTTGTGCTCACTCTCCTCGCTTTTTATACCTCCATCCTTCCCAGCGCCCACGTTTTCTTCTCCCTCTGCCTCTCTCCATTCCGCCTCCACTCCTTCTTCCGTTCTCGTACAAGTCAGTGGGTCTCACGTCTCTGATTGGCATCTGTCTTGTTACCATGACAGCGGAGATGCAGAAAAACGGTCTGAACTGATGTTGTGGTTGCTATGGAAAAGCACAGCAATTGCTGTGGTGTTTAAAGTCTGTTATTATTTAGGTTTTCCCCCCAGCTGTGTCTGGCATGCACTTCTACACACGCATGCGCCGAGTCCACACAAGACTGCCAGTGCAAATAAGAAAGACATCCATCCGCAAAAAACATTAGCGTTAAACCTCAAGAGATACACAGAAGGGCATTTAGTGACTGAAAGGGCAGCGGGCAGGTGCTCAACATCCAAATTTACAGGCCTTTGCACAAGCCCTGACAAAAGTAAACGAAAATAAACACACTAGGACAGAGCAGAGTCAGCCATGTCAGAACTAGAAGCAGAGAGAATGTGTGAATAAGGATGGGACGGGAAAAACAAACAGGTTGAGTACAAAAAGATAGAAGGAAGGGGGACGACGACGACGACAATCATCCGTCCATCCGTCGGGCCCATAGGTGCGCTCTCCCATCTTCTTGACATTTCAAAGGTTATATTTTCCTTTACTGATTGTGGTTATTTTCCTTGACACATACCCTCATGTCAATCTGGTGGAGTTGAGTGCAGAGCATGTTCATACTGCCGAGGGACAGAGCGGAAACCTCACTGTGAGCAGTCTAGCCACCTGATTGGTCAAACCGATTAAAAGTCTATTTGTCCTCCCTCACTTTCTCTCTCTCTCTCTCTCACTCTCCTCACGCTCTATCGTTCTCTCTCCCTGGCCCACTCGCTCCACTCCGCGCCTTGATTAAATCTTCCTCTGACCATGATCTCTGCTTTTTTCAGCACCAATGACAGTATTCATTCCTCTCCCCTTTGGACACAACCAAGCACACACTTACACACACACTTAGACACACACACACACACACACAAACAAACACACGCAAACACTTCCCACAAGCAAGAAGATTAATTTACTCCTGTTCATCTTTCAACTCACTGCGTGGTTTGCTGCGTCCTCTATATGTCGAGTGTGTGTGTGTGTGTGTGTCCACTGTGCCCCTAGATTGATGGTTGGGAGGCCTACAGCATAATCGTGCACTTCCAGACGTCATTTTTCACTTTCTGACTAGATGGATGAACTTGATGCATCCCATCACTGTTACTTCAGTGTGGGAGGTCTAGGTCACCACCACTGTGTGTGAGTGTGTGTGTGTGTGTGTGTGTGTGTGTGTGTGTGTGTGTGTGTGTGTGTGTGTGTGTGTGTGTGCAAGCGTGAATGTGTGTGTGTGTGTGAGAGAGAGAGTGTGCGTGTGTGTGTGTGTGTGTGTGTGTGTGTGTGTGTGTGTGTGTGTGTGTGTGTGTGTGTGCGTGTGTGTGTGTGTGTGTGTGTGTGTGTGAGAGAGAGAGAGTGTGTGTGTGTGTGTGTGTGTTTGTGTGTACTGCATCACCCAGCTGTCCGTCCAGGGAGAGGTTGATTAAGCAGACGCCCCCCCCCCCCCCCCCCCCCTCAGGGAGGCCTGTCTCTGGGGTCTCCTCATCTCTCTGCCCCCTGAAGACAATCAGCCACGGTGCTCTAGACTATCTGAGCTCTGCGCTCTGGACGTCGCATAAATGTCTGTTGCGCATGTGTTTGTGTGTGTGTGTGTTTCAGGAGCAATTGTGTGTGTTGTACAGAGAGGGAGCGTGCCCTGGTTGGTTGGGGTTACCATGACTTATTCTCATGGGGGCAAAGGCACTCTGGAACGTAAACTTGTGGAGGAGCACACATCCCACACACACACACACACTCACCCATTCATACTTTGGTCAACTAGTGCCCCTCCCACTCATTGCGCTTCACCTCCTCACAATGCAAGCCATAAAACTTTGTATGGGGGTGGGGGTTAGGGTTAAAAAGAGGGAGTAAGAGAGACCTTTATGAAAAGGATAGAGGTTCGGTTACCGTTGACGTTAAATTGACCGAATAAATGCCGCTTATATATTTTACCATATTGCCATGTAACAAATTGTGAATTTATTCTGGCATGCGAACAGGTCAGAAATCAAATTTGAGATGTTTGTTTTTAAAATGAATGACGGGTAATATATTAACAGCACATACTTAGAAGTGAAACAATTCATCATATGATGAAACACCAGCAGTGGAAAACTGGTCAAAAGAATATGGACAAAAATGTTAAGCAGTGGTAGGATGGGAAGAAAGCAAGATTAGCAGAAATCCCATCATCTATCTTACACTGGTTTGTGTCACAAAGTTAGATAGTGATACTCTACTTTGGAGACCACAAACACTCCTCTCCCACACAAACACCCTGCGCTCCCTGGTCATTCATCAAGGCTGGGTGGACAGAGGCAAGAAACTGATGAGAACAAGGAGCAGAGGTCAACACGTCTCTGTGTGTGTGTCTCTCTTTCTCTCTCTCTCTCTCTCTCTCTCTCGCTCTCGTTCTCTCTCCCTCGTTCAGTCTCTCAACACCACCTCGCCATCTTCATCCTGTCTAACTCCTTCTGTCCGTATGATGGCTCATCCTCTCTGTCTGCAGACGGATTGGAAGCGAGGGTATGCTGCTTTTATGACCTTTTTTTCCATCGACGGTTCCCGTCAATACATGAAAGGCTACACATAAATACGCACGCACCTCTGCGCACAGCGAGCTCATAGCCCTGGGGGTCGTCGTTCTGACATACACAGACAGAGAATTGTGTGCCTGGCGTCAGGTGTACCCGCCCCACAAGACAGGTCATGTCCTGTGTCTGTCTGTCGCTCGCTCTCTCTCTCTCTCTCTCTCTCTCTCTCTCTCTCTCTCTCTCTCTCTCTCTCTCTCTCTCTCTCTCTCTCTCTCTCTCTCTCGCTCTCTCTCTCTCTCTCTCTCTCTCTCTCTCTCTCTCTCTCTCTCTCTCTCTCTCTCTCTCTCTCTCTCTCTCTCTCTCTCTCTCTCTCTCTCTCTCTCTCTCTCTCTCTCACGCACACACAAAGACACACTTGCTCAGCTATCTGGGATCTTTATGATGTTTTGCACCCTCCACTTAGGGCTTCTGTAAATGGCCTTCCTGCACTCACACAGCCAGTGCCGTCTTCAAAGACATGCACCAAACCAAAAAACCCACATACTCTTGACTTGCCGTGTACTTTTAAAGAGGGCTTAATCATTACGCTGTTAGCTTCAAAGAGACTGCTTAAACACAAACACACACACACACACACACTTGCACTCGGTCTGGAAACATTTCCTGGGACTCTCGTCCCTTTAGTGAACCCCTCAGTACAAACCAATAAGCAGAATATTAGGTTGATTTTGATTAAATTATTTCTCAAAATCGGAAGGAGTAAGAGAAGATTTTCGTCCTGCCTGTTAAACTCTTGAAAAATACCTTTTGAAAAATATTTCAAGAGATCCTCCCTGGACAATCTCTGGGTTTGTTAAGGGATGAGAGCAGAACCAAAAGAAAGCCGAGGAAGTTTGACTTGAGGCAAAACAGTCAGAGGTCCTGCAGGCCGGTTGACAACCAAACGGAACCTGCTCCCAGGGGTCATTGTTAGGTCAAGGCTCTCTCTCTCTCTCTCTCTCGCTCTCTCTCTCTCTCTCTCTCTCTCTCTCTCTCAATCTTTCTCCTTATTTCACATCTAGTGCACCTTGAGTGTCCACTCAGAGCTCAGAGGGCATTTCCTCTGAACCCCAAGGGTCAAACTAACCTAGTGATGACCTAGGATTTACCTTTTTACCCCCCCCCCCCCCCCATCCCCCCCAACCCCCTGGTGCTTTTCTGTATCTAGGATGTTATCTTTAAGTGGATGTCCGTTGAAGCCTCAAGGTATCACTACTGACCTGGGAAAGGCGCGCACACACACACACTCTGACCTGGACAAAGTTACACAAATATGCACACAAAGTCACACACGCACATTAACACACTCGTACACATCCACAGCATATAGCGGACAGAAAAATACATCGAGTTTACTTCAAACCTCCGCTAGCCATTCTAATGGAAAACACCCCATACTCATCTTCATCTGACACATTCTGTACATTCTGATCGTTGAGTGAGAGACTTTGAAGTTGCTCCCTGAGTACAGTGTTGTAAATTATCGAAGCCTGGGCCCGTGCAAACATGGAGGATGGGACAGGCATGATCTGAATGTTTTTAGCTGTACTCCACAGGTCATCAAAGCATGCCTGATCCATTAAGTGGCCAGACACATAGACGCGGCCTAACCTGAACTATCTTCTTGGTTGAACGTAACTTTGTACTGTTCAATCCATCCCTGTACCTCTGTTGCTCAACTGACATGCAGCAGATGGCCCTGTGCCCAGAAGGGCTTACATTCTGCTGGTCTGCACAGCCGTGTCTTTAACGTCTCCCGGGGAACTTTCCCCAGTCCAACATCCAAACATGTTTGCATACCAAGTGCAATGCAAACACTTTTACACAGTCGGACAAGAGCAGGGACAGGAGAAAGGAAACATTCGATCAAATGATGAATGACTGAGATTGATTGTAGAGATTGGGTTTAAGGCTGTGAAACCTTGCATTCACTGTATTATTGTACAAGGCTAGACATCTCTTTGGGGGGGTCCCATTGTCATTGACACCTAAGGTGAGGTGGCTGTGCTGTAACACGCACTCCCATGTGAACTGAGCAAAGTGAAGTGTCATTCAGCTTTAAGAAAACATATGTTTTTCAGATGGTAGTGCTTTGGCGATGCTTCGCCACGTAGCTGCAGCTCCAGGGTGTTTTTCACATCCCTACAGTGAGGGGTTTGATATTCCGCTCAGCACTAGGGGGTGATAGGCGATTGCCCGAGAAATCTACAGAAACACTTCAAATTTGATTCGAGTCAAAGCTGACAGTTTCCCACCCCCTTAACCTGCCTCATCATTACCTTTTACTAACACACAAGCGCTCTGAAACAAACACAAAGATTTATTCCCAGGCCTTATAGGGTTATTATTCCAAGCGATTAAACTGTTTTAGAATTACTGTTTGCTTTTGAAAGTGTCTGAATTGATCCCGCCTGTCACTTTCGGATGCATCAGTAATTTTCTGTTCCTGCTCCGAGCACATAAGGGAACAACACACCCGCTGCCTTTATACACACCCCTACGGAATACAAACACACACACCTGCACACTTGGGTTTCCTCATTGTAGAGGACACATATTTTGGCCCAATATGAAGCAAAAAGGCTGTAGAATTGGGGATTTGTCATAAGTGACTCAATACAAAAAAGCCAGCATTTACTAAAACCTGATGGTTGGAAAAACATGTTGCTATATTGTGTGTGTGTGTGTGTGTGTGTGTGTGTGTGTGTGTGTGTGTGTGTGTGTGTGTGTGTGTGTGTGTGTGTGTGTGTGCGTGTGTGCGCACGCGTGCATACAGGTGTGTGTGTAAATGTGTTCATGTGTGTGTGAGTGCGTGTGAGTACGTGTGTGTGTGGGTGTGTGTGTGTTTGTGTGTGTGTAAAAGTGTTTATGTGTGTGTGTGTGTGTGTGTGTGTGTGTGTGTGTGTGTGAGTGTGTTCATGTGTGTGTGTGTGTGTGTGTGTGTGTGTGTGTGTGTGTGTGTGTGTGTGTGTGTGTGTGTGTGTGTGTGTGTGTGTGTGTGTGTGTGTGTGTGTGTGTGTGGCAATAATGACTGTTTACTGATTCCACCACATAAGTTCATGCTTTCTGATTGTAAAATCTTTCAAATCATTTGGGGGACAGGAATTAATGACATGGATCAGCCCTTGTATACCATTTATTTTTGAAGTGGGTATTATGCACCCGGCTGGTATTATCTTTCTTTGTCTCACGCTCACAGGTTGTTTTCGATGCATTCCGCCTGTCATATCCGACATCATAAACCATCCATCCGTCTCCAGCCACTCCAACAGCACCTGCCAAATGGGCCAGAATACACTCCAACAATGGAGGACGGCTCTCTCAACGAACCACAACGTGTCTGAAAATTCAACGGCTGACGTTTTTACACGGAACACACGTCATGACAAGAGAAGATTTATCGGCACAGGAACGAGATGTGCTTCTGTTTAATCTGTCCGTCAACACTCGTTGTTCGAGTTTGTGCCTGTGTGCATGCCCTCTGGCCCCTCGGTGTCACATCAAATCTGAGGAAGTAGTGTGGCGGAGGAGACATAGCTGAGCGGTGGCATCACCGGCTCTCATTCACATTTACTGGCACGGAATGACGGCAGCGGAATGACGAAGCATTCAAAACACATACAATACTTTATGCTCACAAACAGCCTTTCACTTCAAACAACTAGGACAGCTATAGATGCTATCACTCTTCGAATAGTTATGAACGGACACACAAACTTGCAATACCGGCACGAACACACCTATTCAAAACAATTATGTTTTAGACACACACACACACACACACACACACACACACACACACACACAAACACCTTTTAGAGACAGACAACGTGAACCACGTAGGCGTCTGCCAGAATATTCCCTTATAAGAGAAGTCGTAAATCTATGTCTCTACACCCTAACCTTTACTAGACAGAGACACGCTGACGCCAGGTGACAAACGCACAAATACGCTCACAGGACCTGGTGTGTCTACCACGCAAACACAGGTTCACACACAGGAATGCACTGACTCACTGGTCCGTATAGATCAATGAAAGTATGGCCGAATACACTGTACGTGACCAGATACATGGCCACACTCAAAACACTGTCTGTCTCTATCTTTACCAAGTCACGTCTCACTCCACGATACCCCTAGATTCCTCCCTTACGACCACAGCTGCACACAAACACAAACACACACACTTACACACTCACACACACCTTGACCCTTTCCGCCGCTGTCTAGGTTTATCCATGTATTCATGAGAGACAGTTGGAAATGAGGAGGGGCGATTCAATCTCCTCCAAAGTGCACATCAAACCCATCAGAACGGTCTGAAATGATTTTCAGCTGCCAAGAGGGAAAGAGGCCTGGAATTATGTCTCAAGAGCTGAACTGATGTCTGGGCAGATGATTCTCAATACTGTTTTTCCCTGTCACTCTCAAATCAAAGGGTTTGGAAAGTAATAAACAAACGAAGAAGACACCCAGAGAGGCATGACAAAATGATACACAAGGGAGTGATTTAGTTGAAAGTTATTCTACTATTATAGGTATACAATGTACTGAATTTTACCATGGAACGGGATTTGGGAATATTTCACGTAAAAAATAAAATGTTTTATTTGATTTGAGTTGGACCATGGACAGCAAACAAGTAGTCTTTCTGAAGAAGGTGAGGCCTGAGCAGCTTACTAAACGGAGAGGGATACATTTTAGATAATGGCGCTTTCTAGTGGCGGGGATGCAAACACTCAGTCCTGACATGTTCACTCTCAACATATTTCAGCTATTTTATTGTATACTTTTGAAAAACTACTCTATTTTAGTTATTATTTATTGATATTGATTATTCTAGTTTGATGCATTGATGTAGGCAAGTGGCCCTAGCCAACATGGTGAATTTCTTTGCTTTCTGAAACAACCCATCAACTCCCCCCTCCCTCCAGTTTCCCTCTTTCACGCCTCCGACTGGCCCCCTCCCTCCCTCTTCCCTTGCAACCCCCCTCTAAGTACACCCCCTAGTTTCCAGACCAGACCGTTGCCTAGCAACGGCCTGTCGAGTGGCCCAGGGGGCGGGACCGAGGGGTTTGGCTTCCGCAGTAATTACAGAGGTTGCATGTTACTAAGGCACCGCAGGTGTGTGTGTGTGTGTGTGTGTGTGTGTGTGTGTGTGTGTGTGTGTGTGTGTGTGTGTGTGTGTGTGTGTGTGTGTGTGTGTGTGTGTGTGTGTGTGTGTGTGTGTGTGTGTGTGTGTGTGTGTGTGTGTGTGTGTATGGGTGAGTGAGTGTGTTGGAGGGTGTGCAGCTATGGCTATGGCATTAGTTGTCAGTACATGCTTACTAGCACTTCACTCCAAGGGACCATAGAGATCTTGGCAAGCCACAGGAAATCAGACTTGAGAGGTGTATTATTTGGTTTGTCAGTTTAATTGGTGAATTGGACTATGCCCATTTCATCTCTTTCACTCTATGGCCTGAAGTATCATGGTCGTTTTCTAAGTAGAAGGAATAAGGCTTATCCTAGTCCTGTACTAACACCATTTGAACGTAGGTCCCCAATGAAAAGCTTTGCATGTCTACGACTACACTTGAAAGATCTAGTGATTTGACAACCAGAAGTATTACTATTATTCAAACCTTTTTTTCAAATCTGTTATGCATGAACTCAGTCTCACTGGTTTAGACAACCAACATCAACACTTTTTCCACATTTTATTATGTTACAGCCTAATTCCAAAATGGATTAAATAAAAAAAATTTCTCAACATTCTACACACAATAAGGCATAATGACGAAGTAAAAAAAGTTTTTTTTAATTTTTTGCAAATGTATTAAAAATAAAAAAATAAAATATCACATGTACATAAGTATTCACACCCTTTACTCAATACTTTGTTGAAGCACCTTTGGCAGCAATTACAGCCTCAAGTCTTCATGAGTATGATGCTACAAGCTTGGCACACCTATTTTGGGGCAGTTTCTCCCATTCTTCTTTGCAGATCGTCTCAAGCTCCATCAGGTTGGATGGGGAGCGTCGGTGCACAGCCATATCAGACCTCTCTAAAGATGTTCAATCGGGTTCAAGTCTGGGCTCTGGCTGGGCCACTCAAGGACATTCACAAACTTGTCCCAAAGCCACTCCTTTGTTATCTTGGCTGTGTGCTTAGGGTCGTTGTCCTGTTGGAAGGTCAACCTTCGCCCCAGTCTGAGGTCCAGAGCACTCTGGAGCAGGTTTTCATCAAGGATCTCTCTGTACATTGCTGCATTCATCGTTCCCTTGATCCTGACTAGTCTCCCAGTTCCTGCCGCTGAAAAACTTCCCCACAGCATGATGCTGCCACCACCATGCTTCACTGTAGGGATGGTATTGGCCAGGTGATGAGCAGTGCCTGGTTTCCTCCAGACATGACGCTTTGCATTCAGGCCAAAGAGTTCAATCTTGGTTTCATCAGACCAGAGAATTTTGTTTCTCGTGGTCTGAGAGTCCTTTAGGTGCCTTTTGGCAAACTCCATGTGGGCTGTCATGTGCCTTTTACTGAGGAGTGGCTTCCATCTGGCCACTCTACCATAAAGGCCTGATTGGTGGAGTGCTGCAGAGATGGTTGTCCTTCTGGAAGGTTCTCCCATCTCCACAGAGGAACACTGGAGCTCTGTCAGAGTGACCATCGGGTTCTTGGTCACCTCCCTGACCAAGGCCCTTCTCCCCCGATTGCTCAGTTTGGCCGGGCGGCCAGCTCTAGGAAGAGTCCTGGTGGTTCCAAACTTCTTCCATTTGCTAATGATGGAGACCACTGTGCTCGTTGGGACCTTCAATGCTGCAGACATTTTTTTGTACCCTGCCCAGATCTGTGCCTCGATACAATCCTGTCTCGGAGGTCTACAGACAATTCCTTGGACTTCATTACTTGGTTTGTGCTCTGACATGCACTGTCAACTGTGGGACCTCATATAAACAGATGTGTGCCTTTCCAAATCATGTCCAATCAATTGAATTTACCACAGGTGGACTCCAATCAAGTTGTAGAAACATCTCAATGATGATCAGTGGAAACGGGATGGCCCTGAGCTCAATTTTGAGTGTCACAGCAAAGGGTGTGAATACTTATGTACATGTGATATTTTTCTTTTATTTTTTTTATGCATTTGCGAAAATTTCTAAAAAACCTTTCTCACTTTGTCATTATGCGGTATTGTATGTAGAATGTTGAGAACATTTTTTTATTTAATCCATTTTGGAATTAGGCTATAACATAATAAAATGTGGAAAAAGTGAAGGGGTATGAATACTTTCCGGATGCACTGTATATGCAGAGATATCAATGCAACCAGACTCTCACCGTAAACCAGTTAATCAAGGTGAAGGGGCAACTTCAGGGTGCTCTATAGCATGTGTGTCCTAAAAACTACAAACCCCTACAACTATTCCTCTGAGCCTGCCAATGTGCATTTGAATGAGGCATTTATTGATGCACATAAAGCTATTGTAAACTGTAGGCTCTCCTCATGAGCAATAAGCATAAAGCATTGAATATATTTTTTGCCTACAGAAATCCACCATTTATATTTCTGAACCAGGCCTACACTTAAGTTACGTTAGAGACAGCTATAGGCATTTCTGAACAAGGCTTAGTGGTCACATAATGATTACAAACAACTCTGCAACCCAATTTAGATCTAATATATGACACTCCAGTGCCTTTCATGCCTTTAAAAATATTCGAGGAGTCAATGGTTTTATATTACGCCCATAATGTTCAATACATGCATATGATTCTTGTTTGACCTGTGGCCTAAACTCAAAACTCAAAACTATAGCGTCATCCATCTCACTGCACTGACATCTCTATGTATTTTTGTGCACGATACAGTTCAAATACGATGTAGAAGCATTTACTACAATGAAGGTAGTGACAAGACAAGAGCGGCTCCTTTCAGTCCACTGGAGAGTAGCCTGGAAAGAACCCTCATGATAAAAAGAGAGAGAGAAAACACACACGCCTCCCGTCTCTATTCGCCCAACCCCCACACGTAAGTCGCCGCCCTTCTCTCTACCTCTCATACTAGCATGACTAAACTCTCACGATTCTAACAAATCTCGCGCAAGGCAGTATGGGACTTGACGTTTCAGCCACAAGAACACGATTGAGAAGGCGAGGCTTCACCAAATACAACTCCCATCTCGACCCTCGCACACTGAATTCTGTCATCCAATCTGAATATGTGGGAGGAGCGCATCCGCCCACAAAAGCCACAACTATCTCTCTGTAGCCTTCAATTCAATTGTGCAACAAAAAAGAATAGCATAAAATACAAATATTGATAACCGCGATTTCTGCACGAAGGACAGATAAAGGAGTATGCGGCGAGGAAAGGAGCGACGACAAGAAGAGGAGCGGAGAGGGTGTTGGCTTGATGCTTAAATTGAAATGGGTGGGCCTCTGCTATCACACATTACCAACTTTGTTATGAAAGCAATTCTGCAATCGGACAATTTGTACGTTTGTGCTGTCTTTATGAGGCGACCACTTAAAGGATTTGTTGGTGGGCTGTGAGGGGCAACGGTTGTGGACACGGACTTTTTACCGTTATTTCGGTGTTTGATTGTGCCTGTGCTTGGTACCGCCCTTCCTGGAGGGTGGGTGGTTTCGTCAAACGGGCAGATACGCCACAACCCAGTGCGAGCCACTCGTGGAAAATATAGGCCGTCCTTCACCGGTTTGCTGCCTCCCTCCGTCACTACCCCGGCCGGCCTTTCTATCGTGAACTACACCTCTCCGATATATTAATGCGTTATGAGTGGTAGGTACCCTCCCCCTCGCCGTCCCCACCCCTCTCTAATCGTTGGACACTGTCTACAATACACTTCAGTCCTTTGATGTTTATGATGGGGTGCTTCCAATGTTATCATTATTGATAACCTAGTTATGTAACAACTAGGCCCCACATTCTATAATATACTATTGAACCCACTTTCTGTTATTATATCACCTATGAATTATTGCCATTGCTAATTAAGAAAATCCAATTTGAAATAGTTTAGTCAAGGTTGTAACGTTATAATAATAATAATCCTTTTTTTTTCTGATTGACAGACCAGAAGAAGGAAACAACAGGAACTGAAGGCGGAAAAACTTCTGGGAAAAAGGGAAAAACTTCTGTATCGCAGGTATGTTGGCAAAACAGTGTGGGGCTGCTGTGAGCAGACTGTACTTTCTCACCGACAGAGACCAGACTGGGGGCGTTCCTCTGGTGGATTTCACTTCCTGCTTCTGTACAGCCCTAGAGACCAAGCCAAGCCAGGCCAAGCCAGGCTTAGGGCAGCATAACTACCACTGGGCCTTGAGTTGTTAGGTATATGATTGTATAGATCTTTGTTATAGATTGTTATTTCAAGTCCTCTTTATGGCTCTGGTTCTCATAGTAAAATGTATTACATCTTTCTAAAATTCTAGCGCTCAGCATTAACATTTTTTTATTAGTTACTAAAAACATATTTTATGGCTATTACTGGGCTGTACAGTAATTCTTATACTGTGCATACTCAGAAACATTGACAGGGTCAACATTCTGGCGAGAGGTGTGTGGCATTAAATATTTGCCTGCGACCTAGTTCCTTTTTCATGCCTTGAGAGGGAGGAGGAGTAGATAGGGAGGCGTTTTTCTTCTGCTGCTCTGAGAGAAAAAAGAATGTGGTTCTCACACGCCCGCCCACTCGCTTCCCGTAATACCGCCCACTTCCACTGACTGCTGTTTTGCTATCTCTCTTTCTCTCCATCTTTCTTTCTATCCTTCCCTTACTGCGTTTGTGTTGCCTCTCCCCCTACGTTCTTTATGCAAAATGTGTGTGTGCTGTCTGTGTGCACACACTCTGTTAATCTTTACATGCATGTTCTATTTATGTGTGCAAAAAACCTCATCTTTCTGTCCCTCTGGTCTCTTCTCTCTTTCACTTTTGATCCCCTCTTCCTCCACTTCACCTACCTATATTTATCGCTCCCTTTCTCACTCCCTCTTTGCGTTCCTCTATCTCTCTCTCTCTCCTTCCAGGACTCCTCCCAGCCGTCCCCTCTTGCCCTGCTTGCAGCCACCTGCAGTAAGATCGGAGGGCAAGGGGGAGCAGAGGTGGCCCAGCAGGGTCAGATCCAGCTCCAAGCCACTCCCATCCAGATCCAGGGCGGACAGATCCAGGGACAGATAGTTCTGGACGCGGCCGGGGCCCAGACGTTGGTGCCACAGCAGCTGGAGCTGGTCCCGGCCCAGTTCACCGGGAACGGCTGGCAGATCATCAGCGCGGCGCCCACCATGGCCAAGGAGACCGCAAACCAGCCTGTCGCTCTTACCGTCGCCACCACCACAGCCAATGACAGCTCCTCCGGCGGCCGCAAGATGAAGGTGGTAGGCGGGACCAACAGCTTAGCAACCAACCAGCAGCAGGCACAGCAGCAGTTCCAGATCATCCAGGTGCAGAACCTCCCCTCGGCCGGCGGGGGAGTCCAGTACCAGGTCATCCCCCACTTGCAGACTGCAGACGGCCAGCAGATCCACATCAGCCCGGCCCAGACCGCCTCCCTGGGCGGGCTCACAGAGCAGGTCCAACTCATCCAGACCCAGAACCAAGGCCAGACCATCCTCCAACCAGCCAACCAGCAAGCCATCCTGACCAGCTCAGCCAATCAGGGTGTTCCGCTGCAGATTCGTCCCGCCCAGTCTATACCTCTACAGTTGCAGACTTTGCAGGGCCAAGCTCCGGTAATGACTACGGTACCCATAAACCTTGGTGGTATGACTCTGGCCCTACCTGTAATTAATAATATAGGAGGGGGAGGGGCTGTGCAGCTTATCCAATCAGCCGACGGCACTTTTACCATTGCCAACGGCAACCAGCTGGTAACGACAACGCTCTCTGGCGCCGCAACGGCAACAGGGTCGACGATGACAACCATCGCCGGCGGCGATGGCGTATCGGACGGGACCCACGGGGTTTGTGCTGGGTCAGACGGAGGTGGTGTGGTGGAGACCCAGGGCAGTGAGACCGACTCTCAGAACCAGGCCAATGGCTTGCAAGGCCAGGCCGATCCCCCCGGAACCATCCAGCAGGTGATTGTGGGCCAGATGGGCCACCAGGTGGTGCAGCAGATCCAGATCCAGCCCCAACAGAACCAGGCCGGCCAACCCCAGCAGCAATTCCAGACCCTGCAGCTGGCCCCGGGTCAGACCCTCCAGCCCATACAGGCCTTCCAGAACCCCACCCAGGTTCTGATCCGCACACCCACCATGTCGCCCTCGGGCCAGCTCACCTGGCAGACGCTGCAGCTCCCCGGGGGGATGTCGCTTCAGGGGGCTCTGCCCCAACAGCTAACCCTAGCCCCTGTGGCCGGAGGGGCGACCATGGGGGCCGGGGGCCTGGTGTCCCTGGGAGGGGCCCCTCTCACGCTGAGCGCAGCCCAAATCAACCCGGGCTCCGGGGTGCAGACGGTCAGCATCGCAGGGCTGGGCACCACAGGAGTGCCTCTCACTATCACCGGTCTACAGGGTAAGAATACAGGGAAAGGCTCTGAGCACCAGGCGTCAGTGCGTGGAAGTGGAAATGCTGCTTCTTATAATTCAAACAGTTATACAAACCTCCTCATTTGATTGTACTCTTTCTAACTATTGAAAATATAATAAATTAATGGAGATGCACTGTGTTTTTTCTTTGCAAACCTTTCTTATAATGTTTTTTTCTGTTGTCTTGCCACACAGATAAAGACTATTAATACTGTTTTACGCTCTCAATATTTCCTTCCAGGTCAACCACAGGGTCAAGAAGGGGTCAAGGTTCAGTCGTCCCCAGTGACGGTGACCGTGGGCAACGTGGCGGGTTCCTCACTCAGTCCAGACCAGCTGGCCTCCTCGGATCAGGAGGGGCCGCCCAGCAAGAGGCTGCGCCGGGTGGCCTGCTCCTGCCCTAACTGCCGAGACGGAGAGGGAAGGTATGGGGACGGGAGGAGGGCCTCACAAGATATTACTATATATATATAAATATAAATATAAATATGTTTAATCCCATTTTTGGAATTTATTTAGTTTAAAGGGCTTTTGGGATTTTTGTGGTGGAAGCTGTACGTTTAAATACCTTGTAGTTCTGACAAAACTGCATATGTCCATGCGTCGTAGGAACAGTAGTGACCCATCTAAGAAGAAGCAGCACATCTGCCACATGGAAGGCTGTGGGAAGGTGTATGGCAAGACGTCCCACCTGAGGGCTCACCTGCGCTGGCATACCGGAGAGAGACCCTTTGTCTGCAACTGGATCTTTTGTGGCAAGAGGTTTACCAGGAGTGACGAGCTGCAGAGACACAGGAGAACGCACACAGGTGAGAGTACACACACACTCTTACAAACTGTATTTTGACTCTGGAACTATGAAAACCCTGGAAGCAGCAATGATTGGACCGTTCCGTACAATCGTGTGAGAGTTTAAATATGGTGGCTGGTACCAGAAAATGTATCCGCACACCCGCCCGTTTTGTGGACCGATGTGCACAATGGGATGGGTCACGCGTGCTCGCTGGCCAGAGAGTCGGCTTGCTTAAGGGTTGCTAAGAGGTCACATTTTGTCCAGAGGAACCTAAATTATTTGAAGTCCCCCTCCAGTCATTTTATAAAACATTTAAAATATTGTGCTTAAACAATATCTTGTCTGTTTTGTTAATTCTGCAAAATACAATTATCTTGTTAAAATCACAAAAAATGTAATCTTTCCCTTCTGCCTCATTATAAATTCCTGAATCTGAGTCTCCCCGCTCCATTCGAATACCCCCTTTAAAGCATGGGCTTCATTTCACTTTTGCAACATTAAAAATAAATGAAAAATCTAGGGCCACAAACCTTACCAATCTAATTTCCAGAATGTTAGGGTGCATTATAGACGCTGAACTTTGGCTTTTGAAACGTTGGCTGATAAGAGTGCCATGAAATGACAGACTTCAGCAGTTGCCTGTATTAACCAGTAGAGGCACCATTTTTGGTCTCAAGTCTGTCAGATTGGATTTGCAGCCCTGATTTACTTAAAGCGGCGATTTTTTTAATTCTCCAATAGACATTACAATGTGCAAACTGTAGAAAGGTATTGATAATATGTTGATATAAAAAAGTCTTCCTATTCATTTGCTTCTACACATGTTTCTAAATAGTTTGTTGTAAGTTGTTTCTCGTCGTACTACGGTTTATCCCTTATCTCTCCTATATGACCCTTCCGTTACCTTCCCCTTCTCTCTGCTCCAGGAGAGAAGCGGTTTGAGTGTCCAGAATGTTCCAAGCGCTTCATGCGGAGTGATCACCTCTCCAAACACATCAAAACCCACCAGAACAAGCTAGGCGGAGCCTCGCTGGCCATCATCACCACTGATGACATGGAGGATGACAACAATGAAGCCATGGGCTCCTCCCCCCGCGTCGTCCCTGTGGCAACTCTCTCCCAGGACTCGAATCCAGCCACGCCTACCACCTCCAATCACCTGGAAGGAGAGGAGGAAGAAGAGGAGGAGGAGGAGTTTGAATAGATGATCTTTTTATGGATTGGGAAATCTTGCCATCCTGGATTTCAGGTTTTGTTGAGTCGGGTGGTTTTTATGTTGCATTTTGTTGATTATGAGCGCTTCTCAACAAAACGGACTGGATAGAGGAAGATACGTTGTACTGAAACAGAAATATTATCATCAAAATCTAAAACTAATACATCTAATAATGAAACAAATCTAGCCTAAAACCCGTGAAATAATAGTATGGCATTTATTAAATCTTAAACGAGCTATATTCCAAACTGAGTGTCTGGAATATATAAAGTTTAGACTAGCACTGAAGGGGACCTGTTGTTTAAAAAACTAACATGAAAAGACATTGTCTTAGATAAACGGAATCTATCTTCTCTATGCACAAATATATATCCCTGCTTCTTACAGTTCAGATGATGATACAGCTCAATCATAATAGAAGATGATATGGGATAGACCATTAATAGACTAGGACGGCTATGGGACTGCTTGTTGGAGGGTCTCTGTTTGAATGGCTACGTGTGTGTGTGTGTGTATGAAGAGAGAGAGAGAGTGAGAGAGAATGCAAATGAAGTAGTTCTGTCAGGTGTGTGTGCATGTGTATGTTGTACAATCCCAGCCTGTCACTGAGAAGATTAAGACTAAAATTTGAGTTTAGTCGGCAGTTCAGGTTTAGGTTTAGGTGTTGTTTCCTTGGATACCAGTCAACAGATAAACTGTTATTAATGAAAGAATAGAGGGGAAAGGATGACTTCTAAAAAAAATCTAATAAAAAGAGTAGAAAAAAGCACAGATAAAAAAAATAAGATTTATACATGATGCATTCCTTATTACGTAATGGTCAACATTTAAAAAAAGGTTTCTATTAAAAAACAATCCAGCTTTCTACAACTTGGTATGTGTAGGGAAAGCAATACTAGAAAGACAATCTTCTTGAAACCATGTTTACATTGCAGTGGAAAGGTTTCTCCTATTTCAAAACAGCTCTCTGTGGGCAGAGGGAACAAGGCTATGTTACAAACATGTTCCAAAGCAGTGCTATCGTCAGCTATTTTGCTAATACCTTAGAATGGCGTCGATTTCAAATCAGAATACTAGTGTAAGGCTAGTGGGTGGGATATGAAATATTCAGTATGATAAGATTTGTTTTATAAACGATAATCATTGCATGGTATTCATCAAATCCATTAGGTTTGACGTTAGCACTGCTTTTTTTTTGGTTGTAAAAAAAATGCCCTCTCTCTCCGCTAAGTATGTCCTCTGCACTGCAATGCCTTAACACAAGCTGCAGTACAATAGATGTGTATGCCGTGGGGTAGGGGAGAGGTAGAGACGGCGTGTAAGAGTGTGGCAGGATGAGGTGAAAGTCTTACTGCATACTGTGGTGTGCTGGCCAAATCAAAATGTGTCACGTCACTCACAAGTGATTATAGACCTTCATGAACACACACACACACACACACACACACAGACGAACTGCTACCACACAGCCTTTCACCTCTTCTTAGGCCTCTCCCATTCCTTGTTTAACATGGTTTGAGGAGGCACACGAGCAGGGCCTATTATGGCAGTGTAAGAAGTTGGAATGATCGGGAGAAGGCGAGAGAGGGGGACGGATCCTGTTTAGCTACAGTATGTCGATGTTTGACATGTCTCTGGTGATGTTGCTCTGTGTTAGTTCAGTGCATATGTTTGTTTAAATAAAAATCTGTTTATTTTATTATTTTCTATTTTATGATTCCCCTGTATGTTTCTGCACAGACCAAGACTGTGCATGGCTAATTTATTATTTATCCTGATTTGTAATATTTGCCTTTTGCTGAAGTGTACGGTGCGTGTTGATTCCAAGGTTGAGTACAGCATGTTTAATTTTTGCGTAGTGCTGCTTTTTTCTTTTAATTGTGCTTATCGTTCTTATCGTGTCAGACCATCGCTCTTTCTCTTCTTCACTTGCGCCATAACATGTTTAAAAAAAAAGAAGAAGAAAGCAAAAAATATAATTGTTCTCAAATGAAATGGTTGATACCAAACAATTTAGATGTTTTTGGTAAAATTTTATGTGATAATTTCTTTGATATTTTCTAGTGACATCTCATTTGTAAATCTTTTTCTAAGATGTTCGTCCGTCTCCATGACATTTGATAATGGTTTTTTGCCAGGTTAGCCTCAAAGGCGCCCGTTTATTGATATTTTTAAAAAACAGTTTGTACAAACGTGTTATGTCAATGAGAAAAAAAGTTTAAATGAAGATACTTCTGCTTGCATAACACTCGTCAATAAAGTGATTAAACTACACAACCTGTTCTACCTTTCATCTAGTTAACCTGCTAACTTACTGTTATACAGTAGTTGTAAATAAAGCTGAACAAAAAAGATTTTTACACAACTGCTATAGTCAGTTTTATTGGATATCTTCAAGCTAAAACCAATTGAACTGAAAAATAGCAAGTCTGACCATGTTTGAACACAAAAGAAGACATTGAAGCACAGGTTTCAAACACTTCCTATATCACTCTTCCTTCCTTCCTTCTTTCCTTTCTTCCCCCTTAGCCCCTCCTCTCTACGACCCTACCTCCCAGCTGTGTTGTGACAGCCGAGATGTGCTTCGCATGTCCTCTTTTTCTAAATACAAGATGAATGCTCAAAGAACAAGTCGTGCGTGAGGGAGCATGTGTGTGAGTCATTATAAACAAATCATTGTATACACACACCACACACAAGATCAGGCTAATAATTCACAACTAGAAGTACAGCTAGCCTTGATAATGATGCAGCAGAGTTCACTTTAGTTCAAAGGAGGACCCTGATGGGCTTCGCCACCCTGTCTCCACATTTATGACGAGTAGATGTCACAACAAGTCATAGCTCCAAACATCTTTGACATGGGATCCCTTTGAAGCATGAACTCTTAAATCATGTGCCCTCACATCGCTGAGAATCAATGGGGATGGTGGACATTGAGGAGTGATTTTAGCTGGATCCTAAAGGGTTTTACTTATGTAGTTTCAACTATGATCACAATAAGGAACGTGTGATGTGTGTGTGTATGGGAGTGTCAAGGTGTTTACGTATGTTTGTGTGTGTTACCACAAAAGGAGTTTGGCTGTGGAGACGGGTCGCAACGTGTGGCGTGTCTATTGGAGTGAGCGTTGAAGTGTTTGTGCTCGTTTTGGTTTGCTGGGTGTGGTAATACACAGCTGAAACAACACAAAAGTACCCTAGGGGTCACCATGGAGAGATCCAATCTTCAGCGGGGTTCCAATCCCCCGTCTGACAGTGGCTGGTTACACAGCTCCCTCCACACCACCATATAGAACACCCCCAATAGTGTCTCCTTCCACAGGTCCATATCCTCTGGATGAACCCTGACCACGTCGTGACCCCTAGCCCTACGGCTAAAGCGGCCATCTAGTACCTGCAGTGACCTGACCAGCTAGCAGCCTCAGGGGGCTGTGGTTGGCCTACTGGAGAAGCTTGTGGGAATCAGGTCACAGGGTCGTGTTAGCAGAGAACCTAAGTGCTGTGGGTCCGTCAGCGTTAAAGGTCAGAGCTACTGAACGTGAATCCTTTTAGTTCCGTAGCTAACTGAGGATGCAAGCCTTCACTGGACAGAAATAGGAAGCGCGACGGTTGTCCTAACAGCAAGTAACTTCCACTTCTAGAAAGACATGAGGCTGTTAACGAAGACATGACAAGAACAAATGAAATCCAAAGGACATTTTTATTAAAACTTATTTTCCTTTAAGGCCAGCAGTTTTCACATATTTCAACTAGGAAAAAATAACAGTATAGTGGTGATGATTAAAAATCGAGATGCATAAAAACAAGTGCCTGCTTAGTCAGTGTATATAATTAAATTGGCTTAATGTAAATAGGCTAGGAAACATAAACAAAGCGACACCTATAAAATATGCATAATGTCTACTTAATAAAAGTGCCATCTTTCAGCTTTTATCAATCGCTACAGATATGTAGGACCAACCGATACAATAGAACAACAAAGGTCAATCAGAACCAAAAGAGCTAATTTATACAGCACAGATTCAAGCCTTAGTATTAATCTCTATGGGATACTAACGGCCTAGCCCAGTGTGTTGCCTAGCCCAGTGTGTTTCCCTTGTGTCTATCAACAGAGAATGTATAAGAACATGGACGTTTTAAATTTAAAAGCAAACATATGTATGTCCTAGACATTAGCCTTAGCACATAGTACTGCGCTTTACATTGTCATACCTTCCCACTACTCTCACCATCTTTAAAACCATTAACGTGATGGAGGTTGTCTACTGACATTATGATAGTGGCTGTTCAAACAAACCCCATGTAAGACACTTTGTGACTACAGATCCTGACATAACATCACCAACCCCCTCCCCCTTACAACTTTCATTGAAAATGTCCCCTGGTCTTCCCGTGGTAGGAATGCCTCTATTCCAGATCCTTCTGGATACTGTGAAGGAAAGGGAGAAGAGGAGTCAAATGTCTTATCATACAAACAAACAATAGTCTCATTCAAACAAAGGGTCAGGAATGCTGGAGGCCAGAGGGGGGGGCGTACCTCTTCAAGTACTCGTGGACATTGTCGTGTCCGTTGTAGCGAGCCAGGCCCACCAGGATCCCTGTGGCACAGCGGCCCTCCCTCTTCCTGCACAGACTGCAGTTACACACTCCTCGGCAGAGAGGACACCACCACGTCTAGACGTCAGGGGAAAAGGCCAGACGTGTGTGAGTGAGTGAGACGGAGGAAACAAACATTAAGGGGAATTACGAAAATAGATCAGAACAAGAACTGCCCTCAATCCCTCACATAAGCCCCAGAAAAACACAACCACTGTAAAGTGTTCCCCACGTCTACAGTCTGCTGTGTAAAGGGATGGGTGTGTACTCACTGGGTCCAGTCTGCTGTGTAAAGGGATGGGTGTGTACTCACTGGGTCCAGTCTGCTGTGTAAAGGGATGGGTGTGTACTCACTGGGTCCAGTCTGCTGTGTAAAGGGATGGGTGTGTACTCACTGGGTCCAGCAGCACGGAGCGCACGTCTTCCCCATAGCGATTCTTCAGACAGGGAGCGCAGAACTGCCCTTTGACCCCCACACAGAAGCCACTGCGACACACAGTCTTGGTGTCCAGAGTCTTCTGTCGGCACTGGTGACACGAGCTGCCCTGGAACCCAGACGAACGCAAAGACAATGAGCTTCTGCCTCCAACTAACTTCACAATCCATTTAAGGATGCGTTTAAACAAAATGGTAGGGAGTAATAAGACTCACATTCTCTTTGTCCCAGATTTTGTCTTTGGCACGCTCAGCTATGTTGTCCAGCTCCTCCTGCGTGATGTCATCCACTGGCCTCACCGCGCTCACCCGTCTGCCACGGCTCTTTCCCCTAACACCCTTCCTGTGGCACAGGTCCTCATCCACCTGCCAATCAGAACGATCGAGTCAGTAACACGCACGCAGACTCAAAATATAAAAGCTGGCATGGATGTTAATTGTCTTTTCTTGACGGTTTTGTTCAGGCAAACATTCGCATATAAGCCAGGGTCAACCTGTTCAACTCAGCCAAGCGTTATGAGAGCTTGACCAATGTCTTAATGTTTTCACTGCACTGAAAGGTTTTAACTCTCAGTCCTCAAACTGTCCAGACATTTACTACAGCAAACAACGAAGCGTGTGTGTACTGCGTGTCTCGTGTGTGGCATACCTCTATCAGTCTCCTGATATTCACCACCTTTGGTCCGGCCCGGGCCTCTCTGGTGGGAGACTCACTCTTCTCCACAGCAAAGTTCTCTGGCGGGCGGGCCTTGCGGGACGGGTTCCTCCGCTCGCTGCCTGCCTCCAGTGCGCACCCTCTGCTACGGGGCGACGGCTTCTCAGAAACACGCTGCTTCTTCTTCTGGGGTACAGGGGGAAAAAAAACAAGACAATGCACTTCAGAACAATATGACGGCGCACCTAGATCATTTCAACATGAGGGTGCGCACCACTAGGGTGCTTTGAAACTACACGCTGTTAACATTTCCAGATTATCAGCCATTTGTCTGGACCTATCCACCAATCAAAGGGAATAATATGTTAGAAAAACTATGGCAAAATGTATACTAGCGGTCAAATAGATGAAACCACTATTATATGTATTGTAGTGGCACTGACGAGAACCTGACGCCGTCCTTTAGTCCTCACCTTTGGCGTGGTGAGGGGAGTCAACTCAGCCATGGTATTCAGGTCAGCAAACAGCTTTGCCAGCTGAAAGACAGACACAGAGGGCCATGGTCAATGACAACACAGCCACAAAGGGTGCTCCAGTTATCCAGCAAGGGTGGGAGTAAACAGTAGGGATTGTGATCTGTGTACCATAGCTTTGTTCTCCTGGATGTTCTGGTCTCGTTTACTCATAGTCTCCGTATGGATTTCCTCCCTCTGCATCCCTACATCCTCCTCCTGCTCCTCCTGCTGCTGCTTCGGCGATGGTTTTGCACTCCTCTGCTGCCTGGTCTTTGGAGCTGCTTTTGCACTCAACACTTGCTGCCGTACGGTGGACACCTTAAGCTCAGTCTGGTTCCTTTGCTGTCTGGTCATTCTAACGACTCTCTTCTCGGGCAGGGCTGCAGGGACCGGGAAAGTTCTCTTGAGTTTCTTCGCAGGGAACTCTTGCTTCTGGGTAGACAGGCGTTTGATGGGAAACCTGGGGAAGCCACATTTAGTGTTGGTGGATACAGTTTAAAACTCCTCCTTTGTCAGCACCTCCCCTGGGAAATGTATATCAGCATGTTAACAAAATGCATAAACATACGCTTACTCTCACACACACCTGAAAGCCACACAGATACTCTTTCTATTGGTTTCAGCTGGTTCTTCTCCGTCAGAGTAGAACCCTGTGTCGCTTTCTTCTTCCGACTCAGACTCCATCTCCTATAGTCACAGACCAGAAAGAAATTCAGATTGATGGAAAGGATGAAATCAGAGCATAAACTTTTTATGGACATGATACTTTGGCAAATGGGTGGCCCAATAGTTATGCAAAACAAATATTATTAGGCTAAGGTTTAGTACCTGTCTCAGTGCCGCAGTTTTGAGTCTTTCGCTGGACCTGCTCTTCTTCTCATCACAGAACCCTTCAAACTCTTCCCTCTCACTGTCCGACTGGCTGAATAGATCCACCAGCTCAGAATTTATGAACTTCGATTTAAAACACAGCACCTGCAGAAAAACAGACATATTTAGTATCCTAAAAGAGCCGTTGGAAAACATTTCTGATATGACAGTACTACTGTACAGTAGCTACTTTCTTGGTTAATTAGTTACAAGTATGTGAGAGCCGTATTGGGAGATATTAACATATCGGCAGGCAGATATTTTTCATATATATATATATATATATATGCAGTTTCACTGAAACTTTCAGCAACAAAACAAAAGAGCAGAGGGTCAACACAGATGGTTTAGTCCACCTGTCGCACCCACCGGCTTTTCTGAGTGTCTAGAGTAGAGGCTGTCGCGACTGTCTTCAGAGACGTCCGGGGCAGTGACTCCAAAGCCGGTAAAGTCTTCATCATCAGTCGGGCTCTCAAATATGTCTACCAGAGCTCTTGGTGTCTGTGCATAACAAATAAGAAGCAAAACAAAGTTAGAATAAACAGTAAGCTACCAACCAATTCAACAAGCTGCTCGCTTTAAGCTTTAAAGAATGTGACGAATCTAAGAACCGGTATATGCGTTTTTCATTCGATAAGATAATAATCTAGCTATAGATTGTACTACACTAGTAGTTTAACGCTATTTCCAAATATTTCGGAGAACTTCGTACTTAGCTAGCTAGCTAGTTTTGCTCAGTTAACCCCTTCGCGCTACTCTCAGTCAGTCAAACCCACGACGTGCGTAAACGATGTAAATTATGTCCGTGTAGCCTGTAATATCTCAGCACATTTTTTACTCTGGGAAATAAGAGTACAGCACACTTGCCTTGGACGATAAAGCCATTTTGTTTTATTTGAGTTTAACTGACTTCCACTCCTTGCTTCTTGCATAGATAATGATGAATGGGATTTAAAAAACAACAAGGGAACATTTGTATGCACTCAAAGTATAGGGGCGCAGTCTGTGTTTGCGTTAAAGTTTTAATACGCTTTTTTTTCTAAAAGACATCCATAAATACCGTACACATTTCTGAATTGCATAGAAAGTTTTCGCATGGTACAAAAGGATTGCATTGTCATAGTAGAAGATGTTCCTTACTGTGTCTGCGAACAAGCAGTCACATTCGATCCCTGGAAATGAAATGGTACGTTCTCCACATCTTAGTTTCGCGGGAAAAATGCAAGACGACCGCCCCCAATAACATTGTTACAGGTCATAGCCGGTCTATCTTAAAATTACTGCTTTTAATTAAACAGCAATATCTTTATTTTTTTTAAAAATTATAAAAAAAAGTGGTAGAATATTCGTTTTTTAAATTCAATGAAAAATATATTTAAAAATCATTGGCCAATGATCTGATGGCCGATGATCTGATGGCCTGTCATCACGTGTTCGTCTCGGCTGCCGGGGCAGTGTTGGAGCAGTAGAATCAGCTTTTTATTGTACAGTTTTGGAGGATTTAAATAATTGTTCCACGTTGTGGCCTTCTTTACATGCTGAATGAAAAAAAAAAGTGTTGTACGATCAGTAGTGTGTAATTTGTTATGGGATTTGGTAGAACACATTGCTGGTTCACGTACTGAAAATATTGGGCCTACATTTGAAACATTTATGTTTGGTTGTCCAGCATTGGAGTATTATAGCAACCTTATTTTGAAATGTGCATAGGTATCACGTGTAGCCTAGCTCAGCAATTGTGGTGAGGATGGACTGGTTTTACTGAATTATTTGTATTGTAGTTGATTAGTTTACTTTAAATACGGTACTGTTGAGAATGCAAAAAGTGTTCTACAAACCTTGAGCGTTTTTTACCCCAGTTTGTTGCAGACCTCCTCTTCATCGCCCTCATTAGCCTGCTGAGCAAACCCACTTGAATGACAACGAAATGATATAGTTTACATTGCGAGGAAATCACAGGGCTGCTACATCCTCCAACCTCCTGCGTGGCACACAGCAGGTAGCGTTTGTTTGGCTGTCACCGTGCCTAAAATAGGCTAATGATGGCCAAACAGCTGTTGTGAATTTTTTTTGAAATGTTGTCCTTCATTTATATATCTTCTCATAAGCAATTTCAAGTCTTATTTGCCGTTTTTTTTTTCCATTTTGCCTTCCTGTAACAAACTTGAAGGAAGGTTACATTTAAGCGACTTTGGAACTTGTGAGCCAATATTTGTCAAGTCAGTCCCATTTGCCAGATATGGTTATCCCCCTGTAAAAAAATGACTGTTTTCAAATAATGTGGTAATTTCTATACATGGTCCTTAATGCTACATTTTAGTTTAGGAAAACCAGTCAATAAAGAGTTTAAAATTTGTTAAATTAAATAACTCTTTCAGAAACAACACAAATGCATAATACTTGACATAAAACTTTTAATTTCCTTTCAGTAAAACATTTGACATAGTAAAACGTTCATTTAAAAAAGACAAGTGGCTTCAGTTCTCAGAGAGGTGCAGGGACAATAAGGATAGACGTATTGCTTTGTGTGTCTTTTTTCTTTTATAACAGATAAATAATAACATCTCAAACATAGGCATATATTTACACGTCAACAATATTACAGCAGTACAAAGCCTTGGTGTCCTCTCTTGCATTGTGAACCAGTGTTTTTTTTTTTGTCACATCATGCAAACTAGTTAAAACAACATCCTTTTAAAATTGTACTTTACATTGTCATGACAATGACAATTAAAACACTAGAAACCCTCTCTTCTCTCAATAATGTCCCTGCCTCTTTCCCCCTAGATATTTTAGGACAATCAATAAAACCATCTCGACATGCTCTCGTCTAGTGGCCTCAAGTGGCCAGAGAGCATAACAACAAGCACTTTTACATTCGGGAGCTCAGTTCCAACACTTTTTATGTAGATAATTCAACATAGCCGTGGAAAATCTCCATAAATGGCACGTTATAAACTAAGACATTTTGCCACCTTAGCAAAACATAAATAAACAATATATTACAATAAATACTAGTAGCGCAAAGGTTCTGCTCATTGCACATCGTAAGAAAGATTGGTGTGCATCAGGTACAGATTCAGTGTAGATACAACTTTCATGATCTATTTCTATATGGTCTAAAGAACTGGGAATCATGTGGACTGGCACTTCCACATTTTCACGACTGTTTGCTCTGCTTTTTGTGAACTCACCCTTGGTCTACTGTCATCGTTATAAAGTGCATTTTATCGAAGCACTAATACACAGTTTGAACAGAAATTAAGCACTACAGTTAACAACTATACATTATATATTCTGGCTGCTTTTGAGTGGTACTGTATAGTGAACTACTTGTAACAGACATTGATACAGTCAATAAGAATGTAACATTATCCATGATATCAAAATTTAAATGTAATAACATCAATACAATATGGCGTCCATTTTTATTGTGATTTGGGTTATCTCAACAAAACAAATCATTTGTGAACCCCCCCACAACAATAACTAGACAAGATGGAATTGCGTTTGTGTCTGATCTGTGCGTTTCCATGGCAACCCCGGGTTTAGATAGGGTATAATCACAAATCAAATCAGAACATGAAAAGAAACACCTACACTGGGTGAAGTCATGTTTCACATTAGCGAGGACCTGAAATAAGCGCGTCTATTCTGGGCTACCAGAGAACGAGACACTGAAAGCAGTCACATTTCTCTGCATTACACAACCCTCTGACTTTGAAGTAGTTTGCAGGAAAATGTTTGACCATTGGTTTGCACCTCAGTACTCCTATAAGACTACCAACCTTACAAAACTGAATTGGCGTTTTGAGTGTTTTTGTGAGGTAGGGTATATCACGAGAAAAGAAAGTCAGGACCATACAATGGCAACCAGGTGATAAAGGGAACTGGGAGCAATCAGAGTGAAGCACTCTATTGTGGCACATTAAGGAGAGCACAACATCAGAGCATAGCAGTTATCATGCCGGTGTGTGCTTGTGCGAGTCTTGCTCACAAAGTATGTGAACATATGGTGATTTCTCTGCTCATATTACATGCCATAGTAGAAACGATGAGACTAACCCAAAGGAAATTGGATAGAGGCTCATTCAACAAGAAACACGATCGATGAAACTATGAGCGTTAAAACAATAATCGGATCATAAGTCTTACTTATTGTCATAATTATGGCCTTTTCACTGAACTGAGGCAATAACAACAAAAGCAAGAGTTAATTTTGCCTTAAGCTGACTCATAAATACAACTAGAGAAACCAATTAACAACACAGGAAATTAATACAACAAATTCAGTCACTGTACTGTAGTTAAAGACCTGGTCATCCTTCGTCTCTCCTCAAGTTTGGCAACTCTCCCTCTCACAGGGTAGGCTTTTTTGATATCGTTAATCAGTTAATCATCAACCGTTTATAACCAACACACGAATGTTTGGCATCAAGCCTTTGAAACAATTCCCTTTGACGTCTCACAGTCGCGTAGTCAATGTGCAGCTCTGTGGCTGGCAGATCACATGACACTTCAACAGTCCATTTGGTGACACTGTTACTGTGCCTTCCATTGTTATGTAAAGTGTGTGTGTGTGTGTGTGTGTGTGTGTGCGTGTGTGTGTGTGTGTGTGGTGCCTGGTCCTTGTCTTAGTTTTGATGTGCGTTGCATTCTCTTCTCCCTTAATCCGTCAGAGTGCTGGAATTGACATGGAGTCTCTGCAAGGCCGTGGCTGTGTGTGTGTGTGTATGTGTGTGTGTGTGTGTGTGTGTGTGTGTGTGTGTGTGTGTGTGTGTGCGCGCTCAGGCGCGCGGTTCCAGTTTGTGTGAGAGCTCAAAGAGTGTCTGCTGATTGTCAATGATGTGCAGGTGGTGAACGCACGCCCTCACCTCTGCACTGTCACCCCCGGTTACCTCATTTCCTGGGAGACAAAAACGAAAAACACAAACAGCTTACAGATTTGAATGACACACACACACACACACACACACACACACACACACACACACACACACACACACACACACACACACTCAAAGGCACAGTACATACACATCTGCCTGCCCACACAATATGTATCTAAATGCTTTACAGAAAATCAAAGTGTCCCTGAAATCGGTTGCTTGGAAACTGTAAGTGGAAACTGTGGGAGAGAGCTGCTGCAGTCCACGGATGTGAGATTCAGGAGGATGTAGCGACACCAGAGGGCGCTAAAGATCTTAAAATCAAAAGGTCCTTCTACAGCTTTAGGGCCTACACTCAACATAACATTCAGGCTGTAAGTATTAATAAAACACTCTAAAAATGCTTTGCAGCAAACTAGATGGAGTTAATTTGCATAATAACTGCCTAATAACTGCCCATCTTCCACGATTGACAGGATGTAGGAATCAGACCTGCATCAAATCTATTCTGCTTGACGTAAACAAAACGAATGGCAAAAAAAAAAAAACTGTACTGACCTGGCTGGTCACTTTGGCAGTGGCGAATCAAGCGCACTGTGTCAGCAATCATATGCTACGGAAGTGAAAAAAAAACGTATGTGAAGCAGCACATTCCAGCAGTCATTCACAATGGTATCATGGATTTTGGAATCTATCAATAACACACTCAGGCTATCACACGCACACACGCGCGCGCACACACACACACACAC
This sequence comes from Galaxias olidus, assembly GCA_026901105.3. Lineage (NCBI taxonomy): Eukaryota > Metazoa > Chordata > Actinopteri > Galaxiiformes > Galaxiidae > Galaxias > Galaxias olidus. The sequence goes on along the minus strand of JAPMUY010000408.1, from coordinate 37,247 downwards.
ACACACACATACACACACACATACACACCTACCAGCTTCTCAAAGTTGACCAGGTTGTCATGGAAGGTCTTGTTTCCTTCGTGTATGAACGTGATATCTGAGTGAAAAACACACGTGTTAACAGTTCCCTTCCACACAGTGCTCGTGACCCTGTAAACGTGTGTGTGTGTGTGTGTGTGGATGTTACCTTTCAGCAGGAGGGGCATGAAGGGTATCTTGGGGGGCTTCATCCTCTTGAAGGCTTCTCTGTAGGCCTTGTGATTGAGAGAAGGGTCCTGGGGAGAAAAAGAAAGGAGGGGGGGGTGAACGAAAGAGGGTGGACTGTAGAGAAAGTTCTACTCTTGCTGGTATACGTTTGTTTCTTTTCTGTAATGTTGCCCCAAAGGCAGCACAGCATCATCCCGGCATATCAACCCCAAGCAGCTGCCGACCGACTCACTGTGATCAGTTCCAGCTCTGAGAAGAGCTTCTTGAACTTCCCCGGGACTTTCTGAGAAGAAAGAGAGAGACAGATGTGGTCAGATAAGTGTAGCCTGCAAACTAATCCCTTTAGAAGGATGCCACCGCACACACACACACACACACACACACACACACACACACACACACACACACACACACACACACATACCTCCCAGGTTTGGTTGAGGCGGCTGACTGCTGCTGTGTTAAGACCCATGATTATGGCGAACGCAGAGTTCAGATTCCTCTGGGCCTTACAGCTGAAACACACACACACACACACACACAAACACAGACACACACACACACACACACACACACACACACACTCTTAATCGAAGCATATCGGCGAACCCTTTTCTGTGACAGGCGTGAGCGTGTGGGTGAGATCTTACTGTGCTGCGATCTTGATGAACTTCTTGAGCAGCTGCACCCTCTTGTTGAGCGACACACACATGAGCACCTCAGACATGACCCACTGCTGCACCTCGTTGCAGCGCTGCAGGAGGACAGACAGCGCCGCCGTCAGGCCACCTCCGGGACCGCGGCTCAGGGTGTAGTAGGCCAGCTCTTGCTGCATGGGGGACGGGGGGAGACAAATCTCAGTGTGTGTGTGTGTGTGTGTGTGTGGGTTGGTGTGTTTCAGTTTGTCTACATGTCAAGTCACGTCCAGGTGGGTTCTAAATTATGCACCGGTGCTTTTTGCGATGGGATAATGTGTGTGTGTGTGTGTGTGTGTGTGTGTGTGTATGCACTCTGCCCCGTTACCTCGTGCACAGAGTTGAAGAGGCTCCAGTCCAGGTGAGTGAGAGCAGCTGCCACGTCCCAGGTGTTGATGCCCAGCAGACGCACTGTCCTCCGACTCAACTCTCCACCGTCAGTCAGGGGGGACTAAACACGCGCACGCACACACACACACACACACACACACTTAGGTATATGGCAGTCAAGCCCACTATGGCACACTAAGTCATATCCCCCAGATCAACTTCAACTCACAAAGGCTATCAAAGGACATTTAGGGCTCCTCCCTTCATAACCTCTCTGTTCGTCTGCCTATCCGTCTATCTATCTTTTTATGGACCTACGGAGCTCGACACGTGATCCTTCATACAGTATCCCGGAGTGGATTACCATGATCTCCAGGAGGTCCCTGCGGCAGGCCAGCAGTTTGGCCTGCGGGGTCAGAGACTCGGAGTACACACAGTCACTGGGCTGCAACACACGACGCTCTGGACAGAGTTGGGGAGAGAAAGAGAGAGGCAGAAAGAGGAAGATAGAGAGGGGCAGGGGAGGTGAAACGTGGGGAGAGAAAGAGAGAGGAGGATTAGACTGATTTCATATTAAACCACAAAGCGATTGAATTCGGTCCGCACCCACATCTGCCAAGATGATCAAAAACAAAAAAAGCTAAAGGGAGCGAGAGTCCTGAGGGGAAAAGGAGGAGGCACGGAGAGAGGGACGCAGGCTTCCTACCTCCGCTCTGTGAGGCCACGGCCAGCACCATCTCCTCCTCCGCTCTGTCCATCTTCTGGCCCACGATCCTCAGCAGCTCATGGGCCTCCAGCGTGGGGTGCGTGTGCACGCTGAGGTAGGAGTCGACGCTCACGTGCACGCGGCACGACACTGCAGAGAAGGACGCACAGGCTGTGAACGGCGGGGGCCCTCGTTACCTCGCACGGGGGCCATGGTGATGTAAGCGCCGAATGGATTTAGAGCACCGGAGCGTTATCACCTGTCTGCGTCTGCGTCTGTTGTGTGTGAGTGTGTGTGTGTGTGTGTGTGGGGGGGGGGTTCCACGTGTGTGCGTGTACGTGCATGTGTTTCTATGACTCACCATCTCTGACATCGCTCTGTGGGCTCCGGAGCGGAAGGCAGTTCTCCTTCAAACTCGACTGCTGGAACAGAGGCTTACTCTGTGGAGAAGGAGCGAAAGAGACGCCGTTGGAATTATTATTTTATATATATACAGTACTGTGCATAAGTTTAAGGCAGGGGATGCTGTTTTGAAGGGGAAGGGTGGTCACACCAAATGTTGATTTGATACAGATTTGCTTTTCCCTCACTTTGTATTTTATGAATTGTTTAAAAAAAAAAAAAACATTTACATTTATCCTTTTATGTATTTTTTTTCTTCTAATTTTAAAGACATCACACCTGCCTAAAACTTTTGCACAGTTCTGTGTATATATATATATATATTACCCCGAGCAGGTCTCAAACAACAGTGACTAATTCACAGTCACTCAAGTCATCACTTCATATTTAAAGCTAATGGAAATGAATGACCAGAACAGCTTCTGTCGATTGGACTGTTCCCGCCTCTTACCTTTTGAGTGGCAGGGCAGTCGTCAACTGTGCTGTAAGACAGAGAGACAGGAGTCAGCGGCTGACACGTGAGTGGGTGGGAGAGAGTGTGACCTCCTGTTCAAATGAGAGAGAGCACCACACACACACACACACACACACAGTGCCTTGCCTTGAACCAAATCCATCCCCATAGACTTTGCCAGCCACTCTCTCTCTCACACACACACACACACACCCAAGTGCCCAGCTGCATCCTCCACACGCCCACTCACACACGGGGGAATGGATGCACGCTTTCCGGCGCTTCAGTCATGTCTCGTCTGGACAATTGAGTCTCTGTTGCCTATCTTCTTCTTCTTCTCTCCCTCTCATGCACGCACGCACACACACACACACACACACACACACACACACACACTTACTGCCTGCGACGAAGAAGCTTCTGAAACTCCTTCAGGTCTTTCTCCAGAGAAGGGAACTCATACAGGTCCTCTAACACACAGCGGTACAGCGTCTGCGGGGACAGAGGAAGCACAGCTCTGTTACATTAGCTCTGTCACCACGGCGACACGCTTACTTGTGTTCCCGTCCACATGACAAACCCTCCGCCACCATGGCAGTGTATGTGAGGAAGGTGTCATGTTAAGGCTTCAATACGCACAAGGGGAGTAACACCGGCAATTTACACCACTGATATCAAAGCACTAACACACACACACACACACACACATACAACCACACTGAGACATGTACGCACACGCACACACACACACACACTGTCATTGACCTGCTGCAGCTCCCATCCTTTTTCTCCTCTCCCCGTCTGTTACTAGGCAACTATCACCTGGGTTACACACTCTATATGAGATTATCCCCATGCCAACCCTCACACTCTGGTTTCTATGGCAACACAGCAAGGAGCAATGAAGCAGTCAGAGTATAGAGGGACAAGTGTTCAGTGGAATAGAGAGACACATGCAGACAGAAAGAGAGAGACAGACATAGAGAGAGAGAGACAGACAGAGAGACAGAGACAGAGACAGAGACAGACAGACAGAGAGAGAGAGAGAGAGAGAGACTGAGCGGTTTAATGCTTGTTTCAACGAATGCTGTAGGCCAAATGCAATAAGACAAACGACTTTCTCGTTCCAAGTACAAATGGCTGACTGTAGCAATATTTTTGTGGTTATCATGACTGACACGCACATTTACAGCCTTTATGAGTTTGTTTATGAGTGTTTTTCGGGGGGGATTTGACTAAACACTGAATTGTTGCCTAGCTGGTTTCCACAGATCCTGCAGAGCCCTGTTCAGGCAAGCTATTCTCCAAGTGTGCGAGTGTGAATTAGCAATGATTTGCCTACCTCGGTTTCATAGATTCAAATGGCAAGCTAAAATCTAACCTACACACTGATAGGTTACGTGAACATGCGGAGGTCAATCTGTTATGGCGGCTGGATCCCGGGGAGGTGTCGCAGAATAATAGTCATGATCAAGACAACAAGTGCATTGAGACTGGCATCGGTGTGCTATAGAACGAGCTTCTCTGTCTCACTGGTCGCCCTCTGCTCTCTTTAAAACGAAACAGAACACACACGGCTTCTCACACACACACACACACACACACACACACACACACACACACACACACACACACACACACAGTACCGCTGCAGGACAAACAAGTTGTAACATGAGAACAGGGAAAGAGAGAAAGCATGAAGGAGAGAGAGAGAGACGTATGTAAAAGAGAGATACAAATATGTGGGACGCAAATGATGAAGGGAAGGAGAGAAAAGTCGAGCAGGCAGGCCGGCAGGTGGGCGGTGTGCGACAGTACAGAACCAGTAGGTGAAAGATGTGTGTGTGTGTGTGTGTGTGTGTGTGTGTGTGTGTGTGTGTGTGTGTGTGTGTTATACCTTCATGAAGGTCTTGACGTGCTCCTCTTCTTTGAGGAAGTCCTTGTAGAGCCTACTCCAGTGGGACACCAGCTGCAGTACCTTGCGCTTTCTGAAGAGGGCGTCCTTCCCCTCCTCCTGACCCCTGCTTCTCTTACTGCTGTAGGTGAGACCAGTCAAGGAGCACACTACTGACGAGTGTAAAGTGGTCTAACGCTCACTCTGTGGCTGGTGTGTGTGTGTGTGTGTGTGTGTGTGTGTGTGTGTGTGTGTGTGTGTGTGTGTGTGTGTGTGTGTGTGTGTGTATGTGTGAGTGTGTGTGTCCAGTACTCTGTAGATTTGAAGGATATTGTCCGAGCAAGGCCTGGCATAGGTCGTTGGTTGTCATGAAGACCAGGTATGTCAACAGGAAGTCATCGAGCAGAGTCTCTGGAACACAGGAATGCCATCATCATCATCATCATCATCCCCATCAACGTCATCATCATCATCATCATCATCATCCCCATCAACGTCATCGTCATCATGAACATTACTAGGCATCAGCTCCCATAGAAGACAGGACAAACTATCATACAAAGTTGTCTTTGGAAGCGGACTTGAGCCACAGTGTCCACTTGTAACTTCCTCTGTCCGTTCTCTTAGTTCACATCTATAAATGTATACAGGAACACACACGCTCGCACAGAGGGGGGGTGACACACTTCCTGAGTCCTCTCGCCTCATTAACCCAACGGCTTTAGGAAGCGGCAAAGGCAGCAATATTCAAGTCGTAGACTACGCCGTGTGTGTGTGTGTGTGTGTGTGTGTTTGTAACCGACCCAGCAGGTGTTTAATGGGTGAAACCCAACATCGACACCCCCCAGGGCAGATGGGTAATGAGGCATTGTTAAAAGCTGTGCGACGTCACGCTCCCTCCCTGAGAAACATGTGACCCAAATGTGGTTCCGCCGAGCAGAGATGCGGAGAATCAATTATAGAGAAGACTTGGAGAGGCTCCCCATCAATTATTCAACAGCTATCTTCTATTTCAAACTAAAAACATGGCTTTTTATACAACCTAACAGACTGCCAACATGTCTCTCTCTCTCTCTTTCTCTCTCTCTCTCCTTTAAAAGTCTCTCCTCCAACGTACTCATCCATTTCCGCCCCTGTATTTCTCTAGAAAATCCTGTAAAATCTCTCTCCCTCTTCAAACGTGCTTCCTGTCCCTCTCTACTTTCATGCTATGCCACGCTCTCCCCCTATCTACACCCCCACCCCTTCCCCCCATTCTATTTCATTTTCTCCTTCACTGATACTTTTCCCTCGCTTCTCCCCTTCCCCACTCCCCCCTTACCCATAATAAATATCCATTTTCATCTTCAACATATGCCCTCTGTGTCTGCCAGTACAAGCGCGCGCGCACACCCACACACACACACACACACACACACACACACACACACACACACACACACACACACACACACACACACACACACACACACACACACACACACACACACACACACACACACACACACACACACACACAGTCTGGATGAATAACTGAATAACTCATTCCACTCCGACCTTGGGGGCTTTCTTCTCCAGAGGGAGTAAGACAACAAGCGCAAGAGAGGGGGGGAGTGTGTGTGTGTGAGAGAGAGAAAGAAAGAGAGAAAGAGGGAGAGAGAGAGAGAGAGAGAGAGAGAGAGAGAGAGAGCGTGGCAGAGGAATAAAACGAGGGGAAGGCAGAGAACCGAGTCAGCCTGACTGCGGGACTAATCTCCGTAATCTGTTGTTGTAGCGTTGAAGGGTTAATCTCACTCCAGGCTTGTTTCAGCGTGTTAAACATGCGGCAAAACGCCACGCTGCTACTGAAAACGTCTCCCCAGAGGTGCGGACCACCACACACACACACACACACACACACACACACACACAGCACATCTGCTCACACAGGCCCGTGCTCATGTCCCCTAACACACACACACACTGACTGTTTGGGACGCCCCCCTCTCGTACCGTAACCTGCCGCTCCACAGAGAACAGAGAGAGAGAGAGGGGGATCATTCTTTTCTTAGTGAAGGGCTATCTGGCGGTGGAGCTTTCATACACCCAGTCCTCCCTCCAGTCTCTCTATCTTGCTCTGTACCAACCCTCTCTCTCTCTCGAAGCTGCAGTAGCTGGCTCTGGTATGCACCAAGAACGAGGAGAAACAAAGGAGACTTAAAGAAAATGTCTGTAGACTGAATTGGACTTTTCTGTCGTATGCCGTACTGCCAGGGCTCCTGTATGCTGAGAGAGCCAGTCCCGGGGCGGCATTAAAGTCCAGCGCGTCAGCAGCGTGATCCGGTAAGTGTGACACGGCCTAATGGTTTCCAAAGTTCACATCTACGGTCTGTTCGCAATCTGTGCACCCGGTCTGGAAAGACGAAAGGCGCGCTAGCCGGAGGCGCTGCGCTAAGTAACTCATTAGAGAGCCTTCACTCTGGGACGCTCGGAACACAAACAAGCCCCAACACGGCTGACGTTTTGGCTTCGGCCCCACGAACACGCACGGCTCCATGCCTAGCTCTCTGCCCCCCACCC
>JAPMUY010000408.1:17500-22500 GCA_026901105.3 Galaxias olidus | reverse complement strand
AGGAGGGCCAGCACCATGCAGAGACAGAAGGAAAGAACAGGACTCCACAGTCCACAGAGGGAATATGTCTCAGTAACACACACACACACACACACACACACACACACACACACACACACACACTGACCGTAGAAGCCAGCCTCTCAAGAGCCCTCATCTGGAGGATCTCGCCGCAGACGTCTCTGTTCCCCTCCGCATCCTCCTCAGACCTGGAGCGTGAACGCGTGAACGCGCGCACGCGCACACACACACACACACACACACACACACACACACACACACACACACACACACACACACACATTAGGCGTCTGACAGTGTGCAGCATCCTGCCACTAATGATGCCTATGAGTCCCCAGAGGAGGAGTGACCGGTGGAGTGGGGAGGTGCTCACTGCTGCCCCCTGGCACACTTGGAGGGGAACTGCAGGCATTAGCGCGCCAACAAACCACTTCAATCCTATTGTGCCCCAGGGTGTTCAGACACCGATAAGACTACCAGACACAGAGCAGGAACAATCGGGTGGGATGTGGGATTAGGATCTACATTTGACACTCCACAGAGTCATAACGTCTACTTCCACACCTCTATCCTGCTCTCCCTATAGTTTGCTGTTGGCTTAGGAAAAGCTCAATGACAGACCCATTCAATGGTGTTACGTGTGCGTGTGTGTGTGTGTGTGTGTGTGTGTGTGTGTGTGTGTGTGTGTGTGTGTGTGTGTGTGTGTGTGAGAACATAGGAGCCGGCGATATAGGAGCCTTTGTGAAGTGTGTGTGAATGTGTTTAGGGAGTGCGCTCTGTGTGTGTGTGTGTGGGCGCTGTGTAAACAAGCAGAGTGCTGCTCAGGAGCACAGCTATAGGCTCAGGCCTGCAGGCCTCTGATGGGATCTGTTCTCTGTGTGGAGAAAACATAACGACTGCTAGGATCACCCTCACACACACACACACACACACACACACACACACACACACACACACACACACACACACACACACACACACACACACACACGAGCACACAGCATGGAGATTTGCATGTGATTTGGATTCTATTAGGGATTTGAGTAGTTTTGGGTAAAGTTGCAGAGGAGCATGGGAGTTGAAGCTCTCTCTTTGTGTGTGTGTGTGTGTGTGTGTGTGTTCACATATGTCATCTGATAAAACCATGGACGAACGGGGTATCGGTCCGCCAGAGATAACATCACACACACCCGGGCAAACGAAGAGGATGATGTGGTGTAATTATAAATAACCTCAGAGCAGAGGGGTGACGGGTCAGGCACAAAGACAACATGTGGACGATCAGGAGGAAGAGGAGGAGGAGGAAGAGGAGGAAGGGAGCTTGACGAAGAAGCCTAAACGCAACTGGCACCTTGACCACGCTGTCCTTCACTTTTGTCCTCCCCCTCACGCACACGCGCACGCGCACACGCACACGCACACGCACACGCACATGTGCGCGTGGTCCCTGTGTCCGCCGCTCTGCCTCGCGTCGTCGACCTCTTTGTGGTCCGGCTCTTCTCCTCCGTCACCCACTAGCCTCACGTGGGAGGCTGCGGCAGCTCAACCGCCCCTTCCTTTCCTCTTTTCTCCCTCTCACCCTCCCCTCTTCTCTTCCCTCTCTCTCTCTCTCTCTCTCTCTCTCTCCATTTCTCAGAGTGACAGATTGAGTTCAGTCGCAGGCTCAGCAGGAATCCCACACAGAGGAGAGGGAGCAGAGGGAACTTTGGATGACACTCTGGCACACTAGCCATCATATCACTCAGTGGCTGTGTGTGTGTGTGTGTGTGTGTGTGTGTGTGTGTTTGTCTTACACGGCACGGGGACACGCCTCAGATATTGCTTTCAGACGTGTGTGTGACAGAGCGTATGTGAGAATTGTAGGCGCGCACGCGCGTGTGTGTGTGTGTGTGTGTGTGTGTGTGTGTGTCTGTGTGTGTTTAGGTGTGTGACAGTATGAGAGAGAGGCATTGGGGAATGAGCGAGGGACACTTCCTGCTGTCAGGGACATTCCCATTGGTCCACGGCTGTCATGTTGGCACATAAAACACACGAGTCACGTTCAGCCTCAGTGACTAACGTTCCGCCGCGCCATGAGTCATGTTCACCGTGCCTTATCCACCCGTAAACCTTACCCCCAGTTAACTCTCTCTAGTGGTTTCACATGCGGCTGCCAGAAACGTCTCTAAACACAATACACTGAAACAACCTGGCATGGCAGTGTGCCCTAAAACTAAGTCTACGACTACGGTAGACCCAGCTTTGAAATCAGCCTGTTTCAGGGGTTGTGGAGGATTGTGTAATGCTTGCCCCACTGCAATTGATTGTCGAAACAAGGAAGCAGTAACTTTCTCTCCTGGCTATTAGTCTTGTCCAAACACTGAACGATCCAGAGCCAGGAGTTCTATGGTTAATGCGGATTGCAGCTTGAGAATCCACACGGACCCAAACTGTGAAGAATCAAGGTTTACTTACGGGCTGTTGGCCCCGCCCCCAGAGCGGAACTGGACATATGGGGCGAGCTGGAGGAGGAGTCTGACCGCCTCTGGCCACTCCCCCTCACTGGAGCGGAACTCGCAGGTGGCCGACTCGCATTCCTCAAAGCTGAACTGGTAGTAGGAGTTAGAGTCTGCGAAGACCACCCTCTGGTCAACTGGGGAGACAACACACACACACACACACACACACACACACACACACACCATGAATAATGTTTGAAAGAGACTAAGTGAAAACAAAGTGTGTGTGTGTGTGTGTGTGTGTGTGTGTGTGTGTGTGTGTGTGTGTGTGTGTGTGTGTGTGTGTTTCTTACCAGACAGCAGGACCCCCAGTTCAAGAAGAACCTGCCAAACACGCATAGCCATTGTTCGACAGCGCACATACACACACTGGTCGCACAGCCACTGAACCAGCTCCACTCCGACATAGCTACGCCTACAGAGACACAAAGACATGCGGATGTAACACACACACACACACACACACACACACACACACACACACACACTAATTTACCTACAGTGTAAGACACAATTCACTGTGCTGGTAAATAGAGCGGTTACCATTGAAACACACAGAGGCACAAGCATGCACTAACACAAACACACAGACGCACCAAACCGGCTTCTGCAAAGCCCCTCTTTTGTATTAAATCAATAATCATTGATTATTCATTAAGTTCTGTGTGAGCCTTTTCCCTTGAAACACTAAACGCTTTCCCTCTGTCTCCCTCGAGGACATACTTTTATTCTCACTGTGTGAGTGTGTGTGTGTGTGTGTGTGTGTGTGTGTGTGTGTGTGTGGTCATCTGCCAGCTCGCGTCTGCTAGTCAAATGCTGAATATATGTTGGTGTTTCCATGGAACATTGTGCTTTCCACCATGTCAGGCTGTCGTCACACACCTGGGCCGAGGCTGGACACACACACGGCCCTGACTAGTCTATCAGGACCACGGCCCTCAGGAGACACACACACACACACACACACACACACACACACACACACACACACCTCCTCTGGATGCACGGATTTACACACAGCTCGGCCCACACACACACACACACACACACACACACACACACACACACACACAGTTACCGTATGATTCTGGCCAGGTGGATCTTGTCTTTAGCAGGGTAAGGTCCGTTAGACAGGAAGCCATTCCTCACTGCTCGGCCTGCGCAGGGGAAACTCTGCGAGCACGACTGAAACACACACACACACACGCGCGCACGCGCACACGCATGCGCACACACACACTCTCTTTAATGACATCTCCTCAACAATGTGTAAAGAGGGGTTTGCTCTGGCATCTGAATTCAGGACCTTTTTGACATGTCTCTGTATTGGGAAGGGTCAAGTTCAAACAGGCAGTGTGGGGGCAGCACAGACTATAAGGACCCGCATGACAACCAAAGAACGCTAAGGATAAGCACAGTGACTCCACCTGTATGGGCTAAACAAATATGCTTAGTAAAGGATGACCTCATCTGTGTTCAGTGTGTGTGAGTGAGTTCAGTGTGTGAGTGTTTCCCTACCTTGTGGACTGCCGGGCCGGCACTGGGTCCAGGGATAGTATCAGGTGACTGCTGTAGAGAGAAAACCAGCTCGGTCAGAAAACACACACACACACACACACACACACACACACACACACACACACACACACACACACACACACACACACACACACACACACACACACACACACACACACACACACACACACACACACACACACACACACACACACACACACACACACACACACACACACACACACAAACTAAACAAACAAAAAGCACAGCAAAGTGAACGGTTGGTTCACAATTAGCGTGGTACAACGCTGTAAAAAAACTCAACTTTGAGCTGCAGTAAAACCATGCGGGCCAATGTATCTCCGCTGACACGGCATACCAGATACTGTATCAGCCACAGAGCCGTTACCATGGCACCGTAAATCACAGCATTCATCGTTTCCCTCCACAAGACCAATAGGCCAACGTGGCAAGGTCACTCCCTATTAAATCCATGCAATGTCCTCGGATGGGTTCACATAGGATCCCGTTCCCAAGCCCTGTGCCTCGGACAAATGATAAACTATTGAAAGACTGACGGACAAGAAGCAAACTTTAGCATTGGGTGTCCCAGGAGAGGATGGCGCCACTGTGCCAGAGAGAGGCCAACGCCCTTCAGTGTGCCATCCAACTCTCCCCTTAACGTGGCGTGTGGGATTACGGCGAGGTCCTAATCTATAGCAGTAATACTCCTGGGGGGACCAGATCATATACGTTTAGTCTAACAGTGCATTGTTCTGCTGGATGACACGGGTCACCTCAAGGGCCCGCTAGAGAGCACGGAGCGGCGCACAAACGCTCCTCTGTGTTCCTGATATTTATAGTAGAGCCTGACCCACACAGGATTTCTGGGGCCGATGCCGATACTGATATATTAATATTGGCAGATATTCTTCATATATATATATATATATATATATATAT
>JAPMUY010000408.1:12500-15000 GCA_026901105.3 Galaxias olidus | reverse complement strand
CAATAAGCTAATTTGTGTAAAATACAAATTCTAACCTAAAATGGGAAGGCTCCTTATGACGGAAAGGGAACCCCTGGCCATGGTTTCCATGTATTTCAGTCTCTGTCATCTATTTCTCCATCGTCCTACAAATAGCTGTTTGTGTCATTAGCTCTGCAGTGGCACACTGGCTGAGCATACAGTGAGAACATTGAACCACTGGAAAAAGAAAAAACGTCCTCAAACCTTTCAAAATAATTTATTTGATCACCTACTAACAAGCCTTTCCTGCTATTCCTCTTTTTAAGTCAACTTTGTGTATTGGGGTGCTAGAGCAAGTTACAACACAGACTATAGTTTAATGAGCTGATTCTCCTTGGTGAAGTGCAGACCTTGCAGTCAAGGCAAGTTTGTGTGTGTGTGTGTGTGTGTGTGTGTGTGTGTGTGTGTTTGTGATTGTGTAAAGTGTGTGCAGCCATGTTGTTTTCAAAAGTCTTAACCAACAACAACTTCACACTAGCCAAACGTCTTTAAACAACGTACAGGCTGCCTGCCACTTGTTTGCTTAATAATGTTGTTGTCATGCATGCAGTACGGGGATGGTCAGATGGTCCCTTTTACATCTCCATGGGGAATGCTTGCATCACCAGAGAGGGGGAGGAAGAGAGAGGGGGGGGGGGGGGGTGTAGTCACATTTAGGACAGACAGAGTGTACAGCCGTCTGTGCATCATTCTTTCTTTACTATGAGGTCAACACTATCTAATGCATCTCTCCACCACCCCATGGCACATCCTCCTACACCTAAATAAGGCTCATAGTAGTCCTTCAGGTGTTGGTCAAACAGCAACCTAGTGGGCCACCATATCAGTTTAACCCCAAGAGGAATTATAATAGCTTGCACTTTATGTTACTTTTAAAGGAAAATAATCAAAATAACAAAACAAAAAACAAAAAAATAGGATCACATGAAATGATCACGCATGTCTGTGTATGTTTTTATGCTAAAGGCTGTAGTCTTTAACTGGTGTCTATAAAGATGTCTAACTGTGTTTTTCAGGACACACCATACCTGTACATCTCACAGGGCAATATGCACACGAACATGGGCATATTAGCCCCCGACTCTGACGATGCGACAGTAGAATGGTTGTGGGCTACAAACAAAAACACCTGAATCGTGACTAGGGTATGAACCAGCTTGGCCCTGAGGGTTTGTGTCTATTGGTCTGCCAATCGTTGCTAAAGCAAAGCAATCAACACATGAAAATTAGAAACGACACAATAGGTAGTCGATAATACTCACGCTCTTTTTTCGCAGGTGCAGCCCGTGCTTGAGTAGTCCCGGTAGATCTCGGATTTTGTGTTTGAGCTGAACCTGGTCCCTTGCACTACGGTTCCACCGCCAGCTCGCAAGTAGCCCGTCTTCAGCGGGTTCAGAATCTTCCATGTCCGATCTTCTGTCAATGTCGAGCTCCTCTGGTGTCCTTCACACACACCAGCTCCTGTTCCCCCGCCCAGCACTCATACACAGACACCAGCATCTGCAGCAAGCCACGCGCGTTAACAGCCTTGGATTCCGCAGCACCCGACGACGTTACACCCAATGGCACTCGCGTCCTTCTACTTTGTAACCTACTAACAGTATCAGCCAGCCCCCGTTTTCTCTCCCCCTCTCTCTCTTCTTGTGTGTGTCACACAGGTGCAGAGACACATCATTGCATTACTTACACAGTTAACACACGAGTTTGACAAAGCAAATAAAAGAAAGAGCTTACACGGATAAGGAAAAAACTATGCCATATCCCGAATATAGTTAACCGAACAAGAGCATCGAGTAGTTGTTCGCTATTAACAACTTCGTATGATTATTAGACCTTATGTTTTGACAGGCTACATGTAAGCTTTATTGAGAGAGAAAAATAAGCAATTTGTTGGGGGAAGGGGAATTCAAATAGATATACGTCATCACCTCACCTGTCTCATATTTCCATAGGTAAACAAAGGGTCAGGCAGAAGTGCGGGTGCATGTGATTTCATTTCAATTCATTTTTAAAGTGTACCATAAATAAAGCGTTGTTTTAGGCATTTGCCCTCTATGTCCTGTCCCTGTGTTCTCAATTCACAGAATTAAAACCGAACGAGGGTGGTAATAGTGTCCATATCTCTTTCAAAAACTACAGTAGGTAGAAAAGTGGATTTGTTTGCTAAATGTTCGAAGAACACACTGTTGAGCAGGCAAGAGGGCAAGATTTAAAACGGAGACAGTAGCTTAAAGCTAGATTCTAGAGCCACATGGTTACAGTGAGAGTAAATGAAGAGTCCAGTTGCACTTCACTCCACTTGTTCAACTGAGACTGCACTCTGAGACTGACTGCCATGGCAGCTTTTGCTGATATAACTCTTAATCTGGGATAGTTGGGCACGTTTAGGCATTGAGATTACACAGACATGGTCTCTGTCAGCAGTAGTGAGCTGTCACATGCACACCAACACATATTCCCATGTAATAAAACATTATAT
>JAPMUY010000408.1:0-7500 GCA_026901105.3 Galaxias olidus | reverse complement strand
ATTGTGGCAATAATGCGCTCCTGCAGATTCTTTCTCTTCAACATCAAGAGGATACGGCCCTTCCTTACAAGAGAGGCTGCACAGGTCATAGTCCAGGCCCTTGTCATCACGCGCCTGGACTACTGCAACTCCTTCTTGGTGGGGTTGACTGCGAGTCCCATCAAACCCCTTCAGCTCATCCAGAAGGCAGCCACATGTCTGGTCTTCAACCTCCCTAAGTTCACTCACACTACTATTCTACTTCACACACTGCACTGGCTGCCGGTGGCAGCAAGCATCAAATTCACTCGTCCATCAAAGACACTTGTCCCCGTTTACAACTTTTCTCTGTCTTTGTCCCTCAGTGGTGGAATGACCACCCCACGAACATTAGGACCACAATATCTTTGTACACTTTCCGCCGTAACTTAAAGACTCACTTGTTTCGACTGCACTTCGGCTCTCAAATGTGCCGTTGCGTCTACCCAGCACTTCTACTTGATATACTAAGTAATTGTTTGCACTCAAATTGTTTGTAGTTGGTTTGTGATGGTTCTGTATTGTATCCTGATGTTTAATATAGCACTTGCTTAGCTCTTATCTAAGTGATTAGGTCAGGGATGCACTTATTTTATCTACCTGACGTATAGTTTTCACCTGATATTTTGGTAGGCACTTTTTTTGTAAGTCGCTTTGGATAAAAGCGTTTGCTAAATGAATGTAATGTAATGTAATGTGCTTTGATCCAGTGTAAATCTGATATTTAGCATGTCAAATTAATGTGAAACTTGTTCTTGTGATTTTTTGCGTTTTTAAAAGAAAATCAACTTTGTCTACCTCAATATGTGAAATCAAACCTTTTTATCCTGACATGTTTAGCCACATGTCTTGTCAGTGTCCACAACAAATGTGGTGTTTCCACTTCTTTCAGAAAGAATTCTGTGAGGCTTTTCCTTAACATACAAAATAGAGTCGTCATTAATGGGTTAACACACCTTATCGAAATGTCAAGTGAAACTACTCTGTACTAGTTCAAACTATATGCAGATGTAGATTTATCTTGCAAAATACTTATTATAATCATGTCTACTCATGGAAAACCATCAAAGTGCGTGATGTGTGATTGTGCACATACATCATCCTGTATGTGAGCATGTGGAGTAAAACCAAGATGGATATCTCTCTTATTTAGCAAGATGGAAAAAAAACTTTATTTGTATTGTGCAACACCCAGTAAAAAAAGGATCCACAGAGAGGTTAAAATCATACACAATTACGGTTTAAATTTTTTTATTGAGATTTGTTTCCTACACAGGATATGCTTTTATTATAACCATTATTAGGTGCGTGCTAAAGGGGCAATTTTATGGATTTTGTTCTCTACCAAAAGCGCAAGAGATTGGCTTACATTCCTCACCACTTCCCCTTGATTTATGCCAGACAGTTGAACTTGGCTGAATTCTTTCCTTACGCGCAGGGACAGTGAAATCCCCTCCTCCCTCCCCCCACATACACTGTGTCTTATTACTCACAACGGATTCTCTGGAACAGGAGGCCGTTGCAGTCGCCTCTATGCACCATGAGCGTCAGCCTCGTGAAAAAAAAACGTATTATTATTAGAACACAGGACAGGAAATAAAAGCCATTTATCTGACTATGAAGTCAGAGTAGAGACAGGAAAGGAATGATTAGGAAAGAGCAGAAGAAGTGGTGAGTAAGACTGTGAGTACATACAAGCACATTACATACGTCCTTCGTCGAAGGTCTTACAGAGTGGTTTCACTACATGTCACACAGCGGCTTTTTCAGAACGCTTTCCCGCCCTTTTACTTTTCAGTGGTTTCGGTGGTTCCATTTTATTTCCGATTGCAGTGGACCTGTGCGTAAGACCTTCTCTTTTTTTTAAATCTTGTTTGGTATGCAGTTTACAGAACTGAGTTGATGATCAAGATTTCTACAGACCCACATTCCCAAAGGATTCAGTAAACGACAGTGGAATATTGTCTGTCAGTTTACAGGGAGTACAGTGGTGAATAGGGCCATATAGGTAAGACAATCCACAGATCATGTGGATCATGGCCTCATAATGCCTATAGGTAATCAGTCTGTTTCAAAATCAATGGTGTTAGTTTTGGTGAAATTGAAAAATAGATGGGTTTCCTCTGTAGGAAAAATAGATGCTTTTCTTTTGACAGTAGAGATGAATTATCACAAGCAAGTCACCTTTTTGTACCGGACGTAGTGGTGATATATGACAGGATTTCCACAATTTCAAGCTTCTATTGCATATCCTAGTGCCTTAGTGTTCAGAGTTTTGCTTTTACAACATCCTCTAAAAATAGGTCTCTTTAAGTATCTATCTATAAGAATAGGTCTTACAGAGAAAAATAACTGTTTTTCCCATATGGTCCCATATGCAATTTGCTAAGTTAACAAATACATTATAAGCTTTGGGTCTCCCTGTAGAAAATAAAGGTTATCCCTGTCTACATGTAGTAGGTGTATGCCATTTTTATTAACCTATTTTAACCAACATAGCAAGAGTTTCTTCTTTTAGAATGGCAGGCCACACAAACGACCTTGAATCTGCTCGGTGTAGGCCAAAAATAACAACTTTATTTAACCAGGTAAGTCAGCTGAGAACAGATTCTCTTTTACAGTGACAACCAGGTCCAAGTGTCAGGCAACATGACAACACACAGAATACTTGCACAACGCATATACACAACAAGTATGTAGAAGTAGGACAATAAAAATAAAGCCATTTTCTAGATTATGCTATAGTGCACAGATGGCCATGATGCACAACAAACACAAACACGTCCATTGAAATAGACCGATGCATGGTGTCTTATCTTATACTGTTGCAAATTCTGTGCGCTTGTAACAGCAATACATAATGAATAAGGAATAAAGACACAAAAAGATTCAATGCATGTAAACAATATTTCTATAACAGCTTATTACAAAGCTTTGCCTTTTATTTCCATCTCACCTGGTTGCTTGACCAACGTATGATCTTTATTTTGGGTGATTGTCACGTCTGCTAAGAACTCCCTGAAAGGTGTTGACACTGAATTGATGTATTGTTTAAGGAATTTATGTATTTTGCCAAGACATCTCAGAGCTGAACGTTTGCTTGGAATAATAGCACAGGCAATGCGACCTCTTCGCAAAAACAATTTCATTCCATTCTCACTGTCTTGCTCATTTCCTTCTTTTTTTTTTCTCCATCACTACTGGTCTTACCCCATTTCTATGTTTGCCAGAGCTTCATCAAATGCACTGCTTTCATTATCAACAGTGTGTTCAGTACTTTAAGGAATGGGATTAGGGTAAATTGCATAAACCTTATAAAATGTACTTTAAATTATTTCTAATTATGTCATTGTTAGACGTTGTAGGTACAAATGGACAAGACGTCTTTTTATAAGACATAGATTTTCAGTCAGAGGGAGTCATCTTTTTGTTTTTAACAAATGTCATGCTTAATTAAAGGTATTAGAAAGCATCTCAAAGCAGAAACACGTTTTATAGGTCTTTTAAGTTCCACAGAAGCCCTTGTGTGTCACATTTTGTGTACTACTGCTATAGGATGTTAAAATGTTGTGCAACATGAATGATTCACTCACAAGCAAATTCGTTTTTGTAAAATACAGTTTTTTCTTGACATTTTCATAATGACAAAACCCCATAGAGGGTTAAAATGTTGTTAGTGTGGCAATGGGTTTTTACAAACTTGTATAAAGTGTTCTAAGCATGGATTTACCATGTTTCCATTTGTAAAATATTCTGTAAATTGTAACTAAATGGTTTGCAAAGTGTTTTATTGATGTTTGGAAATAAATCCAAGTTAAATATTTTCATCTGTACATTTGAAAATCAGTTCTGCATCATCTGCATAAGCGAAACTAGCACATATTTGAGGATGTGAAATATGCACTTAAGGACTTTTGTCAGCATTTGAAAGATGTTGATGGATAGCAGCTAGCTTAGTCAAGATTATGCTTAATATAATGCCTGTTTGTCAGGAAACCCCTTATTAATGAACAAGTGTTAAATTAATAACACCCCCACATAGCAATTTCGGGAAATAGTTTGAAGTTTCTAAGTAAGTTTGGCAATACGTTACAAATATTAAAGGCATGTGAATTAGTCATCATTTTTTAAAGTGAACTATCCTCCTGTCAGTGGATATAAATGGTCAGGTCTCAAGGCTTAGAATAGTTTATCATTGGCAAATATTTTGTTTTTTTCATTGGAATAAAATGTTGATAGTTAAATCAGTACTGTGACTCCAAATATGGGTTTGCTCCAAAATACAAAAACAAATGTAATCCCATTTCTTGAGCATATAAATCTTTTCTACTTTTATTTAGTGTGATGCATTGTCTTTGTAATTAGTTTACAGCAAACATGTATGCACCAATTAACTATACTCAATATGGTAATTGTAAACTGAACTTCTAAAACCAATGCAATGCAAAACATCTCAATAGATGTTTAACGAAATGGAATATGGATTATTTGAATTTGGACAAGTCTTTACACTGTGCTACTAAAAATGTGTGGTTACAATGCAAGACCTTGAAATAAGTCATACATGTGCATGTTCTACAACATCCCAAATGGATGTAAACAGAAAGCAAACTTTGCTATCCTATTGCAGGCCTACTTATCTTTGTTATGCATTGCTGATCATCCCAAACTTCCTTCCCAAACCCATCTACCCATTCTGCATTAAGCATTCAGCATTCATTCAGTTTGAATGTTTTAAAGGACATACATTCAGATGAATGTTGGATAATAAGAGCTCTTTACTTTGAAACATATTTGGTTGATGTGATTAAATCAGAGAGTGATAAACACTTTCCCTGACGAAAAGGAAAGGTGATGCCGTATGTCTCGCTGAGGTTTCCTGAGTTTCTCTTTAATTTATGAATCAAGATTGATAAAATTGTGTTAAGGGATCAAATAATTCTTACCATTTGTAACACCATAAAATGTTGAATTTTATTACATTACAGTTTTGACATAAAACATGTAAAGTGTAATGAAACTGACAAAGATCCCAGGAAGGTACTCTCCAAACACTCCATGATTGGCACATCCTGGCCTCACTGGTTAAGTCCTCACACAGTTATGAAGAACTTATTTCACCCACATGAGTCTTGGCATAATCATAACTTTGCACTGATGCAACAATGAATGGCATTCACTCAGCTTCTGAAATAGTTTACAAAATAAATCAATGATTCAGTAAAAGGCCTATTTGCCAGCACACACTTTTGCTGCAAAGGAAAGTTTGATGACCTCCTCATATTTTAATTAGAGACCCCTAAACCAAATAGAAAAGGAAGATCCGTGGACATGCGTGGGTGGCGGGGTAGAGGGAAATTCCTTTGACTCAAGGTATATACAGTATAAAACGACACACTCCTAAGGTAACAGAACTAAGAAAGTCCTGACGTTTCGACATCACAAAAGCAGACCCCCAGCGGTTTATCGTAAAATGACTACTTCAACGAGTAAGTGGAAGTCCTATCTGCCTCTTATTGGTTACTGGCTGGTGCTAATGCGTCTTCTGGTTTGTCCATGCTCTCTCTTCTCATTCTGTCTTCACCCTTGAAATGTATGAACTTGTTATCTTTCAGCCGGACACATCTTTACCGTTTTTGCCGGGTTTATGTGTGTGATGTTGGGGTATGTAACTTGTAACCCCGTGCCCAATGCAATCTCCGACCTGTCATTTGGAGACACTTCAGGAGAAACCTCAGGAGATATTGATGTCGCATCCGAATCCATTATTTACCAGCTCGTGCACGAGGTCGATCGACTCTACATTAAGCAAGTGAGTGCTATTACTGACAGGATAATTGAAGGTTATTAATAGGTAACTCATTTATTTTTGCCTCCTGCGTAAGAATATAAAATAATAAAGTAAAGTAAAAAATGTTAGACAGTAAAGTAATTGAAAGTAAAGTAATTGACATGTGACATCTTTTCCCAACCAGTTTGTGGATGAATCTTTAGCCACTTACATCCACTTGCCAAAGCCAGGTTGCCCAAGCATCAACTTCAACAAGGTAAACATTGTCTTGACAATGGGCGTTTATGCTCCCGTGTGCTCCTGACTATGAACTGAGTGCAACTTTAAAACATTAAGCCCTCTAGTCTAGACGACATTTCAACAATGAAACTATTGCCATGATGCCTAAATGCTATAATTAGACTGCCTCAGTGACTGATTCACCTAAAATCTTTCCTCTTCTAAAGGAGTCCTGCAGACAGAAATTAATCCGTGGCCTCCAGTATTACCAAATTCTACTACAGGTTATACAATCTGAGTACTCCAGCAATGTAACAGATATCATCCCCAAGATCACCAAAATTATCCTGCAGCTCAAGAAAAAGGTACATACTACTCAATGTCAATGAAGTAAATTATTTCCATTTTTCCAACCTTTGGGATTAAATTAATGTGCACCAAATTATTTCATAAACATTTTAAGGTTGTTGTTTTGAGAATTATTGAATCAATTGACTTCTAAAATAATTTTCCATTGTAATATTTTATTTAATTGATTATGAAGTATCACAAACTTACAATGATATCATGGCTGTTTGAGTCACCTTTTGTTGCAACACTTGTAATATCTCAAAGTGGTGAAGTTGTTTAGGACCTGTGAGCATGTGCCTGTGTCACATTTTAAGGTCCTGCTTAAATTGAACTTTCTTATATATGATGTATGCAATGCATTGCTGGAACCCTGTAAGCAAGCCCTGGACCAAATATATGTGCGCATATGTCAAGTCTATATTTTGTGTGTCCAGTCTATGTAACCTGTGTCCTGATTCATTCATGTTCTTTGAAATGATTCAATCTGTTCTCTTTATCGTCAGCCGGTGGACACTGAGAGCATACAAGAGCCAAGTGATAAAGAACAAGTCCAGCTGCAGGAGAGGTTTAGAGCAGGCACCGTCTGGGAAAAGGAAGTGACTATGCACATCATCCTGCGTGGATTACGTGCGTTCTTGGAGGATGTCAAGCGAGCACTAACTAGGATGGAGATGCGTGGGGAAAAGAGGGTTCCTACCACTTCTCTGCCTCAATTTCTAAAGACGGCCATCGATAACACTGCTACTACCCTTTTGATTTCTGTTATTAACAGAGAGAGAGAGAGAGAGAGAGAGAGAGAGAGAGAGAGAGAGAGAGAGAGAGAGAGAGAGAGAGAGAGAGAGAGAGAGAGAGAGTGAGAGAGAGAGAGAGAGAGAGAGAGAGAAATGCCAAAATCGACCCGAGTGGGTCTCGTAGAGAAAACATGGCTGACCGTTTCTAGTTAGTTATATTTACATATTTATTAGCTACTTCAAGTATTTATTTGTTACATTTTCATAGAGATTATATAATATTTATTGATTGTGGGTGATGATCATGTATTATTTCTTGCTAGATTATTTACATCAATGTATTACTTCAGATAGTAACATGTATGTAACCAATGTTGGACTGTAAGGCAC
>JAPMUY010000407.1:0-151360 GCA_026901105.3 Galaxias olidus | reverse complement strand
ATATATTTGTATATATATATATATATATATATATTTATTTATTTAAATATTGATGTTCCCTTCCTCAATAACTTTTGTCTATCTTATGTTAAATGTTCTATTGTGCTTTTTTTGTATATACTTGTATACATTGTTTAATCTTCTGTGCCATGTACGGTGACCTTGGGTGTCTAGAGGCGCCTATAAATTACATGTATTATTATTATTATTACTATAGATAACGTTACCGATGAGCATCACTTACATTCACAATCAATCAGCATAGCTAAAGTTAAAATTCAATGTGTTATAGGCCTATGTAATAGTAGCCAAACTGACTGACATAACCATACATAAAACAATGACAATATGTCTCGCTTTATGGATTTCAATCAACGCGACTGAATTCTGAACAGAAACTTGCTAGCAAGCTATAGTGGAGAATGACGTCTGTTTTACCGATGTCCTGACGAAGTGAAGCTGAAGGCAGCAAGGCACGGAAAACTTTGAGGGAGCAGATAATTTTTTGCCTTCGAAAAACATGTACTTTTTTTTGCTGAATCTTTTCAGTTGACCTTGGTCTAGTCACAGTTGAAGGGTCACGATGGAACTTTTTGATTAAAGTTAGTAGCGATTCAAGTAAAGTACATGACACGTATTCTAAATCTATATTTGTTTACCGATTGGTTAGTCCCCATAAGGTCATTTCCGGACAGGGGTTTACTTCAAAATGAATTTTACCGTAAAAAATAATGGGAACACCGAGACAAATTAATTTGAAGACAAGGAGTGCTGGACTTTTTCATGCCCGTTTGAGAAAGAAAATAGAGCATTGCGACCAAACTCAGCGTTGCCCACCACGCAGTTGCGTTTTGAAATTACAAAGTTAACAGTAGAAATATGGAAAACTGGAATTATCAGTGATTGAAAAATATATTTTTAATCCAGTCCATTTATCGTTTTAATAAACACATTTTTTTATTAAACTACTCAAAGTTGAGGATTTTTTCATATAACAATAACGTTCTTTGGAAGCTAACTACGAATTAGCAAGAAATCTATAGATTTAAACACTTCTATTTTGTGAAACTATTACTCTGGAATGACTTAAGACTCAGATCAACAAAAACTTTTTTTTTGTGTTGATTTACAGTTTCAAAACGGTACACAGCGCGGTTATCTTCACCGCTGCGTGAATACAGCTGCCGTTGACTGCACTGTAGCTGTTTGGTTTGTCTTGCCTACTTGTTAGCACGTATGTTAACCCACATTTCATTGCGGTCACTAGACGGCAGTATACACAAGGGTATAAGATTCATCTTGAATAATTTTTATGGTGTATTTAGCTGCAGTATCTCAAAGGTTACGGAGACTTCCTAACTTCGTGCAAAGGCGTTTGACTAGAGACTAACATAACAAATAACCACAATGATGAGCACAAAGGGGAGATAGTTAAGACAGAATAGGTTCTTCATAAAGCTTTTTACATCGCCGAGTTAGTGTACGATGGAGCTCTCCATAGCTCTACATCAAGGAAGGTTATTCACCTGCACTTGGGTTAATTGTAAGACACTCTACACTGAATGTGAGTTAGGTTGTATTTGTTTAAAATTGAAAAAGAATTGTGGTGACTTGAATTGGATAGTGGCTGTTAACACATATCAAGCGTTTCCATAAGGCATTCAACAGCGGCGCAGTTTTTTTGTTTTTTAAGGCTCCATAAATGATAGCTTACTGATAATACTGCAGGTTAGGACTTCTCACGCTATACCGTGCTTAGCCAGACCTAGTGGGAGGACCGTCAACAAGGAGTTCATTGTGCTGTGTTCATACTGCTGCTTACTGCATGTGAATTCTATTTGTTTAAGTGGACGTTATCTATAGCGGAAGTGTGCTTAGTTAACTATTCCCGCCAAGCACTGGACGTCCATAGGACGTTGTTTTTTGGTCTAAATCTGGTCGGCCCGTCATGGACGTTATTTAGCCCAAAAATAGTCGTCGAAAATTGGGCTGTGTTAAGTCCGTCTGATTTGGCCCAAATCTAGGCCAAATACGGTCGTCTGTTTTGGACCACATATATTATCTCGATGAAAACGTGTGTTATAGGCCATTTCTGAACATTTGGCCGCTGTTCAAAAAACTTTTATATATTCATATAAGTCTTATTGTTGCTCTTTAACAGAAAGGCTCTTTAAAATGTTTGTAAAGGGATATTTTTGCAAGCGCCAGATTGATATCATTGATAATGTCACTTAATACAGTTCAACCAAATTCAATCTGAGAATTCAAACACTTTTTTTGCAACGGATAAACCAACATGAGCATGTACGGGTGCCGTGGTCCAACACAACAAGGCTCAGCTGTCTCGTGCTCTATGGGACGTATAAATACCCCGAAGTGACAGTTGGGTTTGTGGGTTCAAGCTGTGGAGAAAATTGGACGGACGCACTTCTTTAGTCAGATTAGTAGTTATATTAGCCTAGTTTATTACTTTCATCGATAGTTTAGCTAGAATAGTATTCAAATACATAGGCCTTGGTGATTTATAGTTAAGTTTAATTGTAGTTTATTATTAATAGTGTATCAGTTAATCGTTGTTTAGAAAATCGTTTGAGTTAGATTCTTATTATAGTTATATTAGCCTAGTTTATTAGTTTTATCGATAGTTTTATATTTAAATACATATATTAGTGATTTATAGTTATGTGTGATTGTAGTTTATTATTAGTGAAATCGTTATTTAGAAAATAGTTTCTGTGTAGAATTTAATTGTTTAGTGTAGTCTAGTTAATTTAGGCTAGTTTAGTTTGGTGCCTGCCAACCAACGGTCGACATCCTGACATTTTCAAGGTGAGTAAAGTTAACCAACGTTATATTTTAATGAGGCTAATATATGTGGTTAAGTTATTATCAACTTCATTCTTGAACGTAGCTAGCGAAGGTTAGCCAGCCCAAACAGCTGACAGAACTCTGAGCAGTTTACCGTTGTCAAGGCAACCAGGCAGCGGCTCATAAGAGAGCGCGCGTTTATGTTACAAGACCCGCGAAATCCTGTCAATTCTTAAGCACACACGCGCTCAAAATGTTACTAAGGACTCACGTTATCCTCACAATGTTACACTTGAGTGATGGCTCAATGTTTAGCACAGGCGTTTATTTTAGGCAAATGCAACCTCTTTCAGTGCAGGCAAAATTCAGTTGTATTTTATTAGGATCCATTTTTCTAATGGGATCTTCTTTACTTCACTACATGTATTTGACAGCTATACTCCAGTGATCAAGGTTTCACAAACAACATAATATGTTTAGCCTATAATATGATGCTTTATTATAGATCCACCCTGAGCCAAAAGGCTTCAAAATTGTATTCTGTATCAGAATATGAAGTCAACGTTTGTGTTGTACTCATATTACATTAGACTTATAAACTATACATACCATTTGGAAGAAAAAAAAAGTAGTTCATTCAAATATATAAATATATTTAGGATTATATGATTTTCATGATCCTTTATAAAGAAGCTTTAACAATTTTTTACAAAAATACTGTATTTTTAGGCCATCGTAATTTAACTGAGACTGTATAACTGCACTCTGGCTGGATAAGCTTAAACTTGCCAACAGTATACCAATTGCCAAGATATCGTTTAATTCAAACTTACCGTGACTTAACTTTTAATAATTTTGTCTTTAACAGGTATTAACTATTAAATATCCCAGTAAAAACCCCTGTAATATTTCCAAATGGCCTCAACTTATCTTAAAAACTGGAGGAAGGTCAATTCCATGGTAAACAAATTAGCCGAGGAAGACAGTGATGAGGAGTTCATGGATCAAGATTCAGATGACCAAAACATGTCCAGTCTGGGTGATGAAGAGATAGATTTGGTGGATGATGGCAGGGATCAAGAAAGATACAGTGTTGTCTTTCCTGACGCAGAAGATGAAGCACTGGAAGAGGCAACTGAAATGGCCAAAGAACACATTGAAGAAAATGGATTAGATTTACACAGTGACTTGGCAGATTGGGCAGTAACCAATAACCAGACACACACATCACTCAATGAGCTGCTCCATATCCTTCGGAAACATGGACATGATGAACTACCCAAGGACTCACAAACACTTCTCTCCACTCCAAAGGTTGTTGAACGCCAGGCAAGATGTAACGGCGAATACATTTATTATGGCTTAGAAACTGGCATACGCCGCACACTTCTGCAGTGC
The DNA here is from genome assembly GCA_026901105.3 of Galaxias olidus. NCBI lineage: Eukaryota > Metazoa > Chordata > Actinopteri > Galaxiiformes > Galaxiidae > Galaxias > Galaxias olidus. The sequence continues at coordinate 147,154 of JAPMUY010000407.1, read as the reverse complement.
CCAGCTTCCACAGAACATATGGCTGTCTGTATTAACGTTGATGGTGTACCATTATTCAAATCTAGTGGTGCTCAGTTCTGGCCCATGTTGGCAAAGGTTGATGGATTTGAGCCTTTTGTTGTCTGCCTTTTCAGTGGCATGACAAAACCAGAACCACTGGAAGATTACATCCAAGACTTGGTGGAAGATCTTAGAAAGCTCAAGGAAAGCGGAATACAGCACAATGGAAGAGTCATACAGGTTCATACAAAAGCCTTTATATGTGATGCTCCAGCAAGGGCTTTCCTAAAAAACACCATCTACCACACTGGATACTCGAGCCGTGAAAGGTGTGAAAAGGAAGGTGAATGGTTGGGAAAAGTAGTGTTCAACAGCAAGGATACATTCCCAAGAAGGACAGATGAAAAGTTCAGCCAGATGGCCTACACAGCAAAAAAACAGAATGGGGAGACACCACTGATCAGAGCAGGTATCCCATGTGTCAGCTCATTTGTTCTTGATTACATGCACATTGTTTGCCTTGGCGTAGTGAGGCGCATCCTGTATTACTTGTGTCGGACCTCCAACCCTCGCAAGCTCCCACCTAGACAGAGGGCTGAACTCTCCAATTTACTCATTGGATTGAGGAATGCAATGCCCAGTGAAGTAGCAAGGAAGCGTAGATCCATTCATGAGTTGGACAGATGGAAAGCCACAGAGTTTTGACAGTTTTTGCTCTACACTGGACCTGTGTTGCTCCGTGGGATTGTTGGAATGGAATGTTGATCCTTCTAGCTGCAGATCGTGATAGGAGAAACCAACTTCTGCCATATGCAGCTGAGCTCCTCAATCATTTCGTGGTCAACAGCGCTGAGGTCTATGGAGACAAATTCACTGTTTACAATGTGCACGCTGTAAAACACCTCTATAAAGATGTTGCACATTTTGATTGCTCATTGAATGAGATATCTGCTTTCCCCTTTGAGAACCATCTTCAAACTATTAAAAAGCTTGTGAAGACAAGCCACAATCCTTTGGTGCAAGTGGCAAAGCGTACAGCAGAGAAGGAGTGTGCACAAAAAAATGCTAAACAGAGGCAAAGGCCACTGCAGCCAGTGTCAGTAAAGCAGAGAAACAGCTGTTTTTTGCTCAAGGATGCCAGTGTTGCATTCGTGACCGAGAAAACCCCAGATGGCAAATTTGTTTGCAGTGTTATTCCAGATTGTCGGACCTCCAACCTCTTTGAGAAGCCTTGCCAGTCAAAATTCATGAACATTGCTTTTGTTGGCAGTGTTCACAGCATGGCTAAAACACAGCTACTACAAAGCCAGGACTTGCAAAGAAAAGCTGTTTGTCTACCACTTAGTGGAGGATATGCCATATTCCCTCTACTGCACCAAATACAGTGAATCGCAGGAAGTTTTTATTTTTATTTTTTAGACTGTGACATAATTGACAATGGGCTTGTTTTTTTGAGTTGCCCTGGCTTTTTGTATTGTTTCAGACAATGGTTTTTGCAAGGGCTGTTTGGATTGAGGATGACAAACATTTTAAAGGTGTCATCCCAAAAAACTGGATTCAGGAAGACAAAAATGATGTGCGATGGCCAAAGACCCAGGTGCAGTCAGTCCTTAAAAAAAGGATAGACCCAGCTGAGGACTGGCTCTCTTTCCGGCTCTTAAAGATTAAAATGACATCAGGTATGATGGTTGTCTTAATATATTTGTTTTTATATTTGGTTTGGGGAATCATAGGTTACTTTGTATTAATGTTTAACTTGGTGACCTCTTTTCTAGAAAAGGAGAAAGCTTGTGAGGATTATGCTTACACGTCATCGGCCCAAACTGACCAGGAGAGTACCACCATCATGCCGGAAGAAAACAGGAAGAGACTTGTGAAAAAGAGGAGATATGATGATTATATTGAAGGTAAGTGCATGAATGTTTGCATTTTAGAATATTTCATACATTGTTGTACATGAAAAAGTAGGCTAATTCATGTAACAATTTCAGGACATTTTCTGTCAGAAGATGATGTCTCAATAATTAAGAAGATGAGTGAGTGGGAATACATTCCTTAAACCTATGTGAAATCAGATTCTTCTATTGCAAATAACCAGTTTGTCACAAAATATTGTGTAGAGTGATGCATGAAAACTCTTTTGAATGTTTTATGTTTAGATAAGAATACAGGTTTGCAAGCATTTCCAAAGCCTCCTGAAGTCCTGAAGAACAATGCCCCAGCTTCCCTTGTACAAACCACCCCTAAAGGTAAATCTAGTGGGCTAGACCATATTGTAGTGTAACATTGAACATGGTAAGTTTAATAAATTGTGTTTTGATCGCAGAATCATCCACAGATCATAACGACCAGTTGGCCTGGAGTAGACGGCTACGAGATTCATCCTCAGAGAACTCTGAATGTGAAGTTCCTGTTAGACATGGTAAGATATGTTGTGGAACAATCATTGCACTATTCTGATGGGATAAGCCGTATCACACGAGGAGTTATGTATTATTGAATATTTATTTATTTTCAATTACAGTATTTACCGTGAACAGGCTCATCTGTGGCATGCTGCCACAATTATCAGTAGATGCCACAAAATAAAAAGTTTTCAGTGTTCTTTGGAATTGGTCTAAGCTAAAATAAACTGTTGGTAAACCTGAGTGTCAATATTTAATGTTACAGGGCAGACCAGCTCTATAAGGGAGCGTTCAATGACTTCCAGTCACCATCACTCTAGCTGTATATCCCAAAGGGGAAACAGGAAGACAGTACATGTACAGTACAATACATACACCTATTTCCCTATAAGCTGCGCTGCCAATTTAAGCATTAACCTGTCTTCCTATCTCACACGTGCCATGTTGGTGTTACAGGCCAGACAAGCTCTATAAGGGAACGTTCAATCTCTTCCAGTCACCAATCACACCATGGAAGTGATAGAAGACGCTCCACTCCTCTGGTACACGTGCAGGACAGTCAACTTCCAGACATGGTAAGATTATTGAATATGGAACAATTATGTGCGTACATAATCTCCTTGTTTATTTTTATTGTTGTTGCAGTATTAAGAGTAAATTAAACTAAAATTGTTTTCCCCCTTTATATAAATTTAGTTCAAAATGTTTCAGAAACACCAAGGGCTTCAACTGGCCACAATCTGGATACATTTCCAATGCCCATGTCCAGTAAGTAATTAACTTGTTTTGTGTAATATGTTTGTACTATAGATATGCAAAAAACCTACTGTGTATTTTTCTGCACAATAGACAGCAGAAAAAGCAGGTGCAAGCAAGAATCAGAGCCCACTCGGCTTCTCTACACTCGGTGCACGGTCTGAGCGAATAGCTTCATATGCATAAAGGAATGTTAACAATATGAATGTCATCTTCAGCCAGAAATCATTTGCTTTTTTCATAACATTTTAGAGTTCCAGAAGTGCGAACTTAAAAAGATGGTGGAGATTATGCAAGAGGTCAAGGGCATTGGGATTGCAGAACCATGTGACTCTAGTTATCATCTCAGAAGAATGGAGAAGATGGAGGAAGTCGATAACTTGGAGGAGGGCCTTCAGGATAATGAAAAGAGACATGTTCTGGTAAAATATATTCTATTTGTTATTCAGATTTATTATTTTTTTCTTGAAAAATTGGCTTAGAATAAGGGACACTTAGCTTCACATAGGTACAGTATGTAATGTATTTATTTAGGTTCTTTACCACCATCTAAAAATATTAACTCTTTTCACTTAGGTCACACAGTTAAGTAAGGTTGGAGGCAAAAACAGCAGGGACTGCTCTACAAGAATCTTGGACAGGTATGCCCCTATATTTCTCCATCCTTTCCTCCCTCTCCCTATCTCTATATCCCTTTTCTCTATCTCCCGCCCTCTATCTTCCTGCCCCCCCCCCCCCCCCCCAAACTCCCTCTACCCCCGAACCAAACCTTACCTCTTCTCCTCCCTCCCCATCTCTTTAAGAAGTCAACTGATTAACTGTAGACACCTTGTAACATAACCTCATGTGCTCATCTTTCAGGCTGATGATCAATAGCCTCATGGCGCAATATAATATGAAGGGCCACGGCTCAAAAAAGGCGTTTCAGTCAATGGTGCTGTACACGATTTTAAATGGTATGTATTGATATAACTTTATGTACAAACCATTCCGATTAGGCAGTGATTAGGCCAGAAAAACACTGGATTAGGCTGTCATAATCAGACCTTAATACAACACACTGTTTCTTTTTTGGCTCCATTGATTGTATTCTGTAATAATCATGAGTAAACATGTTGAACAAAAAAAAATGTCTTGTCATTGCAGCTGCTGTCAAAAAGTGGGACAAGACGGCCACAGAGCATGAAATTTCCCGTGCCGTGGCAGACCACTTTAAACATGCCCCTGGACAGTCTGGTGGTGGAGGCTATGCAGCCAAAAATAATTAATAATATAAAATAATTATTAATTATTTATTTACTTATTGATACTTAATAAATGTTTTATTGGTACTTTTTTGTCAATTTGTCGAGGCCTATTATTATTATGAATATGAAGTTATAATAATGAAAATAATATAAAAATCATGAATTCATGTTTGAAATTATTGATTGAAATAGCCTGAAAAATGTGTCTTTTTCGACCTTCTTTGTCACCAAATTTAGACGTCGAGGGACGTCTTTTCACTTTCCAACCAAATGTGAACGTTAAGACGTCCGACAAAGACGTATTTTCAACGTCTTTTCAACGACTTTTTGCTGGGTAGGTTATCCCCTTAAAGGCACCATAAATAATTCCTTGCTGAAAAACTAACTCCTTTATTTGTCACCATAGCGCGATTGAAACGGTGAAATCCAACACGACAAAGTAGTGTCAGAATGAACAGACTGTCTGATACATGTAGGCTACTTAAACAGGCGGCAGCACAGTCACTAAGATTATTTAAAATGTATTTTAATGGTAAAATAATCAGTATTGAACAAGCAATAACACTTAAGACAATAGACTGCTGCTGATTTTATGTCTGCAGCGTTGTACACGTGATATGCCGTCCAGAAGCCTTAACGCGAAGGTTGAGCTAACACAAGGACGTAGGGGAGACTGGGGACGGTTGCAACACTTTTAGCATTTCTCTGTTACTCTGAGACTAATTGACATAGACCAGCCAAACTTATTAAACATATCTGTCTTCTAATTAGTCATACAATTTAAAGATGACTACATATGACATGACATCGTTCACGATATTTATATGAATGGAAGAAGTCAGATGTTGCAACTGGCCCCAAGTGGGCGTTTACACTTGTGTTCTGTTCAGCGCTGTCCACCAACACACAAGGACATAGTAGCGCTGCAGCGGTTATTTTAGGGGGCTGGCCACCCGCACTGCCTGGTCGCTGATGGTGGAAACGCAATCACATCGCATTTGCTCAGGGAAATTTATTTTCTCGTTATATTTGTTTTACAACTTCACACACCTGTACAAAACAGGAGAAAGAATGAGACAGGCGACAGGTGCTTCTGTTCAGTGCAGCTCCGCTCGGAAGAAAAAGGAAGCTAGCTATGAAGAGTTCGCTTGCGAAGAGAGTCCATGAGAGAAACAACGCGTCACACTGCCTCCTGTGGGCAACACTGATATACACAGTGTATTATCCAGAAGCCTGGTATTCTTACAGATGGCAATATTTGTCCATTATGGCTCATCTTTGAATATTCCTCACAAAACAACACATTTAGATACAAACCAACAAACTTAAATAAAATGTAACCATACATTTTGTGTGCGTCACATAAACTGAGATGTGTTGCTGTTATGATTATGTGATTTGTTTATGTAACATAATCCCTCAAATATGTTGTACAGTTTTATCGGGAAGCATATTTCATAGGATTTGTAATTATAAAACAATAGCCTACTTGCATGTTCTCAAATGTATTCTCATAAATAATAAGGCGAGCAGTATACTACTTTTAAACTAGTACCGGTTTCGATGCCTCAGTCGGACTTGGGCAGATACGAGCGCACGATTTCATTCTTATCACATGTTCGTTGCGTAGAACTGTCAGAGGGAAATGACCACACTGAAGGTGTCATGCAATTGGGCAGCCAGTTTAAATACATATTAATTACGGGCGTTTCACTGACTATTTATAGGCAACTATGGGTGTTAAAAGGGTGGAACAAGATGCGCGCTCATGTCCGCCAAATTTAGAATTCATTCTGATTTATAAAGGGTAATTGGCGTACGACTTGCCAAGACGCCATTTTCGCCTTTTGTACGTACGTACACTTTTGGTAAATGAGACCCCAGGTATCTCTGCAGTGATCTTAAACCAGTAGGAAATATAAAGCAACAAGAGCACACACACAAAAAAAAAAAAATCTTTACTGTATATGTATACGAATAACAACAAGAACACACTTAAGGTAAAGGAGCACAAAGTACTTCCGCACAGTGTGTCAATACCAGGTCTTCACACTGGAACAAACAGGAGATGCATAATATCATTATCTAAAAGATCCTTTACTGCTTTACCTTTCAATAGCCTAAATCTATAGTGATAGGCCCAAACAGTGTTTTCCTAATTATTTAGCTGTTCTATCTCACCAAAGATTCAAATATTGTAAACGTTACACATAATGGTGACTTCAGATATTTCCATCAATAGTGGCATTTTGTTTAAAAAACAAAACATTCAAAAGGAACCCTGTGTTATTACCATCTGCCCCAGCCCAGACTAGCATGACAAGACCAGCAGCAAAAATGTGTTTAATAAAATAAATGAAGTCAAACAGTGCACGCACAGTTGAACTCCTGTCTTATTAAATTTAAACCAATGTCAACCCAAATTTTGACACAACCTTAAATGCCAGGCGTATTCAATTGTCACGTTTATTTTCATATTTTCGTATTCATAAAAAAAATTGGAAATTCATACCAACACCACCTAGTTCAAGGTTCATTCTACAAGGAGTGTCTTAACAACACAAGGAGTGTTTCACAGGGTAAAGAAGTAGGTCAGATTGTTTAAACCAAAGGACATGTGCTCTACAGGATAGCAAATCAGTTTTCAGCAGCAGCATTTACATAGTCGTATACACATAGCTAACATAGTAGAAAAAATGTTTTAACCAACAGGTAGCAATTCAACTGTTATGAAATGAACTAAATGTTGGTAGAAAAAAAGTCATCTCCACATTCAAGGTAATTTACAAAACGGTGAGAAAAGCTGTCCGTTACATCTACTACTACCACACATTTATCACACCTTAAATGCCAGTCCTCCAGCTTCCCTAGTAAATTGACTAGGGTTGTTAAAGATGAATTACTGATTGATTAATCTTCATCAAGAATTTATTCTATGAAGGGTTTCAAATTAAATGATCAAATTGAACAATTTGCGGTCTCATCTTTCGGTTGAAATTCACAGCGCGCAATTAAATTATTGAGGCGAATACGCGATGTTAACTTCAAACTGAAGAGGGTGAGCTGCTCAAATATGAAACGAGCTAAAACATGTGTGGGAACATTTCACACACAAAAATTATAAAGTGCATTGCCACCACTGTGATGCTGTTCTAAATAAAGCAACAAGTCGTTTGACGTGATATCGGCGACATCGGTTCCATCAGAACGGAGTATTTTCAGCAGCTAGCCTTATTGTAAAGAAGCTGCACACACAACTCACCTCTGACCCCTGAACATTCTATGAACCACTTTTTACACATCAGAATTAGGGTTAGGTTAAAATAAGGCCATGTTTACACACTCCCACTTCACACACTTCTCCACTTGCCATGAAATCTAGTCTTGCAGAACAGCATGCTTAGTACATTGTATACTCTGCAAATTGACGTCAATGTAGAAAGCCCATCTGATTACATGCAAGAAGTTATCTTAAAATTCAAAACATTGTTAGGATTCCCTTAGGGAAATGGTTTCTTTGAAAGTTTAAATAGGCCTTATTCAAGACATGGCTTGTGACAATTATTATCAAGCCAAACCACCCATAAAGACAAAATCTTGTGTCCCATCATTCAACATTATTTACAAAAATATACTCAAGGGTGCCTTAACCCCCATTGCAGAAATCATTTAGGATTATTCTGGGTCACACAATTCTTGATGCAACTCAAATCGAAAAATCGAAATTAGTGCAATTTTCCACCATACAATGTGGTGATATAGAGCCTGCTTTTACCATGGGCAACAGACAGGATTGCATGTGTAGATCTCACACAAGGAAGAAAGGGGATGCCATTGACCATGGACATTTGAGGGATCTCTATGGTAACGGATTACAGGAGCAACACTTCTCACACCCCTTTTAAAACGTACTTCTTGATTAATGTTACAATAATGCAGCATATTACCTTAGGGAATACAAACACAGCAAGTCAGATCATGACAACAAATATCTGCAGTTACATTAGAATTGTGAAACTAAGAAAGGTGATACACAAACAAGGCTGTAAACCTATTTTCTGCTTTTCCACAGGTTTTCAGTAATCATTCTTTTCCAATACATACACAGGGTTAAGTGGTTCATTTAGTTTGCAAGTAATAATTTACAAAGATTCCCCTACATACTTTTCACACGGATGAGAAAATATCCCAATAACTTGTCATTGTAGTCCCAACCTCATTATTTTGGTGTCATTGAAGATGCAACTAAACATTACAAAGTTCATTACTTTGCCCAATATCTATCCTACCACCCCATAAAATCTACTGTGAGATACCTTGGAACATCCAAACATGACACATAAAGGGCATTCAAAAGACGGGGTGGGTGGGGATGGAGGAGGTATGTGCGATAAGATCGAAAGAAGGTCCCAGTAACACTACTCACCATTCTTACCAAGCCAGTACACCCCACCCTACCCACATACAAGCATGGACAGTGCCACCCAAGTCAAGCTGGAAATGGAGAAACAGGATGAATGAAGGCTTAATGGGACACTGGTGAGGAATATTTGCTTGGAGCCCCAGAGGGCATGTGGAAGCTAGCCAACTAGCTTGCTGGTCACCAAAGATGACTTCCTCTGGGGGAGGTCCTGTGGTGTGGGAATGTGGTCTCCGGTCACCAAGTTCTTGTCAGGCCCTGACACAGGTAGCTGCTTGTTCTTCACTTTGGCTTTGGCCATGTTGTAGTCACCTGAGTCAAAGTATTTTTGCTGTAATGGTTGGGGAAGAGAGCACAAAATTAATAGCTATATTTTATATCAATGTTTCAATCAAAAACATTCCAGATTGTTGCGTGAATCAGACAATGAACATAATACGTTGTCCATGTAAGCCACCAATTAGTTTATATTTGGATAGCACCAAATGTAGACTGTCAGATCTTCCCAAAGTAGTATACCCTTGCAACTTTTTGAAGTTGAATGTGGAATGCCAGTATTCATAGGTCAGCTACAAATATGTTTGAATCTACAGATACGTTCAGGCAAAAGTATTGACATGCCTATGCATTTCTGCAGGGGAACAGTGATTTTGAAAACCGTAGGTAGCACTCTGCAATTTTATTTTGGATATTTTTTCAATAATTTATCTATTGCACCAGCGCTCTGTTTTATTTATTTATTCAGGGGTAACCGACTGAGACTAGGACCCAATCCAAATGACCTATTTTACACCCCTTGGTCCTAACACTTAGCCCTAACCCTCCGTTTTGCATGTTCAGGCGTTGGGATAGGGGTGTCCCAATTGTCTTGTGATGACAGGTTAGGGGCAAGGGTTACGACAAATTTATACTCGAATGTGTGCAATATAGTCATTTACTACATCCTACGTAGAAGAAGCCGCGATACATATTCGATATATTGCCCACCCCTAGATGAAACTTCAAGATACTGGCACCCATGAGAAATTATGAAGTCCATCGCTCTGTTTTTTTCAAAAACAGGTGGTATACCCAAAGGGTCCAGGTCCAAAATGAAGTGTGCAAAATCTCAGATTGTTACTTTAAAAACTGATTTTTTTATAAATATCAGAGTTTTGGGATTTTTTGGTTGAACTTTACTCTTTGACACATATTTATTTTAATCAACTCTTCCAAGACCGTAAAACAAAATTACACCAAAATCACTGTATATCATCCTCAGATTGTCTACTACATGAGGTTGCTATGGCGACGCTGTAAGAAGAGGACGCTGGCGTTGTTTGTTCTCTGCTTTTCCACAGCATTTGATCAAATGTATCATCTTAGCATAATTTTATTTTCTTTCTTTTATGCTGGTTACATTTGTCCTAATTTATTTTATATTCAGATTTAAAAGTTTTTGTTTTTTCTCGCTATTTTTACCCGAAGGGACACCTAAAGCTTTTGGTTAGTTAGCCGTCGTTCACTACTTGTTATTGTGGCTGCTAGGCTGACAGGCTAGCCTTGCCTTGGACTACAGCCTGCTTCTGTTTGCCGGGCCGGTAATTGCAGCTAGCATCCTCTTCGCCTGGCATGGCACCGGAGTACTCCATCGAGCATCTGCATAGTTTTAATAACTACATCACTCCAAACTGCATCTCAGTAATTAAGGAACTTGGACTGCGTCGCCGACCAAGATACATCCACAGTGGTTCCGGACGTATGTTTTTTCACTCTGAGTCGGAGCACTCCATAGCTACTCAACCCTCAAACATTCGCTCAATCTGGAATAATAATCCCCGCCCACTTGCACTCCAAGCCGTACTGTCAATCACAGTGTACTATCCCCGGTGCCCAAGGTAGCTACGTCTGCGACCCTTTCTTGTTTAAAACGATCTAATTTTAACGTAAAATCCCAAACTAACAAGGCCTTACTGATTCATTAATTTATTAATGACAGAAAGCTGGACTTCCTCTGCATTACTGAGACCTGGCAGCAGCCAAATGACTTCTCTCAGTTGAATGAAGCTAGTCCTCCCGGCTTTGTTTACATCTGTAAGCCTAGAGTGACTGGGCCTCGGTGGTCTCGCTGTGGTCTATCGTGAGAACTTTAAAGTCAGTGCTGTTACTGTTCCCCTTCACTCCTCTTTTGAATGTCTAGCTTTAAAAATCAATTGCTCTAAACCAATCATCATTTTAACCATTTATCGACCCCCAAAGCACAATGCTCTTTTCCTCAAAGAACTATCCTCACTATTGACATCCGTTTGTGCAATATCCCCTAATGTTATCCTACTGGGTGACTTTAACATCCACATTGATGACTCGTCCAGTGCCTTCGCAAATTATTTCTTTTCTCTCATTGACTGTCTTGGAATCACTCAACATGTCACATTCCCAACTCATATTAAAGGCCACATTCTTGATTTAGTCTGCTCCACTGGTATCACTCCCTGTAACCTCACTATCACGGAGTTCCCCATCTCCAACCACAAAGCTGTGCTCTTTGAAGTTTATGCCCCCATCTCCAAAACAAATATTAAAAAAATTGAGCTCACAGTGCATCAAAATGTATTACTGTAAACTAGGGATGTCATGATACCAGAAATTTAGTAGTTGATACCAATACCAGTGAAATTCCACGATTCTCAATACCCAATTCAATACCATGGTAAAAAAAATAAAAAAATAAATTCAATTCCATATACTTCAACATACACTCCTTTTTTTAAAACATTACTGGCATGTAGCCTTCATGCAAAATAAAAAAAGAATCAACAATTACAAACATTACAAAAAAGATCAATTATCTTTTAATGATGGGTCAAAAAGATAAAGCCTGTTACACCCTCCACCTGTTAGTAAAAGTATGTTTACTTTAGTTTTCAACTAATGTGGTGGTTCTTGTGCAAACGAGTCAATGAGATATAAAATCTTAGAAGGATGGCGCTGTTTGAATTGTGAATAATCCCGGAGTTCTCCCAGCTAAAGTCAGGAGAACGCGTGACTGGAAAGTAACGCCAGACATATTTAAAATAAACCACCAGTAACTTCACAAAAAAGAGGCTTATTTATATAATTCTATAAAGAAACATACGCGTGCATTTTATAGCACGTTTAAGCGAGATCATAAAGGAGAGTCAAATGTTCCCCTGGTGCATTGGGGTGTACACCAGCTAATTCACGGGAAAAGTTCGCTTTCTCTTGAAGTAAGGGGGACACAGAATACTTCAAGGGAAAGCTAACTTTTCCTGTTTGTTTTGTTTCTCATTGGTCAAGGCTGCGATTGCCTATCAATAGGCCTACTTGTTCGTTTCTGATTTTTGATTTGAGTTTGCGGTAGCTAACAGCAGGGGAGGCAAAACCATTATGGATTGAGCCAAACACTCTAAGGATCAGGACAAAACATTAAAGGCGTTTACTAGGGGTTATTTTAACCTTGGAGAATAGCTAGGAAAAAATGGGCTTCACAGCGCCGGGAATGAACAACAGAAGCGTTTTTTTGCTTTTTTTAAATTTCAAAAATAATTGAAGGCTGCTTTACCAAGTTCTGTTTTTCACTTTGAGGCTTTCAAAAGTGATATATTTGGGCCCCATTTAGGGAGCAAATATTTTATGCAAGGTTTTCACTGGATTTTTTTTTTGACTGCCAATATTCAGAATTCGGTCATATAGAACAACAACCAGACATGTGTTTGAACTAGCCTTATAATAGCCTACATTTAAACAGCAATAACACACAAATGCTATGATCCAACTCAGAGGTGCCATCACCAGTGTAAAAGTAGTATTGCCAAACCTTCTCGCCATTCACCATAATATGGTGTAAGCGTTAGATAAAGAACTCATAAAGCTACCTTTTTTGTACTGTGCTGTTATTGTATGTTTAAATGTGAAACGTGTGAATAACTACAATTAATTAGTGTAATTATGAATAATATCACTGGGCGGTGGCCAAGAAGCATGAACCCCCATTAAAGGTGCAGTGTGTAAGTTTGAATTTCTAGCAATAGATAAAAAAAATTATGTTTTTTAATGTTTATTACATACCTCCAGGAGGATATCATTAAATCAAATGCTCAGAGAGAAGGTACGCTATAGTATATGAGCACGGTGGGACCTATTTTCAGCTTTTAAAAAATCTAGGGATGCCCGCCTATCCCCAACCAATCAGGAGTTTTTGCAAGGAGTAAGGGCTACCTGCCCGTCAATCACCTTGCGTGCACACTCCTAAAATTCATGCTTACAGCGTCACCCTCCAAACGAGCATGTTGTTACAATTTGCGTCGCAGACAAAAGTAGCAGCGGTGTGAACTAGTTCTGTAGTTGCAAGGCGGCTGAAGTCGTTGCATGTCGTCGCAAAAGACTTGGCTTGTCAAATCACCAAGTGCAGTTTTAGAACATTAGGAAGTATCGCGCCAGATTTATGTAAAAAATGCATTATTCGTTTACATGAATATGTTGGATATACTCGGCAACGTATAGTAGCTATGGTGCCAATCGCAACTAAATAAAAACGATTCTCCTGCACTAGCTCATACTAATGGGGGAATCAAATTATGAAATAATTTTCGTTAACGTTAGCTAACTGTATGTCGTTACTATGGAAATGCTCATTTGTGTCCGGAGTCAGACATCACTTTATGCGTTGTTGGTGAGAAGCAAAAATATGCACAACATACACATGATTCATGAAACACTACCTTGCTCAGGCTCATGAAGTCAAGTCAAAGCGCGCACAGGCATGTGTGGGGTGGGCCATTGAAAGGGATAGGAGGGACCAATGACTCAGGAGGTTGACCTTTTTGAGTGTTGTGATTCAAATTCTTGCCATTTTTTCCCCAATTCTCTAGAACTACATACTGCACCTTCAAGACAATTATAATATCTATCTGTATACATCATGAATTAAGTCTCATCAACAGCTGACTGCTACAGTCATGTACTTGTCTAACCACATACAAACTCCATTCATGTACATATGTATTAATTACTATGTTGAAATTCATCAATATGCATGTTCAAGACCATAGCCAGGATTTTGGAAATACTGAGGTCATCTGGTTTTGAGTCCCTGTTCGAGAATTTCAGTAAGACTATAGTATAAATCTATGCATTTGAATGCATTTGAGTAACACAAATCACTAAGGAAATCATGTCAGACTTTGTCAGTGCTGACACATTAATTCTACTAGTCTAATTTTCATTTTACACAAGATAAGTCATAAATATGGCCAATATTGAAACACTTCTGTTCAGTTCCTCATTGCATTAAAATCCTTTTCACCGTTTAATAAATTGAGCAGAGTATCTTTCAGGTTTGGCTATCTTTCAGGGCTGGCCTGACAAGTGTTCAAATACTCATTACTATGGTCTATTCCTTCACTAGATTCTTTCTTTCCCTTTCTGTTATCTTCTTCTCTTGTCTCGCTCTTCTTGGAAGAACCTGCTCTCTCACTCTCCTCTATTCTTTTTAAATTTTAAATAAAAAAAATAAAACTTTTCAGTTACATATATGGAGATTGTATAATTAAGAAACGTGCCACTATCAACTTAGGACACAATAGCAGCATTTTCATTCATTAATAAATAGCATGATTAATGTTTATGGAAAACTGGTGTTTCCAATAGTTTATCCACCCTATATAGGCAGCAAATCCTAAATTTACATAGGTCTACATTTGAAATGCATTTATTATTATATTTGAGCAAGAACTATAATATATTTTAAAGAGCAGGTACTGCCAAAGAAGAAACACTGTCACAGATAGGCCTACCTGCTGTCTCTATTCGTCCTCTCACTCGCCTTCTCCTTCTCTTTTTCTCTCCTGTCTTGCAACCGCTATCCCCCAGTGAAGAAAGTAAACTCTAGTGTTGGCTAGCTTACTGAGTTAGCCTTCTAACTTACATTTTCTCTAGCCAAAATGTAACCTAACTTCAGAGCAATATTTAGGCCGCTTGCCAACACACTAGTCTAACAAGCCCGATACCAATGTACTCCTCTGGTTGTGTAGTTTCATGTGATGACAATAGAACAGTCGCGCTAGCTTAAGAGCCCGCTAGAGCTCGCGTGTAACAGGGCAAATTGTATCGGGAGAAAATAAAAAAAATACTTGAAAAAATATCGAGACCATGACCTCGGTGTCCTCAATGGTCGCCACTGCTCTACATAATTGACAAGTGTTTTACAATTTGATGGATGTGATTATTCACGAGTTTGTATTACATTCAACAACCTTTAGCTTTAATGTATTACTGTTATGTTTCCTAAGCATCTTATAAAATACACTGTAAAAAAAATTCACTCTAAATTTAAAGATTTGTTTTACAGTCAGTGTAGAATAATAACATGTAGAATAATAACATGTGAAGTCTAGCTTGAGCATCGGTCACGACCGTCACGTACCGAGCTGTTTCCCGCTGTCTCTGGTAGTAGCGGCCTGGCTGGAGACTAAAGAGGAACAATGCAACTATTAAAACAAAGTGCACGCGCACTACAGCCGCATTGTGTCCATTGATCAAGTTTGAACGTGTTAATATATCGCAGCAGATGCAATCAGTTTATTCATTACATAAAATTTGATTTTTGTTGAAGGTTGCTGAGGTCTTCTACATGAAATAAACGCTATATGGTCTGCGAAAAAGTAGTATTGCCAGGCAATACTTGTTTGAGAAGTAGTATTGCCATGGCAATTCTGGCAATACTGACGGCGGTGGCCATGATCCAACTAATACATTTTATTAGCCTAAAAGTACGAATGAACTTATTGCAAACTTCAAATGTGACAACAACAATAAAATAAACCAAATCGCATGTAAGTGCCCAGCAAGCTGTTTATCAAATAGCATATGCCGGCGAACGTAAACCCAAATTATATGCCTTATAATCTAACGTTTTGGCCCTTGAGAAAAGAATACATTCAGTCTTTGACTCATTAAAGATTCATCTCAGATCCCTAAGGGATTTCTGTCCACATATCAATGCCCTTGTAAGATTTGACATTACCTGTTCTATGGACGAAGCACAAGAATAAAGAATGGTATCACCTACATAGAAATGTACTTTACAGTTTTTCCAGCACGGAGGGCAGCACGGTGGCACAGTGGTTTCCACTGGTGCCTCACAGCAAGAAAGTCCTTGGTTCAAACCCCACCTGACCCAATGCCCTTTCTGTGTGGAGTTTGCATGTTCTCTCCATGTTTGTGTGGGTTTCCTCCGGGTACTCCGTTTTCCTCCCATTGTCAAAAAAACAAAAACATGCTCCATTCTTCTACCAGTGCCCTGACCTGTCACTGCCAATTCACCTAGAGTTGGTCAATGTGTCCTATGTGTGTGAGCAAGTCTGTCATAATATGTTGGGTGAGCAAGTCTGGCGCAAATTGGCTGCCGTGGTATCACTCAGACTGAGTGTTGTGTTTGATAGCTGTCGGTTCATTCGTTGTTCACTCTGTTTAATTAATCGGCGACCAATTTGTGTAAAGCGCTTTGAGTCAAGAAAAGCGCAAAAAACGAAATAAATAGTTTTTTTTAAATGAATGAATGAAATGTACATTTCAAACCCTTAGCATCTATGGATTAGATCAGAGAGGTAGTTCTGAAACCAGTTGACGTAATCTGTGATTAACTGTATCAAAAGCCTTTGACAAATCAATAAACAAAGCAGAACAATGCTACGTATCATCAAGAGCAGCAGAACTACATAATTTACTACAAGAGTGGCTGCTGTAACATTACTATGACCAGCTCTGAACCCAGACTGAAAAGGGCTTAAAATATTATTGGTGGACAAGAAAGGAGGAAGCTGTTCATTCACAAGATATTTGCTAAACATGGGAGTTTGGAGATAGGTCTGTAATTATCTAAGTCACTTGCATTAGGTTTTATTAGGGCTGTCAAGCAATTAAAAAATGTAATCGCATGGGTGTCCATAGTTAATCGCGATTACTTGCAAATTTTTCATCTGATCAAAATTGACCATAAATGGAACATTTTTCATGTTTTTGACACTTAACATGGGAGAGGACAAAATATGCTTGCTTAATGCAAATGTACAGTGCATCCGGAAAGTATTCACAGCGCTTCACTTTTTCCACATTTTGTTCTGTTACGGCCTTATTCCAAAATTGATTAAATTAATTTTTTTCCTCAAAATTCTACACACAATACACCATAACGACAAAGTCAAATAAGTTTTTTTGAGATGTTTGCAAATTTATTAAAAATAAATAACTAAGAAATCACATGTACATAAGTATTCACAGCCTTTGCTCAATACTTTGTTGATGCACCTTTGGCAGCAATTACAGACCAAAGTCTTTTTGAATATGATGCCACAAGCTTCATTCATGGCACACCTATCTTTGGGCAGTTTCGCCCATTCCTCTTTGCAGCACCTCTCAAGCTCCATCAGGTTGGATGGGAAGCGTCGGTGAACAGCCATTTTCAGATCTCTCCAGAGATGTTCAATCGGATTCATTCAAGTTTGGGCTCTGGCTGGGCCACTCAAGGACATTCACAGAGTTGTCCTGAAGCCACTCCTTTGATATCTTGGCTGTGTGCTTACGGTCGTTGTCCTGCTGAAAGATGAACCGTCGCCCCAGTCTGAGGTCAAGAGCGCTCTGGAGCAGGTTTTCATCCAGGATGTCTCCGTACATTGCTGCATTCATCTTTCCCTCTATCCTGACTAGTCTCCCAGTTCCTGCCACTGAAAAACATCCCCACAGCATGATGCTGCCACCACCATGCTTCACTGTAGGGATGGTATTAGCCTGGTGATGAGCAGTGCCTGGTTTCCTCCAAACATGACGCCTGGCATTCACGCCAAAGAGTTCAATCTTTGTCTCATCAGACCAGAGAATTTTGTTTCTCATGGTCTGAGAGTCCTTCAGGTGCATTTTGGCAAACTCTATAGACGGGCTGCCATGTGGCTATAACTAAGGAGTGGCTTCCGTCTGGCCACTCTACCATACAGGCCTGATTGGTGGATTGCTGCAGAGATGGTTGTCCTTCTGGAAGGTTCTCCTCTCTCCACAGAGGAACGCTGGAGCTCTGACAGAGTGACCATCGGGTTCTTGGTCACCTCCCTGACCAAGGCCCTTCTCCCCTGATTGCTCAGTTTGGCCAGGCGGCCAGCTCTAGGAAGAGTCCTGGTGGTTCCAAACTTCTTCCACTTGCGAATGATGGAGACCACTGTGCTCGTTGGGATCTTCAATGCTGCAGAAATTTTTTTGTATCCTTCCCCAGATCTGTGCCTCGAGACAATCCTGTCTTGGAGGTCTACAGACAATTCCTTGGACTTAATAACTTTGTGTGTGCTCTGACATGCACTGTCAACTGTGGGACCTTATATAAACAGGTGTGTGCCTTTCCAAATCATGTCCAATCAACTGAATGTACCACAGGTGGACTCCAATTAAGCTGTAGAAACATCAAGGATCAACAGAGGAAATAGGATGCACCCGAGCTCAATTTTGAGCTTCATGGCAAAGGCTGTGAATACTTATGTACATGTGATTTCTTAGTTATTTATCTTTCATAAATTTGCAAAGATCTCAAAAAAACTTTTTTCACGTTGTCATTATGGTGTATTGTGTGTAGAATTTTGAGGAAAAAAATGAATTTAATCAATTTTGGAATAAGGCCGTAACATAACACAATGCGGAAAATGTGAAGCACTGTGAATACTTTCCGGATGCACTGTACATATTTTAAATCAATTAACTACACAAAACAAATTGTCCAGAAACCCTCACAGGTATTGCATTAAGCATATAAAAATGCTCAGATCATAACATGGTAAACTCAAGCCGGTTATATTTGACATTACTTAGTAATATGAATAAGACTAAAGTATCTCACACAATGTAATGCAAAAACAGACTGAAACAATCCAGGGATCCACACAAATCAAGCATCTAAAAAAAATGCTCAAATCACACAATCTCTTGACGATTTTAAGCCCAAAAACAAGGCATTTAAAAAAACACTCATTCATAAACAAAGCAAGCTTCACTCTAGCACCGAACAGGCTTAAACATTGCTTACTAATAACCTCCAATGGGCTCGCACTAGCGTTAAACTGCAACTAATTTCTGCGTTCAGACTGAAACACTGCGTTCATTGTGTATCGGGTACATTGGTCAGCTAAATGCTCCTTTACTTCAGTATCAAAGCTCACTCTCACTTCGTAAGAAAACCAGAATGTAATTATGTCCAACCTCACATGGGGAAATATAAAGGCTCCCAAGCAAGATGTTTCTGGGATAACACAGTAACGGGACTGCCTGCATTAGCTGTGTGCTTGGCTAGCAAATGGTATTTAAGATGAGATGTTCTCCGGTAGTAACTAAATTGAATCGACAGTACCTGCAAAAAACTTTGGCAGGGTCATCTTAAAGGTGCAGTATGTAGTTCTAGGGAATTGGGGAAAAAATTGCAAGAATTTGAATCACAACACTCAAAAAGGCCAACCTTCGGAGTCTTTGGTCCCTCCTATCCCTCAATGGCCCATCCCACACATGCCCGTGCGCACTCTGACTTGAGTTCTTGAGCCTGAGCAAGGCAGTGTTTCATGAATCATGTGTATGTTGTGCATATTTTTGGAAACAAAAGAATCCCGAACGTCTAACCGTAAATGCTCTAAAACTGAGTGGTTAACACCAATGCAACGAGCACAGACATAAATGACCGTTTCCATAGTAACGACATTCAGCTAACGTTAACAAAAACAATTTCAGAATTTGATTCCCCTAGTATGAGCTAGTGCATGACAATCATTTTTATTTAGCTACGATTTGCACCACAGCTACTATGTTGCCGAGTATATCCAACATATGCATGTAAACAAATGCCGTACATTAATCTGGCGTGATACTTCCTAACGTTCTAAAACTGCACTTGGCGATTTGACAAGCCAAGTCTTCTGCAACGACATGCAACTACTTCAACCGCCTAGCAACTAGTTCACACTGCTGCTACTTTTGTCTGCAAGGTGAATTGTAACAACAAGCTTGTTTGGAGGGTGACGTTGTAAGCAGGGATTTTACCTTGGTGTGTGCACGCGAGGTGATTGACAGGCAGGTAGCCCTTACTCCTTGCAAAAACTCTCCTGATTGGTTGGGGATAGGCGGTCGTCCCTAGATTTTTTTAAAGTCGAATACAGGGCCCAGGGCGCTCATATATAGCGCACTTTCTCTCTGATCATTTGGTTTAATGATATCCTCCAGGAGGTATGTAATAAACGTAAAAAAACATAAAAAATTTAATTCATTGCTAGAAATTCAAATTTACAAACTGCATCTTTAAATTGCAATTAAAAAATACCATTTTCTTTATCCATTGCTTACTAGTTTCTGTCCGATTTACGACTGTGTTAACTGCATAAAAAATTTGTGGCGTTAAAACAATTAATTAACTGCGTCAAAACAATTTGTGGTGTTGTTACGTCCCTTCAGCTGTACGGCTAGTCTACCCACTATCTTTTAGTGCAATGTACCTGTAATGTTTTAATACATTTCTTATTTTTCATGTATCCCATGTGTGGAGGTTGGGGTGGGAGGGGCATTAAAAGTTATATGCTCAGTACAATTTCATCCATTATGCCTTTAACAAAAGTAAAAACATTTAATTACAAAAAACAAATTTGTGTTAATGCATTAACTTTGACAGCCCTAGTTTTTATTGTCTAGATATTAAAAGTTCTAGCGCAATATTGTTATGTACCCACCAAACACTGTTGATTTGCACAATCACAATTTCATTAAAATACTTACAACAAAACATTGTCAGTCGAGTGACATTAAATCATATCTTCAATCGCGACGAGAGGTATTGGCTGATGTTGACCTTGCTGACTGCCATAGGCCTATCAGCAAATAAGATGGCATTCGCCAATGGCAGTGGGCGATGTTTATGTCGCATCAATTTGCGTGGTCTAAATGTTGTTGCTGCGTGCATGCTTGTTTTCAAATAAGAGGGAAAGAAAATGTCAGCTGTGTGGTAATATTTCAGAGTAGGTTTTTGAAATATTAAAGGTTGTGTTTCATACATTTGTATGATTGATTTTGTGTTCAAATCGCATTTCGGCAGCAGGTCAAATTTCGGCACAACACCGGTATAACATCAAGCAAAGTTAGTCAGAACTCAGAACAGCATCGCTGTGGTGGCAATGCACTTGTTTGATCGTTTTGTGCGTGTGTGAAATTTTCCCCCACTGGACTTTGTTTTAGGTTGTTTCATAGTTGAACAGCTCACACTCTTCGATTTGAAGTTAACATCCCGCATTCGCCTCTATAATTTCATTGTCACCTTTATGCGCCCTGCATTAGTTGGCAGACTGATAACTCCTCATCCAATAATAACCACAATGAAGAAGAGGGACTGTTCAACTGCAATTATTGAGTCACTGGAGATAGGTTAAAACTGAAAAAGCATGTGTACATTAATCAACACAATGTAAATCGTAATTAGGCAGAAATCGTCTTTCGCTCTAACAACAAACTAAAGTCTCCTAGCAGCAATGTGATCATCACTCAGACAAATGCTTCTTAAAAGGCACAGAACACATGTACGGGATACGAATACACACGCACCGTGAATTTCAACCAAAAGAGGAGACCACAAACTGTTCAATTTAATCGTTTCATTTTAATATTTTGATTGATTAAATTCTTAATGAAGATTAACATCCCTATTCAAAACAGTTAAAAAAAATTGTATTATGATTTCTTTGTTTCCATAGCACAAAAGGTGAAATAAATAACAAAAACAAAATCGGCCTAAAAACATTGGCCAAATTGTTATTTTAAACATCGGCATCGGTAACGGGCCAGAATTTCACGATCAGTGCATCCCTATTACAAATGGATAGATACTAAACAATAAATTGATGATGTGATGCAAACAGTAAAAATGGTCAGATTATAATAACATGATTGAAAAGAGAATGATAAAAAACAGTAGTGTTGTTTCTATTTGTGGAAACCAGTCTTGGATTCATGGTTATACAGTAATGGATACATTTTGAGTTTAAGAGACACTGATCAAAATAAACAATGATCATTTTATGCATCTTGGCTTGCAATATTCCTATTCTGGGCCCTAAGCACCTCTATTTCTTGCTGGGTCTTTTCCAAAAGTGGCTCCTTATGCTTCATCATCTTCTGCATAATTCAGCAGTTATTCTGTAATGGCAGCTTTCCGTTACACTTAGTTAACTAGCCTAAACCATTCATGGTCTGCCTATAACATATTCCTTTCTGTAATTGCTCAGTGTAGGTCAACCACAGCCTCACCTGCATCCATATCACAACTGAAGTTGATGGTATCATATTGACACTTATGTGCATATTCACTTACTTCAACACTTACCATTTGTCTCTGGCACCTCTGCGACAAAACAAAGACATAAACGTCTGTCCATTGATATATACTTATCATTCTAACATTATCAGCCTGACAAATGCATCAAGGCGTTTATCATATGGCACCGTCTTAATCTGCATATAACTGGAACACAAAGTTATAAAAACTTATATCTAAAAGGCCTTTATAACTGCAAACTTCAGTGCATAAATCTCAACAATGAACCTGTTGGTAGGCAAGACGAACCCAACAGCTAGCGTTGTCAACAACAGCTGTATTCACGCAGCGTGAAGAAAACCGCGCTGTGTACCATTTTGAAACTGTTTAAATCAACACAGATATAACGTTTTTGTTGATCTGAGTCTTTTAAGTCATTCCAGAGTAATACTTAGTTTCACATAATAGATGTGCTTATATCTATAGATCTCTTGCTAATTCGTAGTTAGCTTCCAAAGAACCTAGGTTTTGTTGTTATATGAAAAAATCCTTAACTTTGAGTAGTTTAATAAAAAAAGGTTTATTTAATATCCAACTATTGATGGACTGGTTTAAGAATATATTCTTCAATCACTGATAATTCCAGCTTTCCATATTTCTACTGTTAATAACATAATTTTGTCATTTCAAAACGCCTCTGCGCGGTGGTCAACGCTGGCTTTGGTCGTAATGCTCTATTTTCTTTCTCAAACGGGCACAAAAAAGTCCAGCACTGCTCGTCTTCAAATGAATTTGCCTCAGAGTTCCCATTATTTTTTACGGTAAAACTTTGATTCATTTTGAAGTAAACCCCTGTCCGGACATGACCTTACAGGGACTAACCAATCAGTAAAAAACTATATATTTAAAATACGTGTCATGTACTTTACTTGAATCGCTACTAACTTTAATCAAAAAGTTCCATCGTGGCCTTTCAACTGTGACTAGACCAAGGTCTCTTGAAAAGATTCAGCAAAAAAAAAGTACATGTTTTTTGAAAGCAAAAAAAGATCTGCTCCCTCAAAGTTTTCCGTACCTTGCTGCCTTTAGCTTCACTTCGTCAGGACAGCGGTAAAACAGACGTCATTCTCTACTATGGCTTGCTAGCAAGTTTCTGTTCAGATTTCAGTCGCGTTGATTGAAATCCATAAAGCGAGACATATTTTCATTGTTTTATGTATAGTTATGTCAGTCAGTTTGGCTACTATTACATAGACCTATAACACATTTAATTTTAACTTTAGCTATGCTGATTGATTGTGAACGTAAGTGATGCTCATCGGTAACGTTGTCTGTACCAAGATAAAAGGCAACCTAGTTATTGCATTCTTGAGCGGGGTAATTTTAAGTAGGCCTATCAAGCCTGAGAAAATATTAATGATCCTTGCGGATTTTAAAAACTTTTCATATTTAAAATACTTCTGCTAATGAAGAACTATGCATGATAAGAGTTTAAGGTTTATCAATTGCCATGAGAAAATCTGGACCTTTCCCTTCATCTTTTGTTTTCCTGTATGTCCACCGAAGCGTTGGTTTCCATAAAGGTTGCGTTGAGTGGCATGTCCAGTATTTGTGACCACGGATGCATGCATGAAAAATCAGTGCCTCAAGAAAACAAGACAACCTATTTATTAGTCAGATGGTTTATTGTCTTGTTAAGGTTTGCAGCGGACTGCAGAAATGAGCAGATCGGCTACTCTTAGACAGCTAAAAATACAAGATCAATACAATAAAAGATCATCATCGTCATTATAAATGAAATATAGGCCTATAATATAGGAGTTTGTTGGGTAGAGAGTGGTGACTTGCAAGCACGAATGGGCGAGAACTGTGGGGAGGCAAGGAAAACGATAGTATTTCAACGAGAGAAAATGCCTGTTAATTGCAGCTTTATAGGCTAAAGAAGCAGATTATGTACAAATAATATTGAGCAATGATCTTGATCTATATTTTACGGAGATAGTTCTGACTGAAATGTATTTTCGACACGGTGATTATCTGGCACTGATTATGGTGTACAAATGCAATTGCAAGCAGTAGGCTATCTGTCATTTGGAGCCGTAATTTTTGTTGTTTAGGACCGCGTCCTGAAAAAGCCAAGATGATGACACGTTCGCGGTTTTCAGAGTACACGTTTTTAATATTGTAGCCTTTATTTAGGTAAACGACCATACAACTGTAAAGGCAGTGAGTTTTTTAAAGTATTTGTAGCAACATATCCATTATTTGTCTCACGATAAAGAAGTAAACTAATGTCAAAGTTGCCCATAGGAGCTTTTTGATGACGGCGCTTGGCTACAAGGAAGTATCAACTCTGTAAAATGAAAAACTTTTTTTTCGACACTAAAACTGTCACTTTTAGAAAAACTTAAAATTTATGAATTTGTTTTTATTAATAAACGTTAAGTAAGTAATTCGGAGCATTCTCAGTTTAATCACTAGATTTAAAAAAAACTGAAAACGCGTTTGTCCTGCCTACTGTTGGACAATAGATGAAGATCAAGCCTTGAAAATCTCTCAACGGACAAATTATGTAATTTTACACCTTGAACCATCACACTTGCTCTGGTCAATTTTACCTAAGATTGGCAGCATTTTACTAAAGCAAATTTTGGTGTGTTATACATTCTCCACATAATTGTGAAAACGTCAGAGGTCCACCTATTAGAGGTCCACCTATAGTGGATATTTAAGAGCCGATATAATAATGATAGTTTGGCGCAGGACAAAGCTGAAAGCTGATTAATCAGCCGATATCCCTGTGGTCAGTAAAAACATGGGTCTCACGTCTCACCCCTTTTCCACCAACACGAACCTAGTGCTGGTTCGCACGCTAGCTAAACGTAGCTTAATTCAAATTTGTTGCCATCTTCTAATCTACGAGAGCGCCTTCAATTTTAATGTTTCATAGACATTATACAGCAAAATCTTCGCCTGGTTCTTGTGAATCATACGGTGTCATTATCTAAGCTGTGGGATTTATAATGTTCCTCGGAGAACTGTGTGAATGCGACCACGTCTTAAGGACATTGACCAGGTTGCCATGGTAACGAAGGTAAACATTAGCACTCTATGGTTACGAGGGTAAAAGTTAGCACGACAGGATATGAAACAATAGACCATAGCAACCAAGCATCACTGCCCAGTTGTCAGAACGACCACGTCCCCTTTTGGGGGGAAACAAAATTGTCTGAATCGCTGTAAAACTGCCGGTTGCAAACGGACAAACTAAGCTGTCTGACCATCATCATCATCATCATCATCATCATCATCGTCGTCATCCGCTTTGTCCGGGCTCGGGTCGCGGAGGTAGCAGTTCAAGCAGGGCATCCCAAACTTCCCTTTCCCGGGCCACATTAACCAGCTCTGACTGGGGGATTCCAAGGCGTTCCCAGGCCAGTGTGGAGATATAATCCCTCCACCTGGTCCTAGGTCTGCCCCGCGGCCTCCGCCCAGCTGGACGTGCCTGGAACACCTCCCTAGGGAGGCGGCCAGGTGGTATCCTTACTAGATGCCCGAACCACCTCAACTGGCTCCTTTCTACGCAAAGAAGCAGCGGCTCTACTCCGAGTCCCTCACGAATGGCTGAACTTCTCACCCTATCCCTAAGGGAGATGCCAGCCACCCTCCGGAGGAAACTCATTTCCGCCGCTTGTATCCGCGATCTCGTTCTTTCGGTCATGACCCACCCTTCATGACCATAGGTGAGAGTAGGAACGAAGATAGACCGGTAGATTGAGAGCTTTGCCTTCTGGCTCAGCTCTCTCTTCGTCACAACGGTGCGATAGAGCGACTGCAACACCGCACCCGCTGCTCCAATTCTCCGGCCCATCTCTCGTTCCATTTTACCCTCACTCGAGAACAAGACCCCAAGATACTTGAACTCCTTCACTTGGGGTAAAGACTCATTCCCTACCTGGAGTAGACAATCCATCGGTTTCCTGCTGAGAACCATGGCCTCAGATTTGGAGGTGCTGATCCTCATCCCAGCCGCTTCACACTCGGCTGCGAACCGATCCAATGAGTGCTGCAGGTCGCAGACCGATGATGCCATCAGGACCACATCATCTGCAAAAAGCAGTGATGCAATCCTCTGCCCACCAACCCGCAGCCCCCCTCCCCCGCGGCTACGCCGTGAGATCCTGTCCATGAATACCACAAACAAGATAGGTGACAAAGCGCAGCCTTGGAGGAGGCCAACCCTCACCGGAAACGAGTCCGACTTACTGCCGAAGACCCGGACACAGCTCTCGCTTTGGGAGTACAGAGATTGGATGGCCCTGAGTAGAGACCCCCTCACCCCATACTCTCGCAGCACCTCCCACAGTATCTCCCGGGGAACCCGATCATACGCCTTCTCCAAATCCACAAAACACGTGTAGACCGGATTGGCAGACTCCCAGGCCCCCTCAAAGATCCTTGCGAGGGCAAAAAGCTGGTCCGTTGTTCCACGACCAGGCCGGAAAAGCTGGTGGCAAAGCCCCAGGGGTTGATGAGATCCGCCCAGAAATGCTGAAGGCTCTGGGTGTCGAGGGACTGTCATGGATGACACGTCTTATCAACATTGCGTGGAAGTCGGGGACAGTACCTAAGGAGTGGCAGACCGGGGTGATGGTTCCCCTGTTCAAAAAGGGGGACCGGAGAGTGTGTGCCAACTACAGAGGCATCACATTACTCAGCCTCCCCGGGAAAGTATACTCCAGGGTGCTGGAAAGGAGGGTTCGACCGATAGTCGAACCTCGGATTGAGGAGGAACAATGCTGTCTGACCATTTCAAATTTAATTTATTAACGCACCCATAATTAAAGAAGCAGCTGGCTAACGGTTAGTTTGAATCATTAACACATATTTGTATCATTTAGTTAACCTTGTGTGAGGGGGCTCCAGCTTGGCGAGGCTGCTAGCATGCTAACATGTAATGTTGCATGTTGGCAACTTCAGTGATTTTCTTAGTTCACATTAACATCACACTGGACAGACTTAACGACTCTTAACAACAGAAAAGTAACAGATCAGAGAGATTCAATAAGGTTGTTGAATACTGTTGATCGCGGATACAAGCGGCGGAAATTAGTTTCCTCCGGAGGGTGGCTGGCATCTCCCTTAGGGATAGGGTGAGAAGTTCAGCCATTCGTGAGGGACTCGGAGTAGAGCCGCTGCTTCTTTGCGTAGAAAGGAGCCAGTTGAGGTGGTTCGAGCATCTAGTAAGGATGCCACCTGGCCGCCTCCCTAGGGAGGTGTTCCAGGCACGTCCAGCTGGGCGGAGGCCGCGGGGCAGACCTAGGACCAGGTGGAGGGATTATATCTCCACACTGGCCTGGGAACGCCTTGGAATCCCCCAGTCAGAGCTGGTTAATGTGGCCCGGGAAAGGGAAGTTTGGGATGCCCTGCTTGAACTGCTACCTCCGCGACCCGAGCCCGGACAAAGCGGATGACGATGATGATGATGATGATGAATACTGTATGTCAGGATCTGGCATATATGGCCATTTGGTGTGGTCGTTTGTCCACTTTGATGGAGGAAGACTGAACTAAGGACACCCATCCCTTTCTTACATTTTTGCTATATAATAACGTCAATCAAAAAGCAACACTGTGTTCTTACTTTATGCTATTATATTGTCAAAGACCTTGGATTTTATATTGACCGCCAGTCTAACTGGACGGGGTCTTTTCCCCAAAAAGGGGGCAGGGGCATGACGCAAGGGCAAAGTTCCCGGATGGTTGCTCTGGTCTATTGGTTTAAGGAACAACAGTAGCAGTTTCGATCTCAGTTTTGGCAGTAGATCAGTGCACATAGCTGGAGACTACGGTCAGTGGGGGTGGCCGCAAGCACACTTCACAATTTCCCCAGCGCAGCTATTGGTCACTATTGGAGCACAGTTTTGCCAATAACGATAGTTTGTAAAACGTCCTATCGGCACCGATTGGCAAAACTGATTAATCGGTCGACCTCTAGTAACAATATATTTCCATAGACCCTACTGTTTGTGTCCAAGCCACCCTCCAGATCAGCCGAGCAAACAGTAAGTTTTGTTCAAGCTGGTACCGCTGCAGTGATGTTAGCTAGGTCAAGTTTATACAGGCTAGCTAACAACTACAACCACTAAAGATAGAGATCTAAGCAAATGTTCATTAGCAGTAGTTACAACAGTATCCACTCACATGAGTGTGAGCGGGTTGCGCTGGCATCCATTAGAATAAACCGAACACTACAAACTACGCCAGCTAACAACAACCTTATAGC
The DNA here is from genome assembly GCA_026901105.3 of Galaxias olidus. Taxonomy (NCBI): domain Eukaryota; kingdom Metazoa; phylum Chordata; class Actinopteri; order Galaxiiformes; family Galaxiidae; genus Galaxias; species Galaxias olidus. The sequence goes on along the minus strand of JAPMUY010000407.1, from coordinate 118,722 downwards.
ATTAGGAAAGGGAATCCGGAACCGAGTACCGGTTCCATTTGAGAACCGGTTCGAAATTGTCAGATTCATCAGAATCGTATGCCTCCAAACTTGTTTGTTTTTGTATGTTTTTCTACATTGCAAAAATGTATGTGTCATGACGTCAAACTCATCCCACTTGCTGCTGAAAACTTGCAGCAAGGATAGGCAGCGGGTAGGGATATAATGATTAACCGGTTTTGAGCTACATTGCGATAAAAAGCATGTGTGGTTGGCTGAATGTTGAGCAGTCTGATAGGCAGTACTTTTATACTCAGGATGTTTTATGTTTAGATAAGTGAATTGAAGATAATGTCATGGAATACACATAGAAATCCACAGAACACTGGTGTCCTGCAGTTAGTGTTAAATTGTATTTGTGACGCTGACTGAATATGGTACAGCCCCACCTAGACTATTTTTCACTAGCCGCCACTGCAAATGACCCTTTGGAAATGTTTTATGAAAAACCTTATACATATGATTATAAAAATATAGACCAACAGGAACATTTTCTAAGCTTATTAGATTTTGCCACTATCAAAGCAGATTCAAAAGAAAAACTATACAATATTGGGGGAACTGATGAGCTTTCAGAAGCAATCACCAAAGGGGGTTAAGGCAGCTCGTCTTCCTATAGATTAATAAGCAATCTATAGAAAAGCTGATTCAACCACTATTGGATATGCTCTTGGAGTCATATGAAAAGAAAGAACTGCCACCTTCTCTCAGGGGCGCACTGATCTTTGGCGAAACGTCTTGAAGAGTTACTGCCGGCCATGATCAAATATGACCAAAACGGTTTCATCCAGAAAATCCTTCAGCAGGCGTCTTATAATGTTAGAAGAGTACTTAATATCCTTCATGAGAAAAGAGGGTCATCGAACACAGCTTGACTGTCGTTAGACGCAGAGAAATCTTGGAAGTGTTGCAGAGGTTTGGAATATGTGAAGGCTTTCTCAAATGGATTAGGACACCACACAAGAATCCAACAGCTGATGTAGTAACAAATAATATTACTTCTACACCCTTCTCACTGTACAGATCTGCACATCAAGGTTACCCCCACTCCCCAATGCCATTTGTGTTGGCAATGGAGCCATTTGCTATGACTATTAGAGGCTCTCCTTCTGTGTCGGGAGTCTCAGTGGGTGACTCAGAACATAGAATATCACTTTATGCAGACAATGTTGTCCCTTTTTTATCCAACCTTGAGTGTTCGGTGTTTGAGTTGAGTTTTGGGGAATTTTCAGGCTACAAAATTAATATGAATAAATTATCAGTACTATATCTAAATGAACAAGAGAGGTTGCAACCCAGAAAACGAACACCATTCTTAGCTCATAAAAAGGGATTCACCCATTTGGGAATTAAAATTAGACTTGCAATAACTGATTTTGTTCCGGCCAGCTATAACCCTATTGTGGAATATATAATAGAATCCAGGGCTGACACCTACCTGGTTGATTACTTGATTAGTTGTTGACATGCTCTTGGTCGACCTAATTCTCATTGGTCGATTAAATCGCTGGTGTTACTTTCATAACGAGAAAAGCGTTTTTGAATCTATTATTTTCGCAGCGGGAGGGACATGCAGACCTGATGATGTATTTTATTACATTCTATTGTGTTAGAACATCAATTCTCAATAATAAGTCAAATAATTTTACACTACAAATGTGTTTCTTTTTAAAAAATGATATGGTTTAATGGTTTAAGACACCCTTTGATACAACATGGGTTAAAAGTGACCCGACTGAGTATTTATTTTCTATTTCTTTGAAATTAATTTATTTTAGAATTCAGTATTCCAGGAATTAACTTGTTTTTGATCATCAAAAATCCTTATTTAAATTTTTTCTTTCTTACTTTTAAAATAAAAGTCTTGTTTGTATTACTACCCCTCTAATGCACAACATGCGTCAAAAATGACCCGTGTTCATTTCCTATGGGATTTAATGCATGGCTGAGAGTTTTGTTGCTATTTCTTTTGAAATCAAATTATTTGATTATTTATTATTCAAATTATTCATTAAATATCTTTTTTGATTACCACAAATCATTATTTTCATTTTGCCTTTCTTACTCTGTGAAAAAAAAAAGGTTTTTCTATTAGTACACAAGTTTACACACGGGTCAAATAATTATCCATGTATGCCGATGTGATTTACAAAAAATTGTAGACATTCTAATGATAATTTGTTAAAGATATTATTTTATCAGTTACCAAACAATAATACATTTAATATTTAAAATATGTTTATTTCTCACTTTGGGACACATATCGTACATATACAGAGCTCAAAAAAATTTAAGGAACACTTTGAAAACACATCAGATCTCAATGGGAAAAAAAATCATGCTGGATATCTATACTGATATGGACTGGGTCATGTGCTAGGAACGAAAGGATGCCACATCGTTTGATGGAAATGAAAATTATCAACCTTCAGAGGGCTGAATTCAAAGACACCTTGAAAATCAAAGTGAAAAAATTATGCAGCAGGCCATTTTGCTGAAATTCCATGCAGCAACTCAAAATGGCACTCAGTACTGTGTATTGCCCCCACGTGCTTGTATGCATGCCTGACAATGTCGGGGCATGCTCTTAATGAGACGACGGATGGTGTCCTGGGGTATCTCCTGCCAGATCTGGACCAGGGCATCACTGAGCTCCTGGACAGTCTGAGGTGCAACCTGGTGGCGTCGGATGGACCGAAACATAATGTCCCAGAGGTGTTCTATTGGATTTAAGTCAGGCGAGCGTGGGGGCCAGTCAATGGTATCAATTCCTTTATCCTCCAGGAACTGCCTGCATACTCTCGCCACTAGAGGCCGGGCATTGTCGTGCACCAGGAGGAACCCAGGACCCACTGTACCAGCGTAGGGTCTGACAATGGGTCCAAGGATTTCATCCCGATACCTAATGGCAGTCAGGGTGCCGTTGTCTAGCCTGTAGAGGTCTGTGCGTCCCTCCATGGATATGCCTCCCCAGACCATCACTGACCCACCACCAAACTGGTCATGCTGAACGATGTTACAGGCAGCATAACGTTCTCCACGGCTTCTCCAGACCCTTTCACGTCTGTCACGTGATCAGGGTGAACCTGCTCTCATCTGTGAAAAGCACAGGGCGCCAGTGGCGGACCTGCCAATTCTGGTGTTCTATGGCAAATGCCAATCGAGCTCCACGGTGCCGGGCAGTGAGCACAGGGCCCACTAGAGGACGTCGGGCCCTCAGGCCACCCTCATGAAGTCTCATACACACCAGTGGCCTGCTGGAGATCATTTTGTAGGGCTCTGGCAGTGCTCATCCTGTTCCTCCTTGCACAATGGAGCAGATGCCGGTCCTGCTGATGGGTTAAGGACCTTCTACGGCCCTGTCCAGCTCTCCTAGAGTAACCGCCTGTCTCCTGGAATCTCCTCCATGCTCTTGAGACTGTGCTGGGAGACACAGCAACCCTGGCAATGGCACGTATTGATGTGCCATCCTGGAGGAGTTGGACTGCCTGTGCAACCTCTGTAGGGTCCCGGTATCGCCTCATGCTACCAGTAGTAAAACTGACCCTAGCCAAATGCAAAACTAGTGAAAAACAGTCAGAAAAGATGAGGGGAAAAATGGCAGTGGCCTCCACCTGGAAAACTAATCCTGTTTTGGGGGTTGTCTCATTGTTGCACCTGGTGTTAATTTCATTAACACCAAAGCAGCTGAAACTGATTAACAACCCCCTCTGCTACTTAACTGAGCAGATCAATATCCCAGAAGTTACATTGACTTGATGCAATACTCTGATTAAAAAAAGTGTTCCTTTAATTTTTTTGAGCAGTGTATTACTAATAATCTCAAGATTATGCACATCTTCTTAACTTCACTCTCCTGTCTGATATCTCCCTGTGGCTAGGTGGTGGCTAAGTTTTTATTTTTTTATCCCACATCCTCCCATTGCCATTGGGTTAAGTGGCAACATGACCATGGTAAGCTATGTGCCGAAGAAGGTAACGGCTCTTGTCCTCCTGAGTACCAAAAATGATGACAAAGCAGTTAATGAAATCAGTGTACCCCCCCCCCCCCCCATAGAAATGACCCAGTACTATGACAAAACAAGATAAGTAGCAGACACAGGAGAGTAAAGTGAAGAAGAGCTGCTGGTGTTCAAAGTGCACAAGACTTGTGTGCAAGAAGCACAAACATGTAGTATTTGCACTGTACCCATACAATTTTATTTAGGCAGTTTATTTAATTTTATTCGGTCACATTCATCACAGTTAACTACATTTACACATCCCTTGCACTACAGTTGCACCACAGATACACTACAGTTCAATGTCAGCGTTATCGGTTATCAGTAATCTGTGTATATTATGCGTCACAAAGTGACAAATAATCATATTATAAATATTAGGTCCAAATCACTGCTAAAATAAATATTTTAACAATAATAATGATTATAATGTTTTTATATTCTTTAAATCACACTTGCCTATCTTTTCACACTAGCATACCCTAGTTAACTCTGTTTAAAATCTGGTCCCTTTTTTTACTGATACTATCCATTTGCTTACTTATAGTTAGAACTGTTGTTGCTGTCTGTCTGTTATACTATTTCTGTCAAATTGTTTATTTTTGTCATGTTATCTATGTTGATGCTGTGAAGCGACTTTGGGTGATAGAAAAGCGCTATATAAATAAAATGAATTATTATTATTATTACTCGCATATATGGGTAATTTTTTACCCATGTTTAAACTTGATGTAGTAACAGAAAAACTGTTTTTGTTCATAAAGTAAGAAAGAAAATAATTAAATAAAGAGTTGTAGTAATCAAAAACAAGATATTTAATGAATACTTGGAATATTAAATGATGAAATAAATTAATTTCAAAAGATATAGAAAGAAACACTCAGCCGTGCATGAAATCCCATAGGAAATGATTACGGGTCCCCATGCTGTGCATTAGAGGGGGGTTGCATAGCTTGCGTATCTAAGGGTTAAGACAGGAAGTGAAAACACCCCCGTTTTCACAACTTTGAACTCGCATAGATTTAGACAGTTTAGACTGGCAAAACGTACTCAATATTTGCTTGTCTAATTCTTGACACCACATCAAAGTCCTCGGTGTGGAAACATTTCATAAAAAAAATACGGACAAAAACTATTTACTTATCACGTCAACAAGCATGGCATACCACAAAAAACGGTAGGCATACATTTTTTTCAGGTTGTCTGCTAGCATGATCTGTCAACTTCCATATTTAACACTTGATAGGCTTTAAAGGGACCATAATGTCAGATTTGGAATAGTTCTTTGTCTAGCATTGTTTTATCACTCAGAGGGATTGCACCAACAACATGAAAGTGAAATCTGTGCCTTGTGCATTTTCTCTAGTTCTCTGACAACACATCTACCCTATTTTACAAGCTGTTCTAAATCACAGCTTGTGACTTAAAAAATCAAAGTCAATTTAATTGACCAATCACGGACTCAGGCTAGTAAAGCAAAGGCGAACTACTCCGTCAGCAGCCTTGACAACAGCGGAATGTTACTATCCCTGGACAATAACATAACTCAGATAATGAAGGTTAATGAGCAATGGGCGTAAACATGCGTTCACCACTGAAAACGGCGGAAACTTTAGAAACAGCCGTTCTCGTCGGAATTTAGACTTTCCGACCCTCCCTAAACCGATTATGTGCACAGAACGCTTCCGTTGGGAAGAAGAACCAAATATAAGCTTAAATTTGTGATATTTCATCAAAATCACTTTATTTTATGCCTTATTCAACATTTTGCCAAAAATAAACACTTGCACGATCCAGATTCTGTAAAAACACAATTATGCGCTTCTCAGCACAACTGGGAGACCTTGAATGACTCAGCTAAGACCAACAGTCATGTGACAATAAAATAGGCAAATCTTCGACAATAATGCAGACTGGAACAGAGAGGAGAGGAGCCTTAGACAGCTGGAGATATGTTGAGAGACAGTAAAAATGTAAATAGTTCAATATGTATGACATAATGGAGTCTCCCCCTTTTTTCCAGTATTAGGAACACTTGTGGGCACTTGGAAAAAGTTTGTATAGAAAATAAATTATCAAAGAAATTCAACTTACGTTTTTCCTTATTTTGTGATTTAAGACATTATAACTGTGTTATACTGCACAAAATAATTTTTAGAGTACAAACATCTGTTCCCCAGGTTTATACAGCGATCGTGATTGTACAGATTCTTGTCCAGTTGTAAATAATAAGAGGAGAATAATTAATTTGTTGTTGTTCTTTGGGTGTAATGCTCCTTTAAAGTTATGACTTGTGCCGCTTAATTGAGGAGTTGTGGGAGGGAGGGGTAGATGGGGAGAAAGCTAGTCTCAAGTTTGTTTACAAAAAGCTGATCACTTTAATGATAGTTTCTACTACCCAAAAATCGTCACAGCCTCCTAGGCATCTAGATGATCAGAATCAGCCCACAAAAAACATCTACGTTGATTACTAGCTCAGACGCAAATACATTTTTTGTAAGCCGAGGCAACCATTCGGCTTAAAGGAATTAGGCTCAAAAGAAGCTATGCCAGTCAAGTTAATGAAGCCAAGATAAATAGTCAGTGAATTCTCAACTTATATGACTGTTTGGATGCAGTCTCTTACCCCTTTTTGTAGCCTTTTCATCAGGAAGTCTGAACCTCCGGGCTTTTGGCCCAGACTGGGGTACTTTGATTTCAGTTTAGCCTCCTCAGCCCTCGCTGGGTTAGCATTTTTTTCCTGAGTATCCTGTGAGAAAAATCAAGAACATCAGAATCGGTCTTACTAAACAGTCATTACCGCTTTGATTCCTGAGTTGACTCATTGATATAATAATAATTTACTAAATTTGTTTTTGTGATGGGTGAAAAGCTAATTTCCTGTTGTATAGTATACAGGCACCTGAGGCCTATCTGCAAAAAAGAAATAAGAAAAGAATTACTGTTGGTTCCTGGACCTTTTCTATTCAGGGAAGGGAGCAGAGCAAGCTTTCAAACATATGTTTATCACAAAGTTGCAGTAGCTTGCACATACAGGGTTTTCCCTTGCTCCAAAAAAGGCCAGTGTTTCTGCTGTGTACACTCTGTTGCGGCGTTAAGTTAGATAGATTTTACTCTTTAAATAAACATTCACACTTTATTCTGTATTGATGTTCATGGCCAACTAGTTATTATTATTATTATTATTATTATTATTATTATTATTATTATTATTATTATTAATAATCGGGAAATAATGTTCCAGCCAACGTTAACGTTACGTTGGCAAACTCAAGTCAGTAAATCATAATAGTCTGTTTTCTATGCTCCAAAGTTTTTTATTGAAAGAAATGCCCACTAGTTCTGAAATTTAACATAGTGAATAATACTTTTTTTCAACGGGCTGCATGATCAAATATTTGTTATGTGAGAGTTACTCATTCATGTAACCTTATCAAACATGTAAATAGGAGAGACTCTCCTCTGAGCATCAACAGGCAACCTCTACGCGATTTTCCCTGACAGATCCTTAGAGCTCTTCTTTAAGAGCAAAAGAAAATTAGTGGGCAAACAGGCATGCAGCACAGTTTCATTAGAACGTATTAAAATGGTAAAACTGGTAGCCTATTAAACAAGCCTTGGCATTACACTGAAGACAGTAGTCTACACTGTTGATTGAATGTCTGACAGACTATCGGCATGCTTTTATCATCTTTTGAAGTTTAATGTGCTAGCTAGAATTCATTATCATAGTCATTATTTACGTCAACCTTATTATTAAAGACACCTCGTGCTGTGTGGTTACATTTGGCATTTGTTACCCTGATTGATTGCTTTAATTGTTTTTTGTTGGACTGACCGTTTCAATGTCAAAATGCAGAGACTGGCTGATAAGTTTTATTTATTTAAAATCTTTTTGCAATGGTAAAACAATCAGTATTAAACAAGCATTTACACTGAACTACTGCTGATTTAATGTCTGCAGCGATGTGTACTTATAAGATTGGCAGAAGCGAGGGCGTAGGGGAGACTGGGGACGGTTGCAATACTTTTTGCATTTCTCTTTTACTCAGAGACTAATTGACATAGACCAGCCAAACTTGTATATATTGAACTCATTTGTCATCTAATTACCCATACAGTTTAAAGACATATGACATATAGTTCACAATATTGCAACATTTAAAAAAATACAATACGTTGCAACATGTTGGAAATACATTACATTTCACCAATTAACTTTAGCTTTTTGTCTCAATGAGCATAGTATTCTGAAAATATGTAATGTTTTACATATTATTAGTATTACTATAGTACAGTAATATTGATTTATTTAGTAATATTTATCAAACAACAGTTATTGAGTTTTGTTTGTCAATGTGCAGATGTTACAGATGCAGTTGAAAGCAATTGAAATGTTTATTTGGGTGAACTATCCATTGGTGTATCACTTGATGTCATGGTATTTTGTTACCATGGAGTTTTTAACAAAGATTTGAGAAACTTAAAAGTACAGACGAAATAGGATAGATGGATAGTTAAGCCCTTATATTGGCATAATCTATTTATGTATGTGTTACACAATTAAAACCTGCCTACCAACGCATCTCACGTCTGCTGACTCTGCTACTTGGATGTATTTGATTAAGACTTATTTGTTTTGTTTAGACTAGCGGTATAGTTAAGACAACACGAACAACGGCAGTATCGCTCAAGGAGGACAGCATGTGCGGTTATGTGAGCGAATAGGATCACTCCAACACAGGAGGATGTGGTAGTGCTGCAGGGGCTACTTTAGTGGGTTGGCTGCTGCACTGCCTGGTCGCTCATGGCGGGAACGCAATCACATCCGCATTTTCTCGTGCTTGCAAATGTTTATAGATTTAAGGGAGTGCAATATGGTGCAGTTGGCTTTCATGGACAGAGAGGCATATGACAAGTGGATCTTTAGTTTGCCAAATGAGATATCAAATACAGGAACCATGTGTGGAAATAAGAGGATGGGACGTATGATGATGTGATCAATCAACTAAGTTGTTTAAAAGCTGCAGATGAGGCAGTCATTAATCGAAAAAAAGCCATCACAGATTACAGACAGGCTGTTTTGGGTTGCACTGTAGGCCAAATGAAACTGTTATAGGGAGGAGGAAGGCAGAGTAGTCAGTGAGTAGAAAGTCTGGGGACTTAAGCTGTATGAGGCTGATGTAAGGATCAGTGGTGTCTGGTCAAAGTTAACCTTGTGTGGTGAGCACCTGCTTATACAGAATGCTGCAGGCTTCATTAACTGACCATATGCAGGTTTTAAATTAGCAAGTTTGGTTCTGGAGACGTGAGCCTGCAGGTGTCAGAGTTCCGTTTGGTAGGTTTGTAATAGGGGGTATCCCAACTTTTAAACCTAGGCCTAGGGTTAGTACACTTATGCTATTCAGGAGGTTTTCATGGATCTGGTTTGCAGCATGGGTTTGTCTGTATGTAAACATTTAAGTTTTTTCTTTTCCTATATCATACATCCTAGACTGGTTGCCACAAATAAAAGAAAAACGTTACACTACTGCTTTTGTCGTTTTTCTTCCAAACATGTCTTACCCTTTATATTATTGAAATCTATTCAAGAATTAAATTGTTTAGTATTCATTTGTAAGTAGGCCTATGGATATAATCAGATCAGAGCTCTATGTGAACCACATAATGCAATGTCTTGTCATGATGGAAGTGAAGATGGTATCTTGGTCCAATCAACAGCATAGGCTATACTTATGCACTGGTTTTATAAATCTATAAACTATTTATCTATATAAGATCACTGTATAATACACCACTCAAAAAAAATTTAAAGGAACACTTTGAAAACACATCAGATCTCAATGGGAAAAAAAATAATTCTGGATATCTATACTGATATGGACTGGGTCATGTGTTAGGAACGAAAGGATGCCACATTGTTTGTTGGAAATGAAAATTATCAACCTACAGAGGGCTGAATTCAAACACACCCCCGAAAATCAAAGTGAAAAAACGACGCGGCAGGCTAGTCCACTTTGCTGAAATTCCATTGCAAAAAAAAACCTGTGTAGCCTATGAGATACTACCCTTTGATGGATATTATGATGGATTGGTAGATTTGTTTTGTAAAACTCGTGAGCATGATCTATATGTAGCGCTTCAATTTCTACCTAGCTGCAGAACTTCACTCGCACACAGTATTGGATGCTGTATTAATTCTGGCAATGCAAAGAAATAAACAGTTGGTACTTCATACAGTCAACTCGCTCCAGCCCCACGATCTCGTCACCGACATACAGAAAGGGCTTTTAATTATACATTTCTCCTATTTAGGGCTGAACGATTAATCGATTTCAAATCGAAATCGCGATTTGAGACAATGCAATTAGCAAATCGCAAAGGCTGCGATTTAAGTTATCTAATCTAATCAGGGTTTTAACGGTATGCCATCCTCGTGTGACAGTCATGCTGACCTATCAGAAGTGCTGTGCTGTTCATGTGCAAGTCATGCTCACCAATCAGATGGGGCCTAATGCGATGACATATACACCCACCAACAACAAGGACACAAAACCCAAGGGAAAAAGTGTTCAGACCCTCTACTGTTTTTATTTCTAAAAGGCAAATAACGACATCTAGCAACCACTTCAGACCATCAAGGAAAACATGAGAAATCTATACAAACCTATCAAACTGTAATTTATTCCCATGCATTCTGCTCAGAGTAATCGTAGGTTACAGCGGGCAGCTCTCTTTCATTCGCTCCCTCTGTTACACAGTGTGCAGGCATCCAGTGTTTCAGGCAGGCGATTGTTTACAGAAAGGTCCTATTTTCTCGATTTGTTTTATTACTTTATTTAACTTACTTAACACTGACAGCTTTTGAGATAATTGTTGTATGTTTGATTGCTCTACATTCTATGCCAATATAAAAAAAAAAAACTTATTCATTGTTGAAATCAAGTCATAGCTTTTTAGTTCTCATCCTTGCACTAAAATATCTTGCAGACATTTTTTATGGTCTCTGAGGTGGTAATGCTCCATCACGTTTTAAATATATGAATATTGAACTACAGCTTTACATTAAACAAGATATGTCGCAAATCAAATCGTCATTGCAATATCTGCACAGTAAATTCCGAAGTGTAAAATATGCAGTGTCAAAGCTTATTGACTCTTTCGGAGTTAGTACAACAACAGCTTGTGTAAAAAGTCCCACAGTGTTGGTGAAAATTGTCGTCATATTCTTCAATCTACCAGCCACTTGCGGGTAGCCCATGCGCTTCGTTTCATGCATAAAAAAGCACATTAACATTAGGACAATTCAATGACTGGGTCTTTATACTTTTCGCACTCTAAATATCGTCAAGGCGAGCTGGTAGTGTTGAGCCGGCCATCGATGTTAATCGTTCAAAGCCGAGACAGGTCTGTGTTTTAAATTTAGCTACTTTAGATATTTCTGTCCTGGCTATATCGCTAGCTAGCGCTAACGTTATGTAACGGTCTTTCATACCTGTGCTGTTGTGTTGTTGCCGTCTGCTAACACAGACGCACAAGTCCAACTCGTTAGCTACCTAGCTTTGTTGCCTAAACATTCGGTTATTTTATTGTTGGACGATGGCTGGATCGAGTGAAGCAGATACAAGGGACTGTACATAACATCGTTGGCCTTGCTGCAGGGCTGATCTGTTGAAATGCATGATAGTATATTATACATATCTTTTTTATTATATATTGTATAAATTAGCATATTAGCTTTTAACTATGATAATGCATGTGCTGATACTCTGCAGGGTGGAAGGATGCTGCTTAATGTTAAGCTCGGCGATGTCCAGAAATTTGTGCGATTTGACTCAGATAATCTTTTTTTAAGTTTTTGCTTGCAGGTAATAAATTGATAGTGTGCAATCAATTTCAAATTGATATACCGGAATACTTTGGAAATTATTAGAAATTTCTAGTCCTCAGGTTTCTGGAATTTATGATTTTTCTTAGGTACGTCAAGGGCTAAGTGTCTTCAATATTCCCTTCTTTAACCACACCATGTATCTTTGATGCATGCATTGCTTTAAATGTAGTTATGATACTATACAGCTATACTGCTACTAAATAACTTTATTTAACTTAATAGTTACCTTTTTTGAAGGTACAATTTCTTTCTACGATTTCTGCAAAAATGGGCTGCACGGTGGCTCGGTGGTTAGCACTGTTGCCTCACAGCAAGAAGGTCCTGGGTTCAATCCCCACCTGACCCAAGGGCCTTTCTGTGTGGAGTTTGCATGTTTGCGTGGGTTTCCACCGGGTACTCCGGTTTCCTCCCACAGTCCAAAAACATGCAGGTTAATTGGTAACTCTAAAATTACCCGTAGGTGTGAATGTGAAGTGTGAGTTGTTGTCTGTCCCTGTGTGTCGGCCCTGTGATAGACTGGCGACCTGTCCAGGATGTACCCTGCCTCTCGCCCTGTGTCCGCTGGGATAAACAGACTTTTCTGTTTACACAAGCATTTTGTGCCTGTTTCCTAGCGTTTGCAAAGTTTGGTGTCCCAGCTGTAACAGAAGGTGTGAAAGTTGCTGACGGTTCGGGGACTGAGTTGGATGACGATGTTTTTGAGGACATAATAAAGAATCCGTCAACTGGGGTGTTAACCATCAAATATGACACAGGTTTGTTTCAGTAAAATTTGTAATCTATGATTGTTTAATTGATTTACTCTTTTGTCAATTGAAGCTTATGTAGTTCATTAGATAAGGGGATGCGTTCATGGGGGAACTGTGTATTTATAATGTTTTTTCTACTAACTTCTCCAATCATGGTTAGAATCTGTCTCCACGGTAGCCTCCCCTGAGCTCTCCCAACCATCATCCCTCGATTTGTCAGACTCGTGGGATACAGTTATAATTTCAGAAAGCCCTTCCAGAAAACGCCAGAGGCTGGATACAGAAGCTAAGCAAGTAAGAGTTTACACACAAACACCAATACTTTCTTGTGACACTTAAAAATCTATTCTAAATCGCATTAATAGAGATTGTATATTACATGGTTTGAAGACATTGTTGAACTCATGATATTACTTTATTTCCAGCATGTAAATTAACTTTAACTTTATTGCAGTTGATATATTCATAACATACTGAATTGTTTTGTGTTGTGTTTAAGTTGGTGGAGTCCATTCTTACTAAAAAACCTGGTGGGGAACGTATAATAAACTAATATAATCGAACCAGGTCCTTGGTGGATGAAACCAGAAGGAAAATGGTCAACATACTGTCTGCTGACATGACAGAAAATAACGGGTAATTTGCTAACTGTTAGTTTGCTAACTGTTAGTTTGCCAACTGTTAGTTTGCCAACTGTTAGTTTGCCAACTGTTAGTTTGCCAACTGTTAGTTTGCCAACTGTTAGTTTGCTAACTGTTAGTTTGCTAACTGTCGTTAGCCCTTCATTGTTTCACCTCGGATGTAGTTGTAGCAGCGGAGGTGACGCATGCACCGAAAAATTTCATATATTGGTGGAGATATTGTATTATTATTTACTTGTATGCAATAAGTCTGGCCTATGCATTTGTGCCGAATGTGTCTTAATGTTCTAGTTGCACGTATCACAGCATAGTCCCTACCAATCGCAGTGTCCTAGTATTGTGTGCATTGTTGTCGGTATCGAAGATCTGCATTCTAGTCAGCCTTTGGTGTTGTGTTTGGAAAATAGGGCCGTGTGTCAAATGCCGGGGCCATTTTTTTTTTTTTTTAGTCCGTCCGTTTACACAGTATGCTTTACTCACAGATGTGTGACTTAACCTGGATATGAAGTGTCCGAAGCGCAAAATAATATAACGTTAGTCAGCAGGGGCGGTCATATTTCAGCAGCAGCGCACCTCCGCTGCTAGGTGCATACAGGGAAAACACTGCCCATATGCTCTCAATGTAGCTTTAAGATTAATTTTAAAATCTAGTTAGGGAATTTGACTGCGAAATCATTTTTTCTTCAATTTTGCAGTACATCACCACCCTGACATGTGAAAGAAATGTATGCCAGAGGAATTGTGATCTTACTCCCCTACCTCAGTGACCCATTCTCTAAGAATGGCTATGTGAGTTGCACACAGAAATCGTTGTGTTAATTTTAAAAGCTATATTGAAACACGTTGAATCCTACCAAAGCTTGTTGTTTTTCACCTTTTAAATGTTATTAATGAGGTGTCTGTTTTTGTTGTTCTTTCACTGTCCAAGGAACATTATTATGATGGCGAGCGTGGCACTGGGTACTTGGCCTGGAGGATTAAAACTATTCAGAGATGCACGGCTAAAGACAGACGATCATCCTTTGGAGGTAACACTGTGATAATACTGGAATGTCTGTAACAAACACTCACAAGATCAGTTATTGTCTTTGTTGCACAGAATGTTTTTCCAGCCGAAAATTAACAAATGAGGCGATGTCTTGGCAGAGCTAATTCAGACAGGCAACTCAGACACAGCATTTATCCACATCACATTTAACCAGTCGCATACGCTCAATAGTTTAATGCGGCCTACTAAACTGCAGCTATTCACCACACTTGTGCCTACAACTGCTCGCTCACTGCTGCACCACATCATGCGTCTGCTCGCTGCTGCGCCACACTATGCTCCTGCTCTTGCTGCTGCCTACCTCCACCCCAGCTTCCACCTATTTAGGGTCTGTTGCACAGTATCCGATGGGAGATTCTGCAGATATCTACTCCCTACCAATGGTTGTTCACATAGCATTTGTATAAGACCCCTTGCAGGGAAGCAATCAGAGCAGCAGACCCTTGACGCCATACTTCAATGTATTAACATGCATTGCAATAAATGAGTAAACCTACAGTATCTTAAGTTGTCCTGACTGAAGTAAGGTCATATCTAAGATACTGAAAGCGTTTCAAAATGTACATGGCTATCATCATTATTATTATTATTATTACCAATAAGCTATTTTTCCCTTATTGTGTAGCATCAGCCGAAGGAGCATCTGGTGAAGATATGTCTGGAGGACCAATTGTCAGACGACAGTCTCAATTTGTTCCTGAGACTACCCTGAGCGAAAGCGAGTGTAAAGAAGCAATCTCACTCATGAAACATTCAGCTGATGAGGACACAGTCAAGATGAAGATGAAACTGACATTTGCCTATCGCCGCAACATGGTCCTCGACCCTCAGCAGTCAACTAACATACTGTCCCACTTTCAAAGTTTCAAAGATGTCAAAGGCTTGGAAATTATCAAAAAAAAATTGTAATTAGTTATGACACTTATTTTTTTTAGAGTAGAGTGTTATTGTATTGATACTCAAACAACTAGCACCTATTTACTTTGTTTGGCTGTGAAATCCTGAAATTGTCACCCAACACCCCCATCCCAGGTTGAGCAGGACTTTGTTCGGATGTTTGGAGAAGGTGTATCGGGAAAGCTTCTGGAGAAGTGGCCAACCACGTTCAAGAAAAAGGTTATCCAACAATGCAGAACGCTTCAATCCATCAGTGAGCTTGAAGAACTCCTGCTGTCAGCTGATCCTCCTGAGGATGGCACTGAAGTGGATGTTGACTTTGGTAAGTTTCTTGTAAGCATATTTTTTTTCTATTGCACTTCTAGACTCATAGTAATATATCAACATAATACTTAAAGCTGTATTGAGATCTGAACAATATGTCTATGAAAAATGTACGAGGACATTTTGTATACAGTACCAGTCAAAAGTTTAGACATTCACTTGAACTGGTACTGTATATTGAACAAAACCTCAAAGGCATTGGCCTGTTTGTCTCAGCCATAAGGAATTAAAGAGTGGAAGAGAATCTTGTGATGATATAGAACTGCTATCTTTTCTGTTATTTCGTAAAAATGCGGTTGACATGGCAGATGCACTGTATTTTGTTGATGGTCCACATAATTCAAGTGTGTTAACATCAAACTGGTGTGATTACAGGTTGGGACAGTGACCTCTCATCGATTTTACTGCTGGTACACCTGATTCCACCCTCTGCTCATGGTCAGAAGAAACCTGGAAAGGTGTCGGCGTCGCAAGCAGAGAAGCATCTGGTGGTCTTCAAGAAGGTTTGTATATTTTCCTAATTGATGATAAGAATTCATTGATAATATTTCAACCATGCAATTCTAATAGTCTCTCCATTCGTGTTTGTCTTCTCAGACTGGAACAAGCATACAAGAGCATCTCGATGCCATCGCTCCCAGCACACAACCCTATCGCTTGGCTGTTGGAGTTAGGAAGAATGCAATCCACCAGTTCTTCATCATTCTTGACAAGAATGTCATACCTTGCAGGTCAACCTCTTCTCTAGGTGCTTTTGATGATCTGTTTAAGGCACATTTTGTGTTTGGCACTTCATAGAACACCATGCTCCACAACATGTATACGTTAGTCCAGACTACTGTGTACAACATCGATGCTGGCAAAGTGAAGGAGAGTCCTCGTGTTGCTGAAATTAGGGCGAGGCAGCTTCATTAGTGTTTGAAGTTTGTCCTCTATCATGAGGTGTTTTGTTTGTCAGGCTGAGTTAGTTAGTTCAAATGTGCTTGTTAGGCATTTATGATTAGTTCATGGCTACTTGCCAGGAAAAAATCTTCGCCTTAAATGTGTTCAGACTGGAAGCGGCCATGTGTTTGGTAGTTTTTCTGGTTTTAAGAAACATTTAAAACACCAAACACACTGAGTACATTGACCAACAGTTTGACACTGATGTTAATGTAAGCAGTGCAGAAGAGGCGGTTACCACTACCACAGATGTGACAGCCACAACATCTGAACTGTTGAGAAAGTCAACCAAGGACGCTGTAGATATGTGTGCCACTGCTGTTGCACAACTCAAGCCAGGTGGATCAAGTCAGTCCACTGTAAATAGTTTTTTCTCATCCATGGAAGAAGTGTTTTTTGAGATTCATAGTCAGGCTAAAGATGCAGCTTTACAGTGCTTATCCCCACAGGACACAGAAAATAAGAACAAAATAGAGCAATCCTTCCTAAAGTTGGAAAACCCATTCACACCTTTAAATTCAGAAGCTAAACGAAACAAATACCTTACAGAGAAATGGGGAAATGTTGAAAAGGTGCTTGGCACACGATTTGACAGCCGAAGAAACAGAACTACTGGGACATATGACCAGGTTATTGTAACTGATAAGTTTGCCTATATTCCCATTTTGGAAACACTGAAGACCATTTGTCAAAACCCAGAACTTGTAGACATGTTCAAGCCCTGGCACATGCCCAATGAAGGTGTTTATTCAGACTTGAGAGATGCTACTTACTTTAAACAAAGTCCCGTTTTCTGTAGAAAAAGATGCCTTGCAAATTCAGCTCTTTTACAACGATTTTGAAACAGCAAATCCCCTGGGCTCCAAAAAGGGTGTACATAAATTAGGTGCTATATATTTTACATTAAGAAATGTTCCCCCAGTCTTTAATTCCTCTTTGATTAATATTCATTTGTGTGCTCTTTTCCATGCACAGGACATCAAACGTTACGGTTTTAATTTGATCCTTGAGACACTTGTCAATGATTTGAAAGTACTTGAGACAGAGGGACTTCAAATTCCCATGTTTAAACAAGTCATTCATGGTAACATAGTTCAGGTCACTGGGGATAATCTTGGTTTGCACAGTATGTTTGGCTTTGTTGAGTCATTTGGGGCTCGATATTGCTGTCGTTTCTGTCTTCTTGAGAAAGATTGTTTTCAAACTGTATTCTGTGAAGATGATCCTGAAGTTGTACTAAGAACTATTGAGATGCATACACAACACTGTCAAACTTTAATAACAGATCCGACGCTACCTCATGTATATGGTGTGAAACAAATGTGTCTGTTGAATTCACTTCAGTATTTCAACACAGCCAGCAATTTCTCCGTAGATATAATGCATGACATTTTAGAGGGGGTTGCTCAGTTAGAAGTAAAACTTGTTCTACAGTACATTAAGGACAACTTCCTAAATGCTGAACAAATGGCTGGTAGAATACATGCTTATGACTATGGTTACAATCAGCACCGAAACCGTTCGCCAAGAATAACGTTGTTTGATGGAAGTGATGATTTGGGGTTGAATGCCATACAGTCTTGGTGCTTATTGCGCAATATGCCGTTGCTATTTGGTGATTGAATACATACTGATGATAAGTACTGGCATCTTCTACTTTTGCTTTTACAGATAGTTAACATCGTATTTTCACCTGTCCTTTCAGAAGGCATGACCATTTACCCTTAAACATTTAATCATTGATCATCATCGACTCTTCAAACAGTTATTTCCTGCTAGAAATCTCCTACCAAAGCATCATTTCATGATACACTACCCTCGTAATATAAGGTACATTGGCCCAATTCTGCACATGTGGTGCATGCGTTTTGAAGCGAAACATTACTTCTTTAAGAAACAATTAAAAAGCTTTAAAAACATTACAAAGACATTAGCCAAAAAGCACCAAAGCTGTATGGCAATATATAGGGAGTCCTTTAGTAAGGAAAGATTAACTTTAGGTCCAGGAAAGATAGTGACACTTAGTGAGCTCAAAGAAGGGGCAGAGATGGCTTCCAAATTTGGAGCTGTTTTATCAACCAGTGTGTTTTCTGCCAAGTGGATAAAGCATCATGGCACAGAGTACCGCCCTGACTTCATTATCTGTACTGAGGTAGTGCTTGAGATGCCTGTGTTTTGTAAGCTCAAGATGATTGTTGTGAAAGATGACTGTGTATTGCTCTGTGGAAAACCGATGGAAACCATGTATTTTGATTACCATGCCTTTAAGGTCAGACTGCATCCAGACAGGGTTCTTTAAGTGTTGCACATAATTGAGCTGTGTTACTTCAAACCATTTGATATTCAAATGAAGTATGGAACAACAGATTCCTCTTTGTACGTTGTTCCATATTGCCATTTTATGCAGACCTAAGGTCAATGTTTTGCACTAGTTTTATGAGATGTTTTTATATTTTGGCCCCGACATGACAATAAAGATGTCAAATGCATCATTTTGTAGTAATTTGTTATTTTTTCTCACTTAATGGTATTTTTGAAAAAGCCTTATTGAAATAAAAACAATTGGTTTGATGCATTTGACACTTTAAAATAGTGAATATAGTGTAAAATTCTTCTTTGCCGCTGCTTCTTTGCGTAGAAAGGAGCCAGTTGAGGTGGTTTGGGCATCTAGTAAGGATGCCACCTGGCTGCCTCCCTAGGGAGGTGTTCCAGGCACGTCCAGCTGGGCGGAGGCCGCGGGGCAGACCTAGGACCAGGTGGAGGGATTATACCTCCACACTGGCCTGGGAACGCCTTGGAATCCCCCAGTCAGAGCTGGTTAATGTGGCCTGGGAAAGGGAAGTTTGGGATGCCCTGCTTGAACTGCTACCTCCGCGACCCGACCCCGGACAAAGCGGATGACGATGATGATGATGATGATGAATATAGTGTAAAATGAACATCACTGACTATTTTTATAAATAGTGTCAAGTTTCAAAAACACTATGTAGTGTTTAAGGTGCTCAAATGTTAACTCTGCCAGAGCTGTTTTTTCACTGCAAAGGAGTAAATTATCAACACAGTAGTGTGTAACATCAACACTTTCAGAGTTATGTGACTCTTCAGTGTCAACTCAATGAGGTGTTAATGAGCCCTGGAATTTAACTCAATCAGAGTTGATTTGTTATCACAGAAGAGTAATGGTCAATACTTATGAGAATCATATTTACACTCTTCAGAGTTATTTGACCTGCAGTGTTAAGTTAAGTTTAAATAACAATATACAGTGTAGGTATGTGTTAATTCTTTACACTACAAAGAGTTAAATTAACTCTAAAAAATGTTTGCAAGAGTCATTTTAACACCAATTCCGGTTAGGACAATATACACTCGGGAATAGTGTTAAATGTAACTCTTTAAGTGTTCCTTTAACAATGCGATTTTTACTGTGTGTCAGAAAAATTGCAATTAGATATTTTCCCCAAATCGTTCAGCCCTACTCCTTTTATAAATTTACATTACACTACATAAATGAAGATTATCGTATTGTTTTTTCTAAAAGTCCAAATTTACATAACAACAAATGTAGATGATTGTACAGTTTAGCATTCCATAGCTAACACTCGACGAGTACGTCAGTGCAGAGCTGGCTAGCGAACATGCAGAGCATTGCACTCTTTACAATCGATGTTATCAAATAAAACATTTATAAAGCTATAGTGCATTGCTGGAAAACATTGTATGTACATTCATTAAACACTTATTACACTTGGATTGCAAAGTTTATGCAACTTTATATTACTAGATGGAGCGGAGCAGAAAATCTACCTACCAATCTCGTCACCGAGATACAGAAAGGAAATGAGATTGCAATTCACAGTGAAATAAGCAATACTTCGGAAACAACAAAACCAGCAGGGTGAGCCAGGTAAACAAAACACTTGGTTTGCATTGACAGAACCACAAGAATATTATTGCCTTGACATTAACAACACAGAATTTTGACGAACTTCAACTCAATATAATGCAGACATTTTTTATCTCTGCTACATACACACGGTGAGACGTTAGTGCACACAGACCTTGACTTGTCTTAGTGTGTAAACTTGCGTTCAGAGTGCAGGTAGGGAGAGACCGACTGAGCTACTGAAGAAGAAAAAGTACAAACGCTGTACGCCCGTGCCAGATGGGCACCAAAACAGCCTAACTCATCATGCACTCGCACGAATATGACCATGTTCAATTTTATTTACTTGCACACAGTCTCAAACAATACCATTTTGGTTCTCAGTCTAGAGCTCTATATAAGTCTAATTACTACGTCACCTGCATCTGCGCATCCTACACAGAATCACACCGAAGCCAACGAAGAAACAATTTTTTCTGGGGCAAATTAAATGGCTATACTATACACGCCTGCGTGTTCATCGGTCAATTTTTACAGATGACCGATAACAGTCCTATATATATGGTGCATTTCTAGTAGAAAATGTAAGTCGATCTAATTGACCAATCACAGACTCACTCGAACTACCTTACCATGACAACAGCTGAATGTTACTTTCCCCAGCCAATAACATAACTCGGCTCATTAATGTTCTCTCGAATGTTTCGTTGCTTTGTACTTGTGACATGCGCAATGACAATAAAGTTGAATCTGAATCTGAATCTGAATTAATGTTAATGAGCAATGGGCGTAAACTCGCGTTCACAACTGTAAACGGCATGCGAGTTGGAAGGGAAGAAAGAGGAACCCTAAAATAATGATTAAAAAATATAATATAATTTTTTTGAGTGATCAAATATTTTTAAATCTACTTCATAGACACTAAGGAATCACACACAAATTGATGATTGTCTACATTATGGGCCCCTTAAGAAACTAGCACACAATCCAACTGTAGTCTCAGCTATAAATAGCATTGAACCAAAGTGCTTCAAATATTTGCAAATAATGCAGTGTGTAAAACATCACATTGAATTTGTTTGGTCTGTATGCTATATCAATACAATATATTAATTAAATAGGATAGAACAAATTGGAAAAGGTATAAAAAGTAGCACCAATATTTTCTGAAGAAAGAAGGATACATTTTATGTCAGTCAGGTCGATACTCACTACAAAAAAACTATTGTTGTTGCTCTAAAAAAAAGTGTAGGCAATGTTGTTATACGATATCCAATGTTAGCAAATTTGGAAAATATTGTTGAAATGCATTATTTGCAAATATTTGATGCAGAGCGACGAGGCCCCCCAGGCCAGTGTACTAACGTAACCAACATGACAAGTATTAACGCTAAGTATTAACAATTTCAAGAGTTTCCAACATTAATTCAAGTTTGTTTGAACGATGCACTCAATAACTCATGCTGCCGAATTGAAACACTTCATTGCGTTGCTACTTGACTAGGAAGCTGCGTTAGCAAGCTAGCTGGTAGTAGCATGAGAACACTAACGAAATACTAAGATCAGTTAACGTGCCTTAACGTTACCCACTACTGCACTATTGCTTGCTAGCCTCTGGCTCTGGATGAGCTAAGGTACAGACATAGAATACCCACCTGTTTTTCGTCATCGTAATCCATTTGACTATCTGAGTCCAACTTTTCGGTTGACATGGTTGACAAAGTATATTTGAAAGGGAAAAATCTGTCAGCAACTTTTACAAACAGTGGTTATAGCAGGAGGCTATCTCAGTGACAGTTGTTTGTAGTTGTAGGCTATCTATCTGTATCCTTGCTTGTGCACGGTTTGAGTCTTCCTTGGGAACACGACTGGCACACAGAAATGGCGTAGGCATTTATGACTTCATCAAGAAGGGTTCTTTGCTAGACAAATTCGTTATGTGGAGGACAAGAGCTGGCAAAATTAAAAATGAACATAAAAAAAACATGAAAGGCGCTAAAAAAATATATCAAGAAATTAATAAATAAATACGCAAATGAGTAAATAAATTTATACAAACATAAATACATTTATTTCCTTAATTATTTATTTATGTATTTATTTATTTAGTTATTCATTTATGTCCATATTTATTTATTTCCTTCAATGTATGCTAATAAGAGGGCGTGGCTTTTCCATTCGCATAACTATCAATCGCGGAAATAACAATCAAGAAAAAAGATTTCTTTCTGAAGGATGCACGCAGAGGGTTGCAACCTGATCTCATGAAGCTGCGTATGTACCACGCAGAATCCTAATGCATTCGGCGTGGTATTCAAACACATTTTGCCACTTTGCGTACGAATACAACGTGACTTGTGCTCAGTAGATTCCTATAATAGGCAAGACAAACCCAACAGCTACAGTGTAGTCAGTGTAGAACCGCGATCACGCAGCAGTGAAGAAAATCGCGCAGCATAGCGTTTTGAAACTGTTTACGTCGACCCAAATGTATAGTTTTTGTTGATATGAGTCTTTTAAGTCACTGTAAAGTAAAATTTAGTTTCACAGCATATAAGTGTTGATATCTATAGAGCTCTTGCTAATTCACAGTTAGCTTCGATATAGCGTAGGTTTTGTTCTTACATTAAATAATCCTTAACTTTAAACAATTCAATAAAACAATATACGTTTTATTTAATATCACACTATTGACGAACTGGTTTAAGCTTGTATTCTTAAAACACTGACAATTCAATCTTTCCATATTTCTACTGTTAATATCGTCATATTGTCATTTCAAAACTCGCCTCTTGCTTGGTGGTTGCCGCGGGTCCTCGTTAGAAATGCTATATTTAGGTACAAAACGGGCACCGATTTTGCGGGCGCACCTTGTCTTCAAGTTAAATTGCCTACCTGTTCCCATAATTTTTGACATTCAAACTTTGATTCATTTTGAAGTAAACCCCTGTCCGGACGTGACCTTAAGTGGAATGAGCGATCAGTCAACAATTTGTTATTTAAAATGCGTGCTATATACTTCACTTAAGTCGCTACTAACTTAAATTGAATCCGTCGGTCGGGGCCTTTCAACTCTTAGTTGTCCAAGGCCTTTGAAAGATTCTCAGAATTTAAAAAAAAAATCTATCCTAGGCAGAGGAGGAACTGCTCACTCAAAGTTTTCCGTGCCTTCACTTCTTCAGGACAGCTAAAAGAAACGCCATTCACTATACTATGAGTCGCTACTAACTTAAATTAAATCCTTCAGTCGGGGCCTTTCAACTCTGACTAGTCCAAGGCCTTTGAAAGATTCTCAGAAAAAAATATAAATATTGATCCAAGGCAGAGGAAGAACTGCTCACTCAAAGTTTTCTGTGCCTTCACTTCTCCAGGACAGCAGTAAAACACGTCATTTTCCACTATAGCTTGCTAGATAGTTTGTTTTGATTTAGAATTCAGTCGCGTTGATTGAAATCCATAAAACGAGACCTATTTTCATTGTTTTATGTATGGTAATGTCAGTCAGTTTGGCTACTATTACATGGGCCTTTAACACATTGAATTTTAACTTTAGCTATGCTGATTAATTGTGAATGTAAGAGATGCTCATCGGTAACGTTATTTGTACCAAGATAAAAGGCAACCTGGTTGTTGCATTCTTGAGCGGGGAAATAATTTTAAGTAGGCCTATCAAGGCAGTTAAGAATATATTAATGATCCTAGCAGATATGAAAAACTGTTCATATTTAAAATACTTATGCTAATGAAGAACTATGCGTGATAAGAGTTTGAGGTAGCATATCAATTGAAAATCTGGAATCTGGAAAATCTGGACCTTTCCTTTCATCTTTTGTTTTCTTCTATGTCCATCGAAGCATTGGTTTCCTTAAAGATTGCGTTGAGTGGCATGTCCAGTATTTGTGACCACGGATGCGTGCCTGAAAAATCAGTGCATTAAGAAAACAAGAAAACCTATTAATTAGTCAGATGGTTTATTGCCTTAAGGTTTGCAGAGGAGACTGCAGAAATTAGCAGATAGGCTACTCGTACGCAGCAAAAAATACAAGATCAATACAATACAAGATCATCATCGTCATTGTAAATGAAATATAGGCTATAATATAGGAGTTTGTTGGGCAGAGAGCTTTGACTTTTGCAAGATCGATTGGGCGAGAACTGTGGGGGGAGGCAGGGAAAACGATAGTATTTCAACGAGAGAATATGCCTGTTTATTACCGCTTTATAGGCCAAATAAGTAGATATGTACAAATAATACTGATGATCGTGCAATGGGACCTACATTTTACTGAGATGTTTTGAAATGTGTTTTCGACCCAGTGATTATCTGGCACTGATTATGCGTGTACAAACGCAATTGCAAGCAGTACCTTGGCCATCTGTCGTTCGGAGCCGTAGAATTTTTGTTGCCTAGGGCCGCGTCATGAAAAAGCTAAGTTGTTTGACACATTGGCGGTTTTCAGCATAAACGTTTTTAATATTTTAGCCTGATGGACTGGCGACCTGTCCAGGGTGTACCCCGCCTCTCGCCCTGTGTCCGCTGGGATAGGCTCCAGCCCCCCCCGTGACCCTGTACAGGATAAGCGGTAAAGTTAATGGATGGATGGATGGATATTTTAGCCTCAATTTAGGTAAACGACCATATAACTGTAAAGGCACTGAGTTTTTCAAAGTATCTGTAGCAACATATACATTATTTTTCCCAGACAAAGAAGTAAACTAATGTCAAAGTTGGCCATCGGAGGTTTGAGCTTTTTGAAGACACCGCTTGGCTACACCGAAGTATCAACTCGGTAAAATTAAAAACCTTTTTTGACACTAAAACTGTCACTTTTAGATCAACTGAAAATGTATTAATTTGTTTTTATTAATAAGGTTTAGTAAGTAACACAAAAGTATTAAGACATGAAAATCATTACAAGACATGAGAAGAGTGGCAGCTATGCAAAAGGAGAGTTAGTAGGTTGAGTAAGAACTAGCATAAGGGACCTGCTCTACAAGGTTTCGGTGACTGTAAAACGAGTCACGTCAGCTAGTTAACTTTAGGCCTAACTGGTTTGTAGTCTTTCTAATTACGTATTTTGACAGTCTGATACTTCAAAGGTTTTACAACAAACGGCGACTTTATTGACGTGAAAAACTATCTTTTAAATTGACAAACATGTGTACTTCATGGCACAATTCATTCGAGACCGAAATATAAATTGCCCCTCGCCGTTGACTTCCATACATATTTCTTTTCGACATAGGTCCCATAGCGGTAAACTGGAAGGGGCTGACTTAGGCTCTCTCTATAGGAGAACCCCCGCGTGTCTATTTTACGCATTTCTCAAACCATGAGATCAGCACTCCCAGCTCGGTTTTGAACGATTACTTCCGAACAGTTACGGAAGCAGTCGTCTTCGGCCACTATTTCTAAAGCCTTTTAGCTTACCAAATCATCTTTTAAACGCTGATAAATATTTTTTTCAATTACGATAAATTATAATTTTTATATTAATATTGTTGCTTATACATTCTGACCAATATTAACAGGCCTACAAGCGCAACGCAAAATAAGATTAGGCATATTGGTTTGTTTTAAACAAAAGTGCTTCCTAAAATGCATTTGAAATGTCTCTTGTATAAGACATTTCTATTTTTGTTTGCCACAGCGTACTTTAAACTGAACATGCCTTATTTTATAAACAAGGCGAACATGCTCCTTCAACTGCAGGGTTAATTGTAAAACGTTTTGCCATAAATATATAGCAAATAAAATCTATAACTTTTGGCTTACGATATTGCATGTCATATAATAATTGTCCAGAATTATTAAAATAATATATGCACAAATTTAGTTTTATTTACATTTTTCTTATCTGACATCTTTCAAACACATCTGGATCAAGAATTTCCCGCTGCAAAATCTTTATTCCGCCAAAAATCCTTTCTTTGGTAAGTCGTGTGCATTCTAAGCTTACTAGGTAATATATTGTATTTATTTTTAGTCATTGTATTGCTAGTATTACATGAAAAATAACTTATCAGTTTGCAACATATGGCATCATTATGGCGCAAGTTTGCTTTAGCTAGCTAATAATGTTAATCAATGGTCAATCAGTGGTCCTGCTGCAGTTAGCCAGCTAGCTAACTTAAGCTAGCTGTGAAGTCCGCCCAGCCACATTTGCTAAATAAGCCTCATATTTAGATTGCGTTTGTTTAATAATAGCCAAATGCATCAGGCTATGAGCTTCCGTTATCATTATTCTATTCATGCTTGTATTGCAACTTCATCATTGTTGCTAATTTTCTATATCACTGTAATTTCCCCACTTTCTACTTGGCTAGTATATGTCACTGAAGGAACGGACTGCATGGCATCACCAAGTGGTGCAGTAAGTACGACTTGCTCCAAATGATACCTGCAGGTGGGGAGGCTTAGGCATTGTGCCAAGGCCTGCCTTATTTGTGCATCAAGCATTTGACAGGAAATTCTAGTTTTGGAACAATTATGAAAATGTGAAGGACTATACTACATGTTCTTTGTTGCCAAAATGCAAACCCTATTGTTTCCTATAGGAAGCAGAATCCCGACCAAGAAGGGCCCGCAAAAGAGAAACAGGCAGCAGGTTGTTGAACTTCCAGCTACAGGTTTGTTTTTAGTCAGTGTCCATGTGCAACTGGAAATGTCATAGCTCAGAACCTTTCTTGTTTTCACAAAACTATCTAGCTGTCACAACAGACTTCTCCACCAAGTGGATATGAAGAATGTATTTGATAAATTGATAAATTTTTTTGATTAATCTTTGCACAATTATTGCTAATCATTGCCATTATAAGCATTTCTTATTTGATTAAGGAAGTATATTCATTCTTAAGATATCTATTTGGAGTACCTTTCCTCTTTTGTGCTTTGTCATATGCATTAAATGTGTTTTGAGAGTTTTATCATTTTAAATTCTATTTGACTTATGTCGCAGTTCATTCAGGGGAGACACTTAAAACACCCCATGGAATGTCCTTCCAAGATAGTGGTAAGAAATATAAAATTACTACCGTTTACCTTACGTTTACAATATAAGGGTTTGAAGTGTTCAAGTAGCTCAAAATTAATCTACACAATCTTTGTCATTGCCACATGTTGTATGATTCTTGTGAAGGTATTTGCAAGTTTCTGTCTTCATTTATGTTACAAAGATTTGGAGGAGGTGCAGTTAAGAGAATTACTGTCCTCTATCGATACACCAGAGGAGTTACTAACAAACTTTTCAAGCTGGACCCAACGCCAAACACATTCCAGCAAGCAGTGGAAGGAGAACCAACCGTCACATCTAAAGGCCCTTCTAAGTTCCCACTTTGTGTGCCATGGGCATTCCTGTGACACTTGTGGTGAAACAGAGGCTGTGGTGATGTGCAGGGACTGCTTGTTTGGTTGCTGGTTCTGTGGCAAGTGTGACGTAAAGAAGCATTCATTGGATCCCTTGCATAACAGAGATGCCATATTTAAAGGTTTCTCCTCTCCACTTGCTCCGACTGAAGCTGTGGTGAAGAGTGTGGAGAAATATATTGTGATTCCACAGGGTACAAAACCTTTCATATTACATTTCATTATGCAAATAATACATTATTTCATTGTGTGTTTTGTTTGTCCTTTTATTTAACGCTTCTACACTTTATCTTTTTCAGTTCGCTTTTTGCCTATTGGGAAGCCAGCATAGCTATGCATGTTTAACAGGGAGAGTGCCACGCTCTCGACTGAAAAAAGTATTACAATGGTTTGCATCAATGGTAAAGTTAGTTTCTCTTAATTAATTGACCTAATGTTCAATCAGTGATAGAACTTAAAATGTAACCCCCCAGGAATCCATATGAGCCCTGTATGGCTAGATTATTTAACAGCTACTGATTAAGCACAGCTATTGTAGGACTTTGGAAACGTTGTTGAATCTCCAGGTTGTACACATAAAACGTCACACTAAAAATGCTAATTTATAACTTATTTTCATTATATGTCGCTATGAACTGAGTTTGCCGGTTTGTGGTTGCACACTTTGTGCCGTCAACTGGACTCCTTCTACTCAGGAGTTAATTCAGAGTGGTTATTGGCCAGCTTCAATCAGTGCCCAGACTGTATATACTCTGGATGTATTCAAGTCATTTGAGGTGATGAAAATTATAGCACTAGGTCTTTCACGGAAAGCATTTCTGAAGATGCTGGATCTAAGGACATTTGATAATGGTAGAGTAAGTGTTTACTAGTACTGCAATTAAGGTGGTTTATGAGTAACATATGCATTCAGTTAATTTCAATCTAATTTACAACACCACATGAATTCTAATGATTGTTTGTGCATCGCTGGGTAATTCACAGCGTTATATTAGCGTGGGTGACCACCAAAATATTTACCTTACTCTTATTCCCAAAGACCGGAGAGATAAATGCTGACACCTTCCAGAGGAGTTTCCTGGAGTTTGAGTACTGCCAGCATGAGATTGTTCAGCTGTGTCTTTGGGACCACTTTACATGTCCAGCTTGCAGTAAAGACATGCTGCTGATGGAAATCGGAAGTGCTACAGATTTAAGAAGTCCAAAGGGTGTGTGTTTTTTTATTTAATTAAATTATGAAAATGGTTTCCTGTGGAACTTATTTGCAATATCTATATTAGTAATAAGACTATTGTACACTTGTTTGCAGCACTGAC
Organism: Galaxias olidus; assembly: GCA_026901105.3. Classification (NCBI taxonomy): domain Eukaryota; kingdom Metazoa; phylum Chordata; class Actinopteri; order Galaxiiformes; family Galaxiidae; genus Galaxias; species Galaxias olidus. The sequence continues at coordinate 89,622 of JAPMUY010000407.1, read as the reverse complement.
GAGCCACCATATTTTGATGGTGTCTTCATTGCTAAGGACGCTGAAATCAGCTCTTTTGTTGAGGACATCCATAAAGAAGTCAAAAGTGTAAGTGCAATCTCAGTTTTTAAATTGTGTTCTAAAGTACATCTGGTAAAATAATTGCATAAAACATGCAAAATCATGTACATTTGTATTTTAGACTAAAGGAAAGGCAAGTGTGGCTCCTCGCAGTTCTCTGCTGCTAGAGAGACTTCTAAAAAAGTGGCAAACTGGATGAAGAGGGTCTAGAGGTGGCAGTGTGCCGTCATTGTTTGCTGCTGAAGGGATTGAACATGTATAGGTAGGTATGCATAATTATGGTAGCTGAAAACCTGGGGAAATATTGTGAGAATTAGTTCTGACTCAAAACCTTTAACGTTGATGCATTTTAGGAAATAATGTTTCTCACAATTGTGTACTATTTATCCATGCAGGGGGGAAATATATGCATATACGCTGTATTTACAGAAGGAAATTTCTGCCATGTCATCAGTGGAATTCTTTTGCATGGGTGTAGTCTGCAAGTACTGGCCATACCTAAAAAAAGTTGCAGTGAAGGTCCCTGGTCTTTCCCACCTTGCTAGCCAGAAGCTACTCAATCATGCATGCAAAGGCACATGCATGCAAAGGCACATGCAACAAAGTGTGAGGTAGGGTGGGTGTTCTACCATTCCATACATTTATCCGGTAACTTTACTTTCCCAGTTGTGGGAAATGTCTCTCTTTAATGTTCTCTCTATATTCAGGTTGTCTGGAGTGGTAAGAATCAGAGCGGGGCAGGAAACACTCTGGGTGAATTTATACAAAGCAAACTTCACATGCTGAATTTGACAAAAGTTACAGTATTACAAATATCGTACAATTGTGTTGTAATTTTACATTGATTCAATTATCTGCAGGCGAGGAAGTGGAACCGGGCAACAGTTTCTTGTCACGTGGAGCACGAACAACAAAGTACAAAGTAAATCAGGTGAATAAATGTACTTGTAGTAGGACATCTATGACATTTATTATGTCTATTGTTAAAGATTTTGTAACCTGGTTTTTATGGGAACAGCCAGAACAGACATGCTGACAATCCAAGCAAAGCTTTGAAACAACAGAAAAATAGCTGCCCTCCACAGATCGTTGTCTTCCAGATACATCAAGGTAGTGTTACGTATTAGATGTTAAAGGTTATATATTATATTTCATAATCATGGTTTAAGTACTATGTTCTATATTCTATAGACTACTAAAAGGTTTGCAGAAGAAACTGACAGACTGAGGATTATTCAGGAGCAGTTGCATTGCACAAACAACATGATGCAACAGTGGGCTGCTGAAGTCACACTGGGCAAAGGAAAGCACTGGTATGGTAAAATAGTCCTAATTATATTCTGAATGATTATCCTCACAATGTATTTAGAATATAAAAAGCCCCTACCTAAATAGAACCCTACCCTTTTAGATCCTGCCGATATCAGCCCAGTGCAGGGGTTGCAGAGGTCGATTGAGAATATCTACCCTGACATTGTTGATTGAAAGTACTGTCTGTACAGAGAAACAGGTAATGTAGACTATTGGTGATACAATTATAGGTTACCTACCATGCTCCACAACTACAGTTTTAAAAATGAATGCATTGTGTTGTGATGTAGATAGTAACAAGATGCGGCAGAACCTCAGGCAGAGAATTTCTCTTGACAAACGGCGGCTTCTAAAGGACATTGAGGAGTACAATAACCTTGGGCCACATTTACCAGCTCTGACTGGGGGATTCCAAGGGGTTCCCAGGCCAGTGTGGAGATATAATCCCTCCACCTGGTCCTAGTTCTGCACCGCGGCCTCCACCCAGCTGGACGTGCCTGGAACACCTCCCTAGGGAGGCGGCCAGGTGGCATCCTTACTAGATGCCCGAACCACCTCAACTGGCTCCTTTCTACGCAAAGAAGCAGTGGCTCTACTCCGAGTCCCTCACGAATGGCTGAACTTCTCACCCTATCCCTAAGGGAGATGCCAGCCACCCTCCGGAGGAAACTCATTTCCGCCGCTTGTATCCGCGATCTCGTTTTTTCGGTCATGACCCACCCTTCATGACCATAGGTGAGAGTAGGAACGAAGATAGACCGGTAGATTGAGAGCTTTGCCTTCTGGCTCAGCTCTCTCTTCGTCACAACGGTGCGATAAAGCGACTGCAATACCGCACCTGCTGCTCCAATTCTCCGGCCCATCTCTCGTTCAATTTTCCCCTCACTCGAGAACGAGATCCTTCACTTGGGGTAAAGACTCATTCCCTACTTGGAGTAGACAATCCATCGGTAACCTGCTAAGAACCATGGCCTCAGATTTGGAGGTGCTGATCCTCATCCCAGCCGCTTCACACTCGGCTGCGAACGATCCAATGAGTGCTGCAGGTCGCAGACCGATGATGCCATCAGGACCACATCATCTGCAAAAAGCAGTGATGCAATCCTCTGCCCACCAACCCGCAGAACCCCTCCCCTGCGGCTACGACGTGAGATCCTGTCCATGAATATCACAAACAGGATAGGTGACAAAGCGCAGCCTTGGAGGAGGCCAACCCTCACCGGAAACAAGTCCGACTTACTGCCGAGAACCCGGACACAGCTCTCGCTTTGGGAGTACAGAGATTGGATGGCCCTGAGTAGAGACCCCCTCACCCCATACTCTCGCAGCACCTCCCACAGTATCTCCCGGGGAACCCGATCAGCCTTCTCCAAATCCAAGAAACACGTGTAGACCGGATTGGCATACTCCCAGGCCCCCTCAAAGATCCTCGCGAGGGTAAAAAGCTGGTCCGTTGTTCCACGACCAGGCCGGAAACCGCATTGTTCCTCCTCAATCCGAGGTTCGACTATCGGTCGAACCCTCCTTTCCAGCACCCTGGAGTATACTTTCCCGGGGAGGCTGAGTAATGTGATGCCTCTGTAGTTGGCACACACTCTCCGGTCCCCCTTTTTGAACAGGGGAACCACCACCCCGGTCTGCCACTCCTTAGGTACTGTCCCCGACTTCCACGCAATGTTGATAAGACGTGTCATCCATGACAGTCCCTCAACGCCCAGAGCCTTCAGCATTTCTGGGCGGATCTCATCAACCCCTGGGGCTTTGCCACTGTGGAGTTGTTTGACTACCTCAGTGACCTCCGCCAGGGAGATTGATGCTGATCCCACATCATCCTCCAGCTCTGCCTCTACTATAGAGGGTGGGTTTGTCGGGTTCAGGAGTTCCTCAGAGTGTTCCTTCCACCTCCCAATCACCTTGTCAGTTGAGGTCAACAGCGTCCCATCCATACTGTATACAGCTTGGATGGTTCCCTGCTTTCCCCTCCTGAGGTGTCGGATGGTCTTCCAGAACCGCTTTGGTGCCAACTGAAAGTCCTTCTCCATGGTTTCTCCAAACTCCTCCCACACCCGCTGCTTTGCCTCTGCCACGGCCGAGGCTGCAGTCCTTCGGGCCTGTCGGTACCTTGCAACTGCCTCCGGAGTCTCCCGGGATAACATATCCCGGAAGGCCTCCTTCTTCAATCGGACGGCTCCCCTGACCACCGGTGTCCACCAGGATGTTCGAGGGTTACCGCCCCTTGAGGCACCTAAGACCTTGAGACCACAGCTCTCAGATGCAGCTTTAGCAATGGAGGCTTTGAACATCGCCCACTCCGGTTCAATGCCCCCAGCCTCCACAGGGATGCCAGAGAAGCCCCGCCGGAGGTGTGAGTTGAAGGCCTCCCGGACCGGGGACTCCTCCAGACGTTCCCAGTTCACCCGCACTACACGTTTGGGCTTACCAGGTCTGTCCAGAGGCTTCCCCGCCACCTGACCCAACTCACCACCAGATGGTGATCAGTTGACAGCTCCGCCCCCCTCTCCACCCGAGTGTCCAAAACATATGGCCTCAGGTCCGATGATACGATAACAAAATCGATCATCGACCTTCTGCCTAAGGTGCTCTGGTACCAGGTACACTTATGAGCATCCTTATGTTCGAACATGGTGTTTGTTATGGCCATTCCATGACTAGCACAGAAGTCCAATAACAAGCTACCACTCAGGTTCAGATCAGGGAGGCCGTTCCTCCCAATCACGCCTCTCCAAGTGTCTCCATCATTGCCCACATGTGCGTTGAAGTCCCCCAGCAAGACTACAGAGTCCCCCTCAGAGCCCCATTCAAGGCTCCATCCAGGGTCTCCAAAAAGGCCGAATACTCCGAACTGCTGTTCGGTGCATAGGCACAGACAACAGTCAGAGTTTTCCCCCCCATGACCCGCAGGCGTAGGGAGGCGACCCTCTCGTCCACTGGGGTGAACTCCAACATAGAGGCACTTAGCCGGGGACTTGTGAGTATCCCCACACCAGCCTTGCGCCTCACACCCTGGGGAACTCCGGAGAAGAATAGAGTCCAACCCCTATCCAGGAGTGAGGTTCCAGAGCCGAGGCTGTGCGTAGAGGTAAGCCCCACCAGATCCAGCTGGTAGCGCTCCACCTCCCGCACAAGCTCCGGCTCCTTCCCTCCCAGAGAGGTGACGTTCCACGTCCCCAAAGCCAGCCTCTGCCACCCGGGTCCGATCCGTCGAAAACCTCTGCCTTCACTGCCACCTTTCTGGCAGCGCACCCGACCCCCTTGGTTTTTCCCGCGGGTGGTGAGCCCACGGGACGTAGAAGGAAAAATGTTGGTGTTGTCCACGTTGCTTTTTCGGGCTATGCCCGGCCGGGCTCCGTGGCAAGCCTGGCCACCAGGCGCTCGCTGACGGGTCCTCCTCCTGGGCCTGGCTCCAGAAGGGGACCCCGGGCTTCCTCCGGGCCGGGTATCATCCTCTCTTTTTGTTCTTTCCATGAGGGTTTTTGAACCATTCTTTGTCTGGCCCCTCACCTGAGACCACTTTGCCTTGGGAGACCCTACCAGGAGCACAAAGCTCCAGACAACACAGCCCTCAGGTTCACAGAGACACACAAACCTCTCCACCACGATAAGGTGATGGTTCCCGGAGAGGGCAGTAGGCCTACTTAATAAATATTTTGCAGGTACAATATTTATAATTATCATGCATATTTACCACGTGACTATGTACTGTAGATTACCTCCTGTGTCTGGTGTTAACATTTAAGATAGTAACAACCATGACTGTGTCATTGCAGAGCTGATTGACAGATTTCTTTATCATAGGGCTACGATAAGATTTCTGTTACACAAAAATAAAAAAAGTATTATATTTTTTATAAATTATTCTAGGGTGCCTCTTTCTTCCCTTTCAACTCACATGCCCTTTTCAGTGGTGAACGCGAGTTTACGCCCATTGCTCATTAACATGAATTAGCTGAGTGATGTTATTGGCTAGGGATAGAAATATTCCGCTGTTGTCATGGCTTCTGCCTGAGTAGTTCGACCTTACTTATACTATACTTACTTATACTTTGTTGTGTTTTTAGGATTTCAGTTTGGTTAATGAAGACAAACCAAGAAAGTAGTTTTCCTTTTCTAACAGAGTGATATCAAACCTTTTTCAATGGTTCGCATGGTCAAGCTGGTCCGGTATAATCACTTTTAACAAGATTTCCCCAAATGCTCTATATATAGGTCTGTATATTCAATACTGATGACTCCGAATGTTGTAGGAAGTCACCAAGTCTATGGAGCCAAAATGTGGGTTTGTTTATTTTGTATCAAAGCGCTTAGAAAATTTTAGATTAAAGTGATTGTAGGGATCAGCTTGACTCAGGCCACAAATGTCATGAGGTATTAACACAACAACAGATATATGTTACAACATTATACTACAAATAATACAAATAAATACCTCCTTTTCTTTGATTTCATTTTGCCTGAATTTGAACGGCAACAGTCGTCTCACTGGAAAAACAAAACTTATTAAGAGCATGGGAGGTGCCTCATATAATAAATCAGAGATTGTAATTGCATTTATACACATAGTTAGTAAGCATTCCATACTCTAACTGAAGTTTTTCAAAAATAGAATTAATCATATCACAAATATAACTGACTTAGTTAAGTCTTCTCTACTCCTACCCTCTAATGCCTCCTGTCCCCCTTCACTCCTACCTTCAACCCCCACATCCCCCCCTATAATCCAACTCTCTAACCCCACCTCACCCCCTATAATCCAACTCTCTAACCCCACCTCACCCCCTCTACTCCTACCTTCAACCCCCACCTCACCCCCTATTATCAAACTCTCTACCCCCACCTCACCCCCTATAATCCAACTCTCTAACCCCACCTCACCCCCTCTACTCCTACCTTCAACCCCCACCTCACCCCCTATTATCAAACTCTCTAACCCCACCTCACCCCCTCTACTCCTACCTTCTACCCCCACCTCACCCCCTCTACTCCTACCTTCTACCCCACCTCACCCCCTCTACTCCTACCTTCTACCCCCACATCTCCACCACCACCCCTTCCCTCTTCTGCTACTGCCTTCCCTGCTTCTGCCTTCCTTCCCCCTACTTCTCTGAGGTTGTCCTATTTGGCCCCCCAGACAAAATCAAAGAGAATTCCAACAGCCTAGGCAACCTATCCTCCCTTGTGAAACCCCATGTCAAGAACCTTGGTGTGATTTTTGATTCCACCTTTCAGTTTGACAAGCAGATAAATGCAGTAGTAAAAGCCAGTTTTTTCCAGCTAGGTACCATTGCCTTCATCCATGCCTTCATATCCACACGTCTAGACTACTGTAATTCATTGTACACCGGCATTAGTCAGTCTTCCCTGGCCCGTCTGTAACTGGTCCAGAACGCTGTTGCCCGACTCTTAACAGGTACCCGGAAGGGAGAACATATTACCCCGATTCTGGCCACTCTCCACAGGCTTCCTGTACGGTTCAGAATCGATTTCAAGGTTCTCCTCTTCATTTTCAAAGCACTTAATGGGCAGGCCCCTGCTTACATTTCAGACCTCATAACCCCCTATTCTACCTCCAGGTCCCTCGGGTCATCTAACCTGGGACTCCTGGCTGTCCCACGGTCTAGGCTGAAGACCAGAGGCGACCGAGCCTTTTCTGTTGCTGCCCCTAGACTATGGAATAGCATTCCACTCTGTCAGAGCTGCCCCCGCCACTGCTTCGTTTAAATCCAGGCTCAAAACACACTTTTATTCCTTGGCTTTCGGTACGTCATGATGTGGTGCCGGTATTTTTGCACTGTGTGTATTGTTATGTTAATGGCTCGCTCGTTGTATTTATACATTTTATGTATTTATACCTGTACAGCACTTGGTGAACGTGTGTTGTTTTTAAATGTGCTAAATAAATTAATTTGATTTGATTTGATTTGATTCTCCCTCTTCCCCTTCCACCTGCTCTGTGGTTCCTTCTTGTTGATCTTCTGTCCCCTCATCCTGCATTTCTACACCCCCCTCACTTGATGCGAGTTCTTCTGGGTTCCATCGTAAAGCAAAAAAAAAATAAAGTGTGTGTGGATTAAATATAGCCCTCACGGTTTGTAAGTGGTATACTGACTTGTAAAACCTCACCATCTACCCAATTCTGCAGAACGCAAACCACTCTGAAATAATCTCTATAGCTATAGAAAGGTTAACATAGGCCAACAATTTGGTCTTACATTTAGCCTAAGGTTTAATAAATAAGGGCAACCACTGTTAATGTACATTAAATACGAATGTCTTACCTTGGAAAAAGAACTCAGAAAGCATGGTGATCTTCCCCAACATCACCTCTCTCCAATGTCAGGTCAAAAGGGAAAATGTTGTTAAACAACCATCTTTTTGAATTTGCTGTCGTGTTTGGCCCACAAGATAATAGGCATGAAATTCAGCAGTTTGAGCTTCTCCATCTAAAATTAAAAAGATTTTTTTTTAATATCCCATAGCCTTCAGAATATACAATGAAGATGTATGAAATGATGTTAGAATATCGTAGACTAAGTTAACTGTAGCTTCTACCACCCACTCAACATTTATTTATGTTACTTCACTTCCAGGTAACAGTAGGAAACTCTTAAAAGTTCATGCAGCTTCTCTCAAGAGATGTGTCCACTTGTCAAGATACTGTGTGTGTGAGTCCAGTAAAAACAATATAATTTGAAAACATTTGCTCCTACAAGGTTTTACTGTAAAGAAGTTGCATTTTAAAGAGTGACAAATTATTGTTGGACATGCAAAGCAGGCCTCGAACTTAGAGTGGTAGTTCAAGGTTTGCAATAATTTTTTTTATAGATTTTACACAGAACGATGGCTGACCCTGAGCCAAAACAAATTTAAAATGAATGAATAGATTGCCTAAAAATGATCCGAAACTCAAAACACACCTCAGGAAAAGTAAGTGTACCCTTATATTAAATTGCTGGTCATGGTATCTATATTATCTAAATAACTATGCAATTTCTGTAGTTATTGAACAAAAACAGATGCATTGTCTACTCCAAGTAGGGAATGAGTCTTTACCCCAAGTGAAGGAGTTCAAGTATCTTGGGGTCTTGTTCTCGAGTGAGGGGAAAATGGAACGAGAGATGGGCCGGAGAATTGGAGCAGCGGGTGCGGTGTTGCAGTCGCTCTATCGCACCGTTGTGACGAAGAGAGAGCTGAGCCAGAAGGCAAAGCTCTCAATCTACCGGTCTATCTTCGTTCCTACTCTCACCTATGGTCATGAAGGGTGGGTCATGACCGAAAGAACGAGATCGCGGATACAAGCGGCGGAAATGAGTTTCCTCCGGAGGGTGGCTGGCATCTCCCTTAGGGATAGGGTGAGAAGTTCAGCCATTCGTGAGGGACTCGGAGTAGAGTCGCTGCTTCTTGGCGTAGAAAGGAGCCAGTTGAGGTGGTTCGGGCATCTAGTAAGGATGCCACCTGGCCGCCTCCCTAGGGAGGTGTTCCAGGCACGTCCAGCTGGGCGGAGGCCGCGGGGCAGACCTAGGACCAGGTGGAGGGATTATATCTCCACACTGGCCTGGGAACGCCTTGGAATCCCCCAGTCAGAGCTGGTTAATGTGGCCCGGGAAAGGGAAGTTTGGGATGCCCTGCTTGAACTGCTACCTCCGCGACCTGACCCCGGACAAAGCGGATGACGATGATGATGATGATGAATATTTGAAATTAATTTACTCCGCATTTGCTGTGCAACATGGCCTATAATTTCAGCACAGGAGTGATCTGACTTATGTACAGTGTCTACTTTTGCACCATTGAGCTCCTGAAGCTTTATCAAAAGAGGGAGCTTTTTATAAGCCAGTCTTTCCTTGGCTACCATATAGGCGGACCTGAATGAAGTTGCTGTTTCTTCCGTTAATTTGGAAGTGATCTCAAGTACCTTGTTTGGCAGAATATCCCTTTGCTTTGTTGCTGCAATTTCAACGGCCCTTTTGTGTGCTATGCTATCCCGATGTTTGTATATTTTTTTGCGCAACAGGTTCTGTGCATTGCTGCTTACATCCCCGTTAATCCACTCTTCCGATAAGTGCGTGCCAATTACCTTTTCAGAAAGTAGGAGGAGTTTTGCGTCTCTGCATGCTGTGCATCCCAAGCTTCCACCCTTAACGAATAGCCATTTGTTACGGTTCTTCCATTCTCTATACTGCTGGCTAGTCCAGTTAGCTGGGAGAGAGGGGCAGGGGGGATTAGCATCATCATCGCCGCCGGCCTCTTCTTCAGTCGAGCTGTTACCCCCATCTCGATCTTTTTCTGTCGGCTTGTCCTGCTCTGGCTGCTCTTCAGGTTCAGAGTAGATTGGCTTAAATTTTTTGGTAAATCCAAAATTTGAGAGCAAATCTGTTTGTTTTTATTTTTGACATATTGAGAAATGACCAGCGATTCGGCGCGCAGACTGCGTGGGACAATTTTTTTGATTTGATTTAAATTTTGCGGGTTAACCTGTCAATCACCCGCGCTATGCCAACCACAGAAATGCATGGAATGTTGGTCATCGTGCGTGCTTGTGGTTGGTGGAGCAGCACTTGTTACTGTATTAAATGTCGAGTGTTCTGTGTTTTTCCTCTCTCTTAATGTGTGTGCCTTGATGGGGATGGGTTTGGCGTGGCTTTGGTGGTTTAATACACCGTTGGATTTGTGAATTTGACTTTCGCCTCTGACTCGTATGTGGAAACCTTACAATATTTCGAGACCCCCCTGGATTTGTGAATTTGACTTTCGCCTCTGACTCGTATGTGGAAACCTTACAATATTTCGAGACCCCCCAAAATTTCACAAATCGTATTTTCAGGGGAGCTCATGTCTTATTAAGAGGAGCCAAGCTCCCCCGTAGTTCGCACACTGGTCGATCAACAGAACCTCTGCAGTCTGCAAATAGAAATTCAAACAATTTAAGAATCCTTGCCAAGTCATAAGCTTACATTGAAACCAAACGACATGGTAAGGTAAACTAATAGGTGAGATAATCAACACCTCTGGTCACTGGCCTGTGGCCAATCAGGTGACCCCAGCCACATTTTGGACACCCCTTCTCAAACTAGCTTTAATAGAGTTCCCCAGCCGGAAACTTTTGCTTTTGAGATCCGCACGTAACCTGGGAAGGCCGCCCTGCGTTACACGGGTTGATATAATTGCACCCCACCCTATTCCTTGACCACGTGTCTGCAAGCAACTCTGAACAAAGGATTTAAGGCCTTGGACCTCACTACAGGCCCGAAAACTCCTCGCAACACTTTCTAACTAAACCACTTCAGAGCAAAGGAACCTTTATTCAAACCATGTTTGGGACTTCACAACTTCCACAGTTTTCCGAAATGATTTGGAGCTTTTAACCAAATCTACTGAGTCAGAGGACCCACTGGATCACCCAAACTGAACCCAGGCACCTTTGTCCTCCTTCCCAGAAGAGGACAATTAACACGTCAAAGAAGACCCAAAACCCATATTTCTTTCCATGTTTATTCAAACAAAGAACTAACTTTCAGAACTTTACCACTAAAACCACAGACCGCTTCTCGATCCAGCCGCAACCGGAGGGCCGAGAATCAAAATTCACTCCTTTGCTCACACAACGCCACCTATCATCTCAAAGTAACGTAAAGCCCACTTTTGTTACATCGAGCGTGATGCTAAATTAGACAATCTCTGCTGTGTTGTGCTTACCATAACGTGTCAATATTTCAACTGTTATACTGTGTATGTTTAGATACTAACCACTTTAATTGTCAATGTCATCATTTAGTCATTCTCTGCAGTGCCGTCATTTTCATGTGTTTTAGACTAGTAAATAGAATTGCTTTGCAATCAAACCCAGCTGTGTCATATCTTCGTTTTCATACAATCGTTTATTCTCGTAACATAGAACGTCACTACTTCAGAATTTAGACTAAAACTTCAACTACTTATTAAATGAATGCCAAATCAGACCTGGTTTCCCATCGAGCCATGCATAAGCTAAAGTCTTTGGGTGGTGCCCCCTTAATTACTTAATATGACTCTTTAATCAAATTGATCTATTATAATATTAATTTATGAATTAATTGATAATCTACAAAATTGATAAAGAGTAATTTACACACAAGAAGTAGTAAGCCTGTAACCCTACATGTTTATTAAATTGAGAGATATCTCTATACCTATCCCTATTACCTATTCCTGCAGACTCTTTCTGCCAACTCTGCAGGGATACTTACCACCTGAAAAGAAGATAATCTTTCCCTACTCTGTTCCCACAGGCTTCGTATATGACGCTCTGCAGATATCCCTATACCTATTCCTGTTCCCTATTCCTGCAGGCGCTTTCTGCCAACTCTGCGGGGATACTGACCACCTGAAAAGAAGATCATCTTTCCCTACTCTGTTCCTGCAGGCTTGGTAAATGACGCTCTACAGGGAAGACTTACCTTTTATATATTTGTCCTGAGATTAAAACACTTTTTATTGGTTTTCAACATGATGTTCTTTACTTTTGTGCCCATATAGGATCCTTTGTTTTCAGCCACAGCCACTGGCTACTTCTTTCTGCTATATCTGACATAGCTTTTATGGTCTGGTGCGAATCTTTGTCGCAGATCCCTAACTCCTTAAGTAGTTTGGTTGTTGATATTGCCGCAAATCCACGGCATCCAGCTTCCAGAGGACACACCTTTGTTCTCCAACCTCGCTGTTCTGCCTCAGCTGGACATAAAATAACACAAAAAAAGATTAACGGGATGATATTACTCGTTCATGGAATTCTGTATCCGGAGAAGGACACACAACTAGACCGTAGTGATGTGTCGTTCATGAACGATTCGTTCATTTTGAACGTATCTTTAAAATGACTCAGGACTAACGAGTAGTCTCAGACAGTGATTCGTTCATTTTGAACGTATCTTTAAAATGACTCGGGACTAACGAGTAGTCTCAGACAGTGATTCGTTCATTTTGGTCACGCATGCGCAACAACAGTTGTGTTTGAGTCATTCGTTAATTTCGTTCAGCATAGTTAGTATAGGCAACAGAAATTAATAGTTCAACCCTCAACTGGGCCTTCGGGTCTGAGTCGTTCGTTCAATTTTCACGTGACAGCCCCATAGGCTCAGTATAGGAAAGAGAAACGAGTAGTTCACCCCTCGAATGGGTCTTCGGGTCTGAGTAGTTCGTTCAATTTTCACGTGATAGCTCGGCATAACAAAGAGAAATGTTTAGTTCGCCACGGTTATGTAGTTACGACTGCGCCATAGTTATGATTCACTCACTGTAATCATTAAGTCACCTAAAAGCAGTTGCAATATACTCCTTTACTGAAACGTGTTGTATTTAGCCTAAAAACCACAATATTGATATAACTTTAAGATGTATTTATTTAAAATCAGGTTGTCCCATACAGCCAAATAGCAATCACACTCGAACTACAACTGAATCACACTATTGCAGTATAAGCTGTCTAATAAACTTTTTTTTTTTTGGTTTGTTTTTTTGTTTGATTTGGCTGTAAACTGTAAAGTGAAAAACAGAACAAAAAACTGACCCAAAACCAGTAATAATAACTGGTGTACCAATTCAATCATTTATGTTTTTTATGCTACGCCTAGCAGTCACGTGAAAAGTGAACGAAAGACTCGAAAGACAGGACAGGAAACAGAAATGAGTAGTTCTCCCCTCGACTGGGTCTGAGTCGTTCGTTCAATTTTCACGTGACAGCTGCATAGACTCAGTATAGGAAAGAGAAAAGAGTAGTTCACCCCTCGAATGGGTCTTCGGGTCTGTCGGAGTAGTTCGTTCAAAAGAGTAGTTCACCACTCGAATGGGTCTTCTGGTCTAAGTCTTTCGATCACTGGTCACATGATAGCTGCAAAGGCTAGACACGAGAGATCAGGAATCATAAATTAGCAGTTCACCCTTAGGGACTGAGTCTGTGGTTCACTTGTAATGTGACTGCTTCATGCTTAAGTTATGACAACGTTCATAAGTGATCGTCATTGATTTTTGTATTATTGCATGTCAGTTCGTATTAACCCCACTTCCCGTACTACCGACCCCTGTCCAATGAACCAAATGAACAAAAAGACTCGAAAAAAGAGTTGTTAATTTTTACTGAACTAGAGTTAAAGAACCAAGTCACTAAAATGAACCGATCTTTCGATCACTACTAGACCAGGCCCCGGGTTGTACCAAAAAACTGTGCACAGTTTGCAGCGCTGCCTGCACTACAAGACAAGTCTGTTATGGTGAAGGTCGCTGTTTTTGATTGCAAAGCAGCTTCTTTACTAGCCTATTCTTATCTTTGAAGAGAATTGTTAGCCGACAGAAATGTATTAATACACAGCCATTAAGCTATTATGTGATTGCGTCATGCATACTGTTACCGCAAAGTCATATTCTTAAATATTATTATTGGGACTATTTTTGGCGCCTTAACTACGACCGCAGTTTTGACCCTATTTATTCCATTCCAGTGCCCAAAGGTCTTGGTTAATGCTGTCCGATGCACGTCTATATATTTAAGTGATCGGTTTACGTGTTATATTTTTAATTATCATTTTAATCGGATTTTGGCCCCATTGAAATGACTGGGGAGAGGGGTTTGACTGGGAGAGTTTTCAGGGTCTTATACCGCCATCTAGCGTTGATGTTATATATTTGCATGTTGTTACGTTTGTACCGACTGTCCTGGTTATTACGCCGACCAGCAGTTGTCAGCTGCAGCAGTGACTCCGTCTCGTTATTTGACATCGAAACATGATGTCAGAAGTGGGAAAGCTAAATCATAAATAACTTAAACACCACGCCAACAGTTCAGGTCATCTGCACGAATGCGCCTGTGAGTATCCAGCAGCACCCTATCGTTTTTACATAGCGAGTTAGCTAGTTTCCCGTTAGCATTAGCGCTAGCCATGGATATACGCTTCCGCAATGAAGGACATCATTGGAGAGTGGAGCACAAACTGGGAAATTCATGGCTAGGAGTAGGACATTTTTGACAATATGTGGATGGCTGTTCACGAGCCTCAATGATGAGGTAAATAAATGTACTGCCTTCAATCAGGTTGGTCTACAAGCCTTTGCTTTGGTGACAATTTGTTTAGTGTAACAGACAGTGTAAGGATTTGAGAATAGCACACTGCTAAAATCTGATAAATAAGCATTTACATTGAAGACAGCACTACTGATGATTTAATGTCGCAGGGCTGCACAGTTCGACAGTTTTGATCAGTTTTAAAATTATTCGGTGCGATTAGAAGAGATAGTCTACTGCGCTGTTACCCATTCATTTAAACGAGACACTGCGAACTGAAACAAAGTCACGAGTAAACATAATATTATGCACATGCTGCCGCTTCTACATTGACGAGAAAGTGTTTTTTGTGCCAGTGTTGTTAATAATAATATCTGCATTCTGCGCATATCCATGCAAAAGGTCCCGTCACATAAACCAAATATGTTAAGCCTGGCCTTTAAAATGTATAAATTAGTTAACCAACTAACGTTTGCCATGACTACAAGTTGTAAGAAAATAATATATTTTAAGTAGACATTGTGAACTTGTTTACGTTATGTAACCTATAGCCTACTATAGATAGGGCGGACAATATAACGCAGTATTTTTACCCCGAACGCAGAAAAGACAGTTGGTTCCGCAAGCTGTAGAACGTTAGCGCGAACCCATAGGAAATTAATTGAAAAGAATGTTTGTTCAGCCTTTTGAGGGTTGCAGTGAAGTTTGCATTCTAAATCACGACACCGACTGCTATCACCCTGTTCATTTTAATATACCATTTTAATATACCTGTAACTAGGCGATTAAATAATATTGTAAAACAATCCATACATTCAGTCTTGTAGCTGATTAAAATTGTAAACTGATAGGGAAACGGGAAGAGTCTTAAGAGTTTAGTTTGCTTCACCTAAATGCCTGAACATAAGGCCAACTCAATTTCAGTCATTTTAAAATCCAATTCAAAGCCTCTGGTATACACATAAAAGTTTAATCAAAATCTGAAGATAAACAGTTTTCTTAGGTAAAAAATTACAAGAGTTTTCTAAAATCCCATTGGAACCTATGGGATTTTCCCAGCGTTCTGCAAGTCAAAAATGATAAGTCATTGTAAAAGGCGTAGAGAGGTCAAAGTTCAGGGCAACTCGATTTCGCGGGTCTCAAAATGAAGCTGATGTTTGGAAACGTGTTACGTGGATTTGGGGAAAATCCAAAGATATATATTTTACGAGAATCACCCTTTTGAATGGGGTGGTCTGGTCTTCCTTATATACTATAGTATTGTCAAGGTTACAGCAGCGAGCAGGAGTGCCCCGTAAACGCTAGCATTTACGTTTAGTGCCTCATAAAAATGTATACTTCAATAAATAAGTTGATAATGATGTAGCTTTTTATGCACGAGGACGTAGGGGAGACTGGGGACAATTGCAACACTTTTTGCATTTCTCTGTTAGTCTGAGATTAATTGACATAGACCAGCCAAACTTGTATATATTAAACTTAAATCTGTCCTTTAATTACCCATACAACTCAAAGATGACTACATATGACATATATTTCACAATATTTATATGAATGGAAGAAGTCAGATGTTGCAACTGGCCCCAAGTGGGCGTTAAAACTTGTGTTCAGTTCAGCGCTGTCCACCAATACACGAGGACGTAGTAGTGCTGCACCGGTTATTTTAGGGAGCTGGCCATTCACACTGCCTGGTCGCTGATGGTGGAAACGCAATCCCATCCTCATTTTCTTGTGGAAATGCATTTTTATTTATGTATGTTTTCCTATTGCCTCACAGTCCGCTATCCAGCTTGTATCCGCTTTCCTTTATTCACGCGTGTTTAGTTGCAGAACAGAGACTCGGGTTGGGTTGGGGTCGGACATTTAGATAACAAAATTCGGTCCGAGTTATAGATTTGGGCCACAAGTTGGCCGGGCCGGTCTGGGTTGGGCTTGAATGTTTTTGGCCCCTTGATAACTCGCTGCACCAGCGATGATGTAAATGATAAAAACATATTGCAGTAAATCCAATAATATTTTACAACTGTATAATTTAAGGAAACGTAAGAACAAATTATTTACAACGAACATTCCACCCTCAAATGTGCATAAGTATGCTCTTGAGAAAGCATAGATTTTGTTCTTACACAATAACAAGTCTCAAATAAGAACTTACTGGTGAATGTCAGAATCTTTGTGAAAACATGCGTAAGTGGGTTTAAGAAGAAAACTGTTCTTAAGAATGGCTGGTGAATGAGGCCCAGTGTTTCTATTTGGTGTGCGAGAGCTATCAGAATATGGCAGAATATCCAGTGAGACAGTTGCATGGTCTGAGATGATAATACTCCCAATAGAGCAAAATAATGTGGAGGGAAGTAGAGATTTTGCGATTAGATAAATGTCAGTCCTGGAGTATGTACACTTGAGAATAAAGTGTCTATAAAATCTATATGTTCCAGGGATGAGCAGAGACCTTTAGCCACAATTTAGGCTGTCATCTCTTTCTTCGCATCACTTGACTCCGTTTTTTTGTTCTCTTAAACAAAAACGAAACCTTAAGGATATCTATCATCAGTTGTCAAATTAAGCAGCCTACTGGCCCAATTGTTTTAGTTTAAACTCAAGGGTGACAGATACTGGATGAATGAAGTGATACAATACAAAGCAATATTCATATTGGTTTTACTACATGGTTTATAAATCTTGCACTCACCACTATTTTCCCAATGGAAGATAGTTTGAAGTTTAGGCGCTTTCATTTTGCAGCAGCAAATCATGTAAAAAAAAAAAAAAGTCATCCACTAGATAGTCTAGCAAATAATAAGTCCATGTCAGCAATAATCCTTTAACCAACATAGGCCTTGAAGGGAAAATATTGAATGTATAGGCCAAAGAGTTACATTTCTGGTGTAATTCTTATATAACCAAATTTTTTTGATTGCTTAGTATTTCAGTATGATGACGGTGGGAATTTGCTTTATACTGTCCTGAATATGAACAGTGCAGCACAATTATTTTAGAAAAATAGCACTTTTCAACTAATGTGTTGTGGCTAGTATGTTGACCTCCAAATGATCATGAACCTCCAAATCTGTTTGGGGCTGCAGCCCAGTGTAATAAGTCTGCAAGGTGTCCTCTGTTGGTAATACATCAGTACTGTACTTTAGAGAAAATTGTGTCAATTAAGTGTCAATTACCTTTTAAAAGCATAATGTTGTATCTACAATTTATAGACTCAGAAAAAACTGTGACATGTGCTGTCCTTGTTTGACAAATTTAGTAAAAGCATTTTCATGCGTTTTATTAATCCAGGCAGGGCTGAGGTGACATGACAGACATGATGATCCTTTCCATAGGCTGCAGATCTTCGGTTTGTATACACTGAACCGGTCAGGATAATGAAAACTGTCTGTGTGTAAAGAAGTGAAACATCATGATGCTGCTCTCTAAACCTTTGTGTGTGCGGTGTCTAACTGTTGAGCTTCTCAACTTCATCTGCTGTCCTCACAGTGGTCAGCTCATCAAGATGCTCCTCCTCTCCTGGCACCTGAGACATAGAAAGAGAAAGTTCATATCAAAATAATATACAGGTACAGGTATAGCAAAGTGGGTCATAGTACGCTCAGTCATTAAACCATTTGAAATCTAATGATATCCATAGATTCATGTCAGAGATATCAGATTATTGTTATCATTTTAAAGTAAATCACACAAGTCTCATATGATGACTTGGCTTTACTTCACGTTTATCACTAACCAAATCAGACTATGCCACCTTGCATCAATAAAATATTGTTACTCATTTAATTTCCCAAAGGTCCTAACTGAAATTACTAAAGCTATGTAATACATTTTTGTGTTTGGAGTTTAGATGACTCGATAAAAATTAGCTGCCAACCAAACCTACCTCCCAGTAGATGCTATCTTCAAAGCAGATAGTGTCAGGTGGGGCTCCATAGATAGGAAGCTTTAAGATGAAACCTGGACAGTAGATTAGCAAGATTAAATTAGGTTTCTAGATTCAAAATTAACCACTTGTTACGAGAGTTGCAAGGTGTCCAACAAAAGGATACACAAAATTGCTAGTGGTAGAGTTGGCTATCCTGTGTACAAAATAAGTTAAATACAGCAGATTACCAGAGTTAAACGATTAGGATATTGCTCCTACAAATGCTATATATTTTTTAATAATTCATGGACTCGCCAACAATGAGTCCGCCCAGAAGTGCAATGCCCAGAGTCACAAGCAGGGAAATGGCCTGCCGCACACCCTGGAACGACGCCTCCACTGCACCAGAGTCGATGTTGGGGAAAACATCTTCCATACTGAAAAAAAATAGAAAAGAAAGTAGCGTAATTTTTGCTCCTTTCCACTCTTTTTGATCATAAATTTGTTGAATTGGCCGAAAGGTTACAAGCGGGCAGTGCTTTAACCTGTCGGGCTAAATATTTGGTAGAGGAGAATCCACGATTGACAAAGCACCTCAATGCTCTGAAGTACAAATGCAAAGAGGCAGACATTTATCAAAAATAATTAGTTACTGTAAATATACATAGCTTACAATTAAATTGTAACTGGCAAAATATGCTTACATGAAATAATTATAATATAACATTTATAAATAACCTCTATACCTGCACGTGCCAAGTGCACCCATTTTAATGTTACCTTAGCCATACAAAAACACTTGGCAGAATTCAACAAGGTTGTAGGCATTCATGTTCATACATTTTTTAAACATCAATCTTCCATTTAAATACAAACTATAAAACCTGGAAGCCATGGAACCAACATGACTGCTATGTTTAGCCAATAGAAGTCACACTTCCACAACAAAAACTTACATGTTAGCAATTTTATAACCGTGTGCCCTTGAAGAATATGTGGAAATTCTGGATTGGCCACTTCTACAGTTACATCCTCCAAACAAAACTAACAAAGTAGGTTTACAAGCTTTATGGTTTTAGAAGGCTCTTAAATCCTAGCATATTATTGTGTTATTATTAAAATATTTTGGCTTGATTCAACCCTAAACACAAATTTGATGTGGCCTTATAGCAGGTGCTTGGGTAGAAAACGCTCACTAACCCATCTCCATACACATCTTTGGTGGCCACGGCAGCGGTGACTGCACCCACAATGGCCCCAAGGATACCAGGCATGCCGTGCAGGTTGTGGACGCCACAGGTATCCTGAATCTTTAACTTGTTCTCCAGGATAGGCTGAGAAAAGTGCAGAAAGGTAGAATGGCAGATGTGACAGTAATATAAATACATTGCAAGAACAATGGCAGAGGGGCATAATTGGTGTGTGATAGCAAGACTGAAAATAATTAGCTCTCCATAGCATTGTAGTACCCACCCATCTGAAAAATTTCAAATACCAATTTGTGAAATGTTTAGGGTGACACTTTACTGACTTGTCTAGAAAATAAGCAGCAATAGAATGACGTCACACAATCTTCATGCACTATTTATTTTTATTAAATTGTATGCATTTGTACATGCATACATTGTTGCTTATTTCTCACATTAAACAACCAAGCAAATTTAATTTAAGGCAGGCTATAGGCAAATTACTGGATAGTCTAGTTAACAATGAACATGTCACCGAAAACCGTAAAAATGCATAAGATCTTGATAAGAAAACAGGTACAAGCCATGCAGCATTATGAGAGGCCAGATCACAGAGATAGCCCCCACATAAAATAATGAACTGCCGTGGATTTCTGAGGGAAGACCTGATGGTTTGGGGCTCAGCAGTAACTCATAATGCACCAATTACAGCCTCCACAAGGTACAGGAAACACATAGGACAGTGGGACAGCTGAGAAAAGGAACAACCCTGGTGATCATATTGTATTTATTTAGAATAAATGGATGTGTAGACATGTGAAATGATTGAAGACATTTGTGTAGACATAGTGGTGAATTTCTTTTAAAACAAGGGAACCATTTATAATTTGTGCGCACAAATAGCTAATTCATGGGAACGAATAATTATTTGTGTGCACAAAATAGCTAATCAATTCCCACGTTGCTATAGGCTGTTCTCCGGTAGTTACTCAATTAACTTCGGTCTTGTCCCATCACTAGCTTGTACGTCAAATGTAATTGAAAGTGGATGTTTCTACCATTGGCTGTTTATCAATCCACGGCTGCGTCTCAACACTAAGCATAAGCAAGCCGGAAAAGATGTAGTATGTCTAAATACATTCCAGGTCAAATGCAGTATGCCAAAAATGCATGCAACAGTACATAATTTGAAAGTGCAGCTGAAGTACCTACTACAGCAAAAAATGTAGTATGGGATTTGGCGCACGTGCGACCAGCAGTAAAAAGCTGATTGCTCTCCTGTCATCATTCTTGCAATGACTTCAGGGATTTGAGAAGCGTTCACGCTAGCAAGTCAGAAACCTATGCATCCTTAGTAAAACGGGCAGATCCAGAACACATACGGGCATTTTAAGCATTCTTGGTAACTTGCGTTCTTTTAATTGGAACCGTACTTCGACCATGAAAGATCACGTCAAACGGATTCACAAGAACGCAAAAATTGACAAAAACGTGGGCTGGATCTGAATTGTCCTATAAAGTACGTCCTAATGACTTTCACTATGTACTTTTCCTTAACCCAGAGGGATAAACGTCATGAGGTTAGTCGGTCGGTCGTGGAGAAACTACAGTATCCCGAAGATGAACCATAGCCAACAAAAAGCACATCTTAGATACTTCGCCCGTGCGTTGTCACCATGTTGTTTCATAGCCTATATATAAAAGTGGGCAAGATGGAGAAATATATTAACCTACTTTATTACCAAGGTTGGAATTTAAAAGGGAAAATAGGCTACCTGTCATAAAAGTAAAACGAAATATGCCACATTGAGAATGGTTGCGCACGTCCTCATCCCCCTGTCAACTCATATTTATCGCCACGCATGAATCCCAATTAATATGATTGTATGAAGCCTAATCGTTAAATGTATGCAATTCATGCATTTTTGTTAGGCATACAAATCTGCTACAATAGTTACATATTATAATTTTTAAGTTTCTAACATGTTGGCATTTGAAAATATATCTGCATATTAGCAAGTTCGGGCAAAACATAAGATGAAAAATGCTTAATAAACAACTAAGCTTTATGATCTGCATCCCTTGTCGATCATGTCGATCGACAGCTGAATGGTGTATCGCTTTAAATATTGCTCCCACAAGGAATTGTGGAACGGCATTTGCTTCTTTCCTTTCGTAAAGGATGGTCCAGTGTATCCTATGCTAAAGTACACAAGTTAGGAAGCATTGAAGCACCTTTCCTTAGCACTTAGAGAGTTCGAACAGCCCTTTAATGGCTGCAACTCAGATACGACCAGGTAATTTCACTCAGTTAGGAACCTTCCTAAGCAAAGTTAAGAATTCAAACATAGCCGTGGATTGATCAACTTTACGAAAACAGCCACTCGCAAACCAGGAAGAGGGTGTGTCTTGAACAGAGTGGATGAACCATTGACATAGATATATGTCTATGGGATGAACAGTCAACAAATTTTACCCCAAATATAATGATTTATACTTTATATATTACACGTTATTGTGCATATGTGTTGCACGTTATTGTATATACATACATACAGTATATACTATATACAAGCTAAGTGCATAGAAAACCACTAAGATTCAAAGGCTAATGAGCAGAAATAAGTTTTGAGCTGAGACTTGAAGGAATCGACAGAATGGACAAATCTGATAGGAGAGGGAAGGCTGTTCCATTATTTAGGGGGTGTAACAGCAAATGCACAGTCATCGCCATCTTTAGATTATTACTGGTGGGAGAGTATACATTTGAACTTTTCAGATATTACCACTCGTCATTTTCCTCCTTGTTTAATTTTTATTTTCCTATTATTTAGATCTGCGCATCACTACTGCAAACTATGGATTACTGATGGTGGTTGGGGTTGATGGGTGTACAACCCCCTTCATTTGCTGATGTTACTATGACTATAGTACACTATTTCATTCCACCATAAGTTTTCTCCTGGTTTATTCTTTGTTTTCCTATTTAAAATGTTCCTTTTTTTCTTAACTTTCCACTTTTCATGTTTTCTGTCATTTAATTTTACAAGGCCACTGTATTTACTGATAGGAGTTATATGGTAGTTGGTCTGAAAACCGTGTTGCTTTTGGTTTTACTTTTTACCCCAATTTTTATTGCACAAACACCTAGTTGTTGTAAACACACTTTGTAAAACTTTTCATATAAGTGCTATACCAATTAATGCATTATTATTTTTATTATATCACATCAGAAACAAGTTTGAGAAAATATAGGGTAAAGGGATAAACTATGCACACGCTGAAAATGTATTGTATGAATTAATACATTTCTTGAAAAAACAAAAATGTTGGTTTGCCCTTACCGAAAGGTACTTGAAGCCTAGCACCGAGATGGTTCCTGCCAGGAAGCCCACAATCATTGAACCAAATGGAGTCAGCATCATCTCACCAGCGGTTCCCACAGCTACTCCACCGGCCAGGGCAGCATTCTGAATGTGAACCTTGAAAGTGGAAGTCAGACAACTTCAGTGTGTGATACAGGCGACTGTCAGTCCTCCAGTATTAACCATAATACTGTTCTTAGCCAAACCTATGATAAACTGTGTGACAATAACTAGAGATTTTAAAGCTGTTCCACATTTGATAGCAACTAACCTTACCAGACATGCATTTATAGAGTGTCCCAAATTGAAACATTCCTTATCCATACAAATAGTGTAACAGAGTGGGGATAACGTAGATATGTGTTCCAAAGTTGAGGTGGTTGCTCAGAAGAATACTATTACTGGATGATTAGCCTAAACCTCTGACAATACAGACACTTTGCAAACATTCCTCATCATGTTAGCATGTTAAACGTCTTTGCGTGTCAGAAAAGCACTGTACAAATACAATTATTATTATTGGACATATTCTTGCATATTTTTCTAGATCTAAATGCTTTTAAACCTGCGTTATGGTAAGTTTGAGTAAGTTAAGTTTTTTTTTTTTTTTAAATAGGAAGACAACAAATAAGTAATTTTCTATATATATTAGGGATGTCACAATACCAGAAACGCTCAACATAAACTCCATTATTAAAAACTTTACAAGACAGAAGACATAGATATAGTATGTAGTGAAAGTGGGAAGTATCTAA
The DNA here is from genome assembly GCA_026901105.3 of Galaxias olidus. Classification (NCBI taxonomy): domain Eukaryota; kingdom Metazoa; phylum Chordata; class Actinopteri; order Galaxiiformes; family Galaxiidae; genus Galaxias; species Galaxias olidus. The sequence goes on along the minus strand of JAPMUY010000407.1, from coordinate 66,025 downwards.
AACAAACAACAGATGCTCAATTAAAACAATAAACCTAATAAAGGCACATAATTTCAATAGCAGTAGGCCTAAATAATAAATAGGTCTATATGAACATGATAATGAAAAGAAACAACTATTAACATTAATCCCCTGCAAGCTACTTCTAACTCACAGGAAAAGTTTGCTTTCTCTTGAAATATATACAGGCCCCAGCATTCAAGAGAAAGTAAACTTTTCCTGTTTGTTTTGTTTATTTTGGAATGTTTGCCGAGGCTGTGATTGTATCCTTGTTTGTTTCTGATTTGAGTTTGCGGTAGCTTACACCCCAGCACAATGAAGTGTGGAGATAGGTCTGGCATCGCAAGACTACTTACACCCCAAAACAGCAACGGAGCCAAACACATTACAGATGGAGTCGAACACATTACGGATGGAGCCGAACACATTACGGATGGAGCCGGACACATTACGGATGGAGCCGGACACATTATGGATGGAGCCGAGCACATTACGGATGGAGCCGGACACGTTACGGATGGAGCCGGACACGTTACGGATGAAGCCGGACACGTTACGGATGGAGCCGGACACGTTACGGATGGAGCCGGACACGTTACGGATGGAGCCGGACACGTTACGGATGAAGCCGAGCACATTACGGATGGAGCCGGACACGTTACGGATGGAGCCGAACACGTTACGGATGGAGCCGGACACGTTACGGATGGAGCCGAGCACATTAATGTGAATAGTGAATATTAATGTTGGTGATGTGTGTGATATACTTACCTGTGTCTAAAATGTAATGTTAGAATACTTACCTGTGTGTTCGGAGATACTGTCGCACTTCCAGTCCTTAATTGATGGCCGTTTATGAGGAAGGGTGTGCCCCGGAAGTAGGAAAAAAGGACTGCTCATTGGAACACAGTCATACCATTCATGCAGACCTGCTTTCTATGAGCTTAAACAGCACACCGAAATCAGAGCCCATAAAAAGGGTTAACGAGGTGTACCACATTAATTGTTAGGGCAACCTACGACATACTGCCAACACTTACAAATCTTACCCAATGGGGGGGGGGGGGGACGGACGAAGATCCAACATGCCCCCTCTGTTGAGGGATGGCTAATCTCAAACACATAATGTCTGGGTGCTAGACGAGCCTTACTCAAGGAAGATATCCCTGGCGCCACAATCAAGTACTAAAATGCTTGGCGGAAGCAATAGAGCATAGGCGCTCAACAGTTCATGCCTTACCCATTGGAGCAAAGGGGGACATGCACCTCATTCGCTTTGTCAAGGAGGGAGTTCTGGGAAGGAAGAGTTATAGCTCAAAACAAAGCTCAGGGCAGCTGAGGTTAGCATGTGATTGGAAAATGCTTGCTGATGTCGTTCAACAACCGAGAGTCCCATCAGAGATTGCAACAACCAACTTGAGACCAGACTTATTACTATGGTCCAACACACAGCAAATTGTTTATTTTATAGAGCTAACAGTCCCATGGGAAGAAGCAATAGACGAGACATACCAAAGAAAATGTAAAGATGAAAATGTAAAGAAAGAAACTCCGCTATAGCGAATTAGCAGCTGAGGCAGAACAGCGAGGTTGGAGAACAACCTGTGGAAGTTGGATTTGTGGTAATATCAACAACCAAACTACTTAATGAGTTAGGGATCTGCGACAAAGAATTGCGCCAGACCATAAAAGCTATGTCAGATATAGCAGAAAGAAGTTGCCAGTGGCTATGGCTGAAAAGGAAGGATCCTCCTATATGGGCACAAAAGTAAAGAACATCATGTCGAAAAACCATAAATAGTGGTTTAATCTCAGGACAATGGTATAAAAGGTAAGTCTTTCCTGCAGAGCGTCATTTATCAAGCCTGCAGGAACAGAGAAGGGAAAGATTATCTTCTTTTCAAGTGGTGAGTATCCCTGCAGAGTTGGCAGAAAGCGCCTGCAGGAATAGGGATAGGTATAGGGATATCTGCAGAGCGTCATAGACCAAGCCTGCAGGAACAGAGTAGGGAAAGATGATCTTCTTTTCAGGTGGTAAGTAACCCCGCAGAGTTAGCGCCTTCAGGAAGAGGTAATTGGCGTCATTGCTCACCGTTAAGCCTTCTAGACATCCGGGATGGAGGGTGCCCACTTGAAAACCCTAATGACATATCTGCTCTCAACCCAAGTCCATTCTAAAATATTGGCTTTTGAAGTGCTCATCTTGGAGTATGGCATAAGGGATATTATAACATCCTATCCTGTGTATATTGAAATGTTAGCTAATGTACTGTATGTCTTTGTCACCAGCTGTTGATTGTTGAATGTTGTGAAGAATTGGAACGTATTTACAGAAGCACAACAAAATTTCAAATCATCAGTTTAAGTGTCAGACCATCTTTCGGTAGGATCCAATACAGACACCCTTGCTCTGTTGGTGCCACATACCCCCACTGCTTTTCCAAGTGCCAACACAATTGTGTGCAACTTAGGATATGCTGAAACACCAGGGCCTCATTTATAAATGTTGCGTATGCACAGAAGAAGGCGTACGCCACTTTCTACGCAAACGTTGGTATTTATAAAAAATCATAAATTGTCGTGAAAAGGTGCGGTCCTCCACACTTCAACCGATGCGTACGTACTAATCTCAACAAATCTCAACAAACGCATTCGAATTTATACCATTGTTTAAAATGTATCGAAATATTAGCTCTCAGATAGGCTATTATAAACACAGTTGACTGGAGTGCACGCACAAAAAACTCACAAAGACGGGATTTAGGATAATAAATACAAACGGAGATGTGTTGTGTTGTTTTGTTATGATAATGTGATTTGTTTTTGCAACAAAGCCCCTCTAATATGTTGTACAGTTTAATCGGGAATATTTAATGGGATCTGTATTATAAAAATATTGCCTAATTGCATGTTCTGAAGTGTATTCTCATAAATAATAAGACGAGCAGTAGGACAAACTATGTTTAAACTAACGCCGGTTTCGATGCTTTAGTCGGACAGACAAGTGCACAGTTTAGTTTTGTTACTCGCATGAGTGTCCATAGTTAATCGCGATTAATTGCAAATTAATCACAAATTTTTTATCTGTTTAAAATTTACCATAAATTCGGAATCTTTCATGTTTTTTATACTGTTATCAACATGGGAGAGGACAAAATATGCTTGCTTTATGCAAATTTATTTATTATTAGAAATCAATCAACTACACAAAACAAATATTGTCCAGAAACCCTTACAGGTACTGTATTTAGCATAAAAAATATGCTCAGATCATAACATGGTAAACTCAAGTCTGCAAAATTTGACATTACTTAATAATATGAGTATGACTAAGAAAGTTTCTCACACAATGTAGTGTGTCCAACCTTTCTTAAGTATTAATGCAAAACAGACTGAAACAATCCAGGAACCCACAAGATCAATCATTTACCAATATGCTCAAATCACTTAATCTATTGACGATTTTAAACCCAAGAAACGATGCATCTCAAAAAACACTAACTCTAGGCAGGACAAACGTGTTTTCAGTTTTTTTTAAATCAAGTGATTAAACAGTGAAATGTTTTTTTTTTGTTACTAACTAAACTTTCATTAATAAAAACAAATTTATAAATAGTCAGTTTTTCAAAAAGTGACCGTTTTAGTGTCGGAAAAAGGTTTTTAAATTTGCAGAGTTGTTGCAGCCGTGTAGCCAACTGAAGTCGTTAGACAGTCAAAACCTCATACGGCCGACTTTGACTGTAGTCTTTTACGGTGAGCGAAATAATTCATATTTTGAGATAGATATATGGTAAAACGCATTATCTTTACATGTTATATAATTGTTGACTTAAGTAAAGGGTACAATATTTAAAACGTGTACTCTGAAAACAGCAATTGTGTCAAATTACTTTGTTGTTTAGGACGCGTGCACCAGGCTCCAACATTCTAGCCTAGTACCGGACAAAAACCGATAGCCTGCATTAGCATTAGGTAACAAATCTGTGTCTAAAATCATGCCACGCTAAAATATAAATAGATAGGCCTACCTTATTCTATTATACAGTGCACTTATCTAGATAATTAATTTATAGATTTATAAAACTCTGCCTCATCCACAGAGGACGTGTTGGCGGGGTTAAGAAGTTCCTCAAAGTGCTCCTTCCACCGCCCGACGACATCCCCAGTCCAGGTCAGCGGTTCTCCCCTGCTCAACAGAGCCTGGGCCAATCCCTGCTTTCCCTTTCTGAGCCGTCTAACGGTTTGCCAGAACTTCCTTGAGGCCAACCGAAAGTCCTTCTCCATAGCCTCCCCAAACTCCTGCCACACTCGGGTTTTTGCTTCTTTGACTACCGAAGCTGCAGCCCGTCGGGCCGCCCGGTACCCGTCTGCTGCTTCAGGAGACCCCTGGGCCAACCAAGCCCGAAAGGCCTCCTTCTTCAGTCTGACGGCTTCCTTAACCGCTGGTGTCCACCAACAGGTTCTTTGGTTGCCGCCACGACAGGCACCGACGACCTTCTGACCACAACTCCTAGTAGCCGCTTCCACAATGGAGGTTTTGAACATGGTCCACTCGGAATCAATGTTCCCTACCTCCCCCGGGATGCACGAGAAGTTCTTCCGGAGGTGGGAGTTGAAGACCTCCCGGACAGGGTCCTCATCGATCAAAGTTGATCATCAATCTGCGGCCTAGGGTGCTCTGGTACCAGGTACACTTATGAACCTCCCTATGCTCGAACATGGTGTTTGTTATGGACAATCCATGCCTAGCACAGAAGTCCAACAACAAAGCACCACTCTGGTTCAGATCAGGCAGGCCATTCCTCCCAATCACCCCTCTCCAGGTTTTTCCATCGTCACCCACATGGGCGTTGAAGTCCCCCAGCAGAACTATAGAATAACTAGATGGTACCCTTTCCAGAACCCTACCCAGCGAATCCAAGAAGGCCGAATACTCCGAACTGCCATTTGGTGCATAAGCACAAACAACAGTCAGAGCCTTCCCCCCAGCGACTCGCAGTCGCAAAGAGGCGACCCTCTCGTTCACCGGGGAAAACTCCAATACAACGACTCCCAGCCGGGGACATGTAAGAATCCAAAATTGCTTCTCTGCTCTTTGCAGATGATGTGTTTCTGTTGGCTTCTTCAGACTGTGACCTTCAGCATGCACTGGAGCGGTTTGCAGCTGAGTGTGAAGCGGTCGGGATGAGAGTCAGCACCTCCAAGTCTGAGGCCATGGTTCTCTGCCGGAAAACGGTGGAGTGCTCTCTCCGGGTTGAGAGTGAGTTGCTGCCCCAAGCAAGGGAGGTCAAGTATCTCAGGATCATGTTCACGAGTGAGGGAATAACGGAGCGCGAGATTGACAGGCGGATTGGTGCAGCATCAGCAGTAATGCGGGCGTCGTACCGGACCATCGTGGTGAAGAAGGAGCTGAGCCGAAAGGCGAAGCTCGGGCTTTACCAGTCGGTCTACGTTCCAACCCTCACCTATGGTCATGAGCTTTGGGTAGTGACCGAAAGAATAAAAGTCGCGAGTACAAGCAGCTGAAATGTGTTTCCTCCGTATTGTGGCTGGGCTCAGCACTAGGAAAAGGGTTAAGAGCTCGGTCATCCGAAGGGAGCTCGGAGTAGAGCCGCTGGTCCTTCATGTTGAAAGGAGCCAGATGAGGTGGTTCAGGCATCTGATTAGGACGCCTCCTGGGCGCCTCCTGGGCGGAGGTTTTCCGGGCACGCCCTACTGGTAGGAGACCCCGGGGTAGACCCAGAACACGCTGGCGAGATTATATATCTCGTCTGGCCTGGGAACGCCTCGGGATCCTCCAGGAGGAGCTGGAAAGGGTTGCTGGGGATAGGGACGTCTGGACTACCCTTCTTAGCCTGCTGCCACCGCGACCCGGCCCCGGATAAGCAGCGGAAAATGGATGGATGGATGGATGGATTTATGAAACCAGCCCATATGTACAGTTTATGCTGTTGATTTGAGCAAGATACCATTTTCACTTCCTTCATGGCAAGACCTTAATGCATTATGTGGTTCACCGAGGGCTCTGACCTTATTATATCCAAAGGCCTACTTACAAATGAATAGGCCTATTAGACAATTTAATTCTATAATAGTTCTAAATAGATTTAAATAATAAAAAGTGTTAGACATGTTTAGAAGAAAAACTACAAAAGCAGTAGTGTTAACGTTTTGATTTTATTTGTGGCAACCAGTCTAGGATGTACGATATAGGAATGGAAAAAACGTAAATGTTTACATAAAAAAAAAACATGCTGCAAACCAGATCCATGAAAACCTCCTGAATGGCGTAAGTATACTAACCGTAGGCCTATGTTTAAAAGTTGGGATACTTCCTATTACAAACCTACCAAACTGAACTCTGGATCAAAGACAACCACAGGTGCATAAGACCACGTTATAGAAAAAACTAAAAAGAATGATATAAAGAAACTGTCTCATATTATTCCTTGCGCAATCAAATTATTCCTTCATTAGCTTTAAGCATGGAAAACGTTTACACAAGCTGCAAATCTGGAATCTGCATGTTTAGGTAGCAATGACCTTGACCTTTACGATCGTTAGCTTGCTGCAGCCATAGATGCATAATTTAAAATGAATGATCAGCACTCAGGGGAATTTCCCTTAAGTTATCAAACAGCTAATAGTAGCCAAATATACATAACTATATCACAGGGCTAAAATAAATCCCACAATATGAAATTTTAATCCACACGACACAAATCTAAAACAAAACAAATTGTTTAGCTAGTCACACTATTGAGCAATGCAAACCTTAATGTTGTCTGAATACAAAGAGGGCGCAGTTTTGGGGGCGTATATCTTGATTTTCTTTGGATGTATTTTTTTTTTTGTGGCAGTTTAAGGAGGCCTTTGTCTTGTCGGTGTTAAAAGGATTCGTGCGACCGAGCTGATTTAGGGTAGCACGTAGTAAAAAAAAGTATATGAAATTGTTTTTAAATAACTTATATTTGACTGATTGACGGGCTCGCTCAAGGTCATGTCCTGTTAGGGGTTTTGTTGAAAATGAATCCTAGTTTTACAATTTCAAAGTCCAGCAATGACCGCCGCGTTTTAAAATGACAATACGATGCTTTTAATAATATAAATAGGTAAATATTGCATATTTCAGTGATTTAAGAATATGTACTTAAACCAGTTCAATAGTCGTTTGATATTAAAACGTACATTTTTTATTAAACTGCTCAAAGTTAAGGATTTTTTCATGTAAGAACAAAACCTACGCTCTTTGGAAGCTAACTGTGAATTAGCAAGAGCTCTATAGATACTAACACTTTTACGTTGTGAAACAAAGTTTTACTTTTGTATGACTTATAAGACTCGGACCAACAAAAACGTTATATTTGTGTCGATTCAAACAGTTTAAAAACGCTACACAGTGCGATTTTCTTCACCACCGTGAATGTGCTGTTGTTTAACTACATTGTAGCTGTTGGGGTTGTCCTGGCTTCAAGTAACTCATTCAATGACAACGCAAGCTTCATTCTAGTACTGAACAGGCTTAAACATTCTTTACAATCAGCTTCCAATGGCCTTGCGCTAGCGTTCAACTGCATGGCGAACCAGCTTTAATATCTGTGTTCCGGTTAAAAACACTGCGTTCATTGTATAGCAGGTACATTGGTCAGCTAACTACTTCAGTATCAAAGCTCACTCACACTTAAGAAAACCAGAATGTAATTGTGTCTAACTTCACAAGGGTAAATACAAAGGCTCGCAAGCGAGATGTTTCGGGGCTAACGAGACTGTCTGTATTGGCTGTGTGCTTGGCTAGCAAATAGTAAGCGATTTAAGATGTGATGTTCTCCGGGAGTGAGTTCCTTGAAAAGCAGTTCCTGGGACTAAAAGTTCAGAGGACTTTTGGGCGGAAAATGCCCTATGCTCCTGCTTGCTGCTGCGCAACAATTGCCATCCCACCCTCCTCTAACTCTGTGTCTGTCGATCAGTATCTGTCAGGGGGGAATCTGCAGACATCTGCTCCCTACCCATGGTTGTTCACTGAGTCTTTGAATAGGACCTTGTGCTGGAAACTAATCAGGGTAAATTCAATACTTTTAAAGACCTTTTCAAAAATATTTTCACACTTCAGCGCGACTTTGAGCTGTAAACGGCTACATCAGTGTGTATCTCACCATATCCAGCTTGCCGTCATGGGCGGTTAGAGCAGACAGGCCGTAGGTGGCCAGAGTGCAGGCCGCAAGGGAGTAGTAGGTGTTCATGGCTGTCCGGTGCTGGTCATCGCCATGTGCTGTAATAGCAGAATTGAAACTGGGCCAGAACATCCACAGGTAAATGGTACCTAGAAGGAAAATAATTCAGTTTGATGGTTTTCTAAACTGCTATGTTTGTACAAGAGCTTTAAGACTAATAAAAGGCACATAACACAGGTTCTAAAACAAATTCCTTAACCCAGAAGAATTTACAGCTTTAATTGAAATTCTGAATTATGTCAGCAGCATCACCTTCATATGTCTCCTTGTTATTCTAGGTAAATTTAGTGTATGACAACATGAGTGAAGTGGGTGCATGTAGCCGATTCAAGATAATGGTGTACTTGACGCCTACTGCTTATTAGGTATATGAAATACCACATATTTTCTTTTCAATCCGATACCAACCAATATCATATCAAGTATGAGGCTGATATATTTGATTCCTACAGTGAAATATGCAGGCATGGCTCGTTTTCATGGGCAGGGGGGGCAGAGCCACACTAAAAATAATCATCCACCCAAAAACATAGTTCTTCCTTAAACAATTTTTTTAACTTTAATACATCTTAATTTACATTTTTAGACATACAGTGAGTGCCTTGCAAAAGTGTTCACCCCCCTTGGCATTTTTCATGTTTTGTTGCCTCACAACCTGGAATTAGAATGGATTGTTTGAAGGTTTGCATCATTTCATCCAGAGAACATGCCTACAACTTTGAAGATGTGATTTTTTTTTTGATTGTGAAGCAAACAACAAATAGGACAAAATAACAGAAAACTTCAGCGTGCATAAATATTCACCCCCCTAAGGTCAGTACTTTGTAGAGCCGCCTTTTGCGGCAATTACAGCTGCAAGTCGCTTTGGATAAGTCTCTATGAGCTTGCCACATCTTGCCACTGGGATTTTTGCCCATTCCTCAAGGCAAAACTGCTCCAGCTCCTTCATGTTGGATGGTTTCCGCTTGTGAACAGCAATCTTCAAGTCTGACCACAGATTCTCAATTGGATTGAGATCTGGCCTTTGACTAGGCCATTCCAACACATTTAAATGTTTCCCCTTAAACCACTCGAGTGTCGCTTTAGCAGTATGCTTCGGGTCATTGTCCTGCTGGAAGGTGAACCTCCGTCCCAGTCTCAAATCACAGGCAGACTGAAACAGGTTTTGCTCAAGAATATCCCTGTATTTAGCACCATCCATCTTTCCCTCGACTCAAATCAGTTTCCCAGTCCCTGCTGCTGAAAAACATCCCCACAGCATGATGCTGCCACCACCATGTTTCCCTGTGGGGATGGTGTTCTTGGGGTGATGGGATGTGTTGGGTTTGCGCCAGACATAGCATTTTCCTTGGTGGCCGAAAAGTTCAATTTTAGTCTCATCTGACCAGAGCACCTTTCTCCATACATTTGGGGAGTCGCCCACATGCCTTTTGGCAAACTCAAAACGTGCCTTCTTATTTTTAACACTAAGTAATGGCTTTTTTCTGGCCACTCTTCCATAAAGCCCAGCTCTATGGAGTGTGCGGCTTATTGTGGTCCCATGTACAGATACACCAGTCTCTGCTGTGGAACTCTGCAGCTCCTTTAGGGTTACCTTTGGTCTCTGTGCTGCCTCTCTGATTAATGCCCTCCTTGCCCGGTCTGTGAGTTTTGGTGTGCGGCCCTCTCTTGGCAGGTTTGTTGTGGTACCATGTTCTTTCCATTTGAAGATGATGGATTTGATGTTGCTCCGGGGATCATCAAAGATTTGGATATTTTTTTATAACCCAACCCTGACTTGTACTTCTCAACAACTTTGTCCCTGACTTGTTTGGAGAGCTCCTTGGTCTTCATGGTGTGATGCCTCTTGCTTAGTGGCGTTTCAGCCTCTGGGACCTTTCAGAAAAGGTGTGTTTATACTGACAGATCATGTCACACTTAGATTACACACATGTGGGCTTCATTTCACTAATAATGTTACTTCTGAAGGTAATTGGTTGCACCAGAACTTTTGAGGGGCTTCATAGAAAAGGGGGTGAATACATATGCACATGCCAATTTCCAGATTTTTATTTAAAAAAATAATTTTTTATATATATTTTTCTCATTTCACTTCACCAACTTAGACTATTTTGTGCAGATCCATCACATAAAATTCTGATTAAAAAAACATTTAAATTACAGGTTGTAATGTAACAAAATAAGTAACTAGCCAAGGGGGGTGAATACTTTTGCAAGGCACTGTAGCTTCAGTTTATCGTGGGTGGTTATTTGTCGCGCATAGGCCTACTCGGGTTAAGGATAGCCTATTGTTCACCTATTGAAATGTGTTGGCTAGCGCGGGGTTATGTGGGATGCTGGCTGCTATGTTTACAGGTACTGTCTAATCTATAAAATAGTAATCATTATACGTAACTCATGTAATAAGTAAAAGTCATTGTTCGTTGTTTAAACTAGTTGGTTAACTAGTAAGCAAAAGCACAGCAGAATCATTAAAGGTTTCCAAATTATCTATTTCAAAGTACCAAGAGTGAGTGAAATGTAACTGAAATAAATAAACAGCACAGGTGTTTAATTTAGCATGACATCTAGTCACATTTGGAGCTTTAAAATGCTTGTAACTATTTGGGTACACCTGTCCTCCTGTTTTCTTTTAAAGAGGATGAGAATCACATCTTTTACAGTTTGTTTGGTCAATAAGGAAGTAGCTGTTGTGAAACTGTTGCTGTTGAACCAGTTTTTTTTTTATGGCCTGTTGAGTAAATGTAGCTGTGTTTTAGGTGACAACACATGCCATTTTTGAGATGTTTGTGTTTCTACACAAAACAGATACTACCAGAAAATGTAATATTCTTTTTCTCTGAAGTGTGTTTTTCTGAAGGGATGGGCTACTGACAGGGAGTCAATTAAGATAGAAAAGTCATTGATAGGCATTGAACACTGAGTGTGAAAACTTTCATACAATTTACATCTCACCAATCATGGCAAAGAGATCCGAATGGTAGATAGAGCAATTCCTTGATTTGCTTTTCTCCAGGTTAGGTCGATAGAGCACTCGAGCAACCACAAGGCCAAAATAAGCTCCAAATGTATGAATGGTCATGGATCCACCAGCATCCTTCGCCTATAAGAAACACACAATGTCATGTTAGGGTTGAAGGCTTAGGGTTGTTATTTACCAGTATGACTAGTCTAGAAACGGAAGAACACAAGTTTAAAGGTTAGTATAGGATGTCCGATTGTATGATGTTATGTGACTGAACTGTTGAAGCCAAGGAAAACAGCAGGGAGTTTTAAAAAAAAAATATTATATTACATTCCATAGCCACATCAAAACCAACAGGTCTGCAATTTACCTCTAGAACAGACAACAGGATAAACTCGTTGACTGCAAAAAGGGTGACCTCAAACATGGCCATTACCAGCAGCTGGATGGGGCTGGTCTTGCCTAAGACTGCTCCGAAAGAAATAAGCACTGACCCAGTGGCAAAGTCAGCATTGATCATACTGGAGGGCAAGAATAATGAATAACTCAGTCAGTTCTGCGTTGTATTGTATGTGTTGGCTCAACTTCTTTCCAAAAATATGACCTTAAACATTTTTATTGAGTGTCTGGCATTGCATGGGCATCCAAAACTCACCTTTCCACCCCAATATGGATTTTCCCCCCATGCATGCCATGAAGGAAGCCCTGCATTAGCGTGGCCCATTGAAGGGAAAAGGCAGCAATAAGGAAGTTAAAGCCCACACTACTAAAGCCGTAGCGCTGCAGGAAGGTCATTAGAAAGCCAAAGCCGATAAAGATCATCACATGAACATCCTGAAAGCCTGTGGGAAAAAATAGATTTTCATAAGTATAAGGTATGAACCTACAACTCAATCTTTTGCATTCCGTTTTGGTCAGCATTTTGCTAAAGCACTGTAAAATTGAGCCTTTTTATAATGAATGTAAGCCTACAGCGACCAACAGGAGTCACCCTGTCAGTCTATACAGATTCCTGTCCTGTTCATAACCAAGCTGTTTGTCCTCTCTTGGTCCAGACTGAGGACAATGTGGCTTTGTATTGTCCCAATTGCTTTGGCCACAGGAATGGATGGATCGACCTCGGTCAGCATCTCCATTTGCTCCCTGGTCCAGATACTTTGACAACTAACTGTACTAGACTACTATTGTAGTACTCAATACCCTGTCACATTAATCCTTTTAAAGTAGCTGATCTATTGTAGAAGTGTCTAACAGTATGTTCTCTTCTTGATCAAATAATGTTCTCATCTCAGGGTAATTAGGTCATCCCATAGGCCTTTACTGCCTGCAGTAAACATGACATAAAAAGCATCAAAACAACAAACGGTTCTGCTTCGTAAGGAGGGTTGCATGTGTATGTATGCAGGTGAAAGTCATGATAGGCAACAAGCATTTGGTATTAAAACATGAAAGTCAATTTCATGTGACAGTGTCAATTAAACCTTAAGCTCAGGCATTAGATATAATGTAACTTTTGGATCTTATTGTATTACACACAACTCTCTGCTGTTACCTACTTTTCAGATTTTTTAAATTCATTTTACCATGAGATGTGCAGGAAACTAAAGCAAGATTATTCCAAACTAGATTAATCCAAGCATGTCTAACTGCATTATTTCATCCCCATTTACATAAATTTGGGAACAAACCCATGAAGTGCTGGGAAGTGTCATGGAGCACCCGGCCCCCCCGTTCCCCCACCCCACCCCGAGCTCCCGTCCACAAACCCACTCTGCTTCTCACACGTGCTCCCCTTTCTTCTTTTTCACTAATTGGACAGTGCTGAATTCCTGAGACATTCTCTTGACTATAACATTCAAGTAGTACCTGTGCCCCAGGCAGGAAGTTAGTTTTATTCACACATAGAAACTCTCAACAGCACTACATGTTGAGACAACTGTGTTTTTGAAAAGTCAAACTTTTGGTCAAACTGTGTAGCAAATGGAACATAGAATACATGTAATACCACCCAAATGGATTTTTTTTTAAAACCGTTGTTTAACCAGGTAAGTCCAACTAAGCACGAACGCTCTTTTGCAGTGACGACCCGGCCCGTAGGGGGAAATTAACCAACTCCAGTTCTGTGCCAGTGCCTGGTCAGGACACTGACAGGAGGATTAGCCCTAAGCATGTTTTTATGGTGCTGGGAGGAAACCGGAGCACCCGGCGGAAACCCATACAAACACGGGGAGTACATGCAAACTCCACACAAAGTGGATCTGGATCGGCCAGGTGAATCCACATTTTGGTTCATTTAGTAAAAACGGGTAAATAGGGTAAAACTTAAAAAAAACAAGACTATTTCTTTGAGTCTATGGTATAATAGTGGTACTGTTCTGAAACTATCAGAACTGCACTTGCAAGCAACACCAAAAGCCTACGGCAACTAGCACTGATCCACAGCTACTTGGTGATAACATTATTACTATAAAATAAATCTAAACGTATTACTGTACGGTCACAGCATTAGGATTCTTGTGTAAATTAAGAACCTCAAAAATAGACATGGAACTTTCAGATTATGTTAAAACAAATACATGTAAAGAGAGATTAAAAAACATTTGTAAATACAAAAAGTTATTACTCTACAGGTAAAGACTTCCATTTAGAAGCAACCTATTTAACACCACACTTCAGGTTAATGTATCCCCTGTTAAATGTTTATCCACGGAAAAATCAATATTTGGAGTGTAACTGTGTTTGGAAGTCAACCAACACTCCTCAAACGAATCTCCTCTCACTTTAACTCACTGGGGTAGCGGTAGTAGAAGTCATTGTCATAGTTTGACAACGAACGATTGGACATCGTTTCATGCCAATGTTTTGCATCAGTCTCATCGTCGTATTGCACCAGCACACCAAAGAGGATGATGAGGATGATCTCTAGGATGATGCACACCACCGGCAGTTTCAGTCGCATGTTGGTTACCACGTTTGTCATTATATCCTCTTAAGAAGGACCTTCAAATCAAAGGCTTTAAAGATAAAAGGTGTAAAGATCCAATAAAGTTCTAAGGAACGGAACACACACACACCCACACACGTGCACTCTCTAGCACCAACGCAGTCAGAGTGGTGGCTCCAGTGCATTGAGGGGTGACTAAGAGTGAAAATAGAGAAACACAAGTTGGTTGCAGGTTCACACCAACCTCCCATGTCTATTCCACCAATAAGGCTGCAAATCGGAGGTAAACTCCTCCTCTTTGACCCATTACTAGTGTTACTCTTAAGGTAGTGTAGCTATAGTGTAGTGTAGCTCTTAAATGTGTTTGCTCACTGCAATTGCTAAAATGCCAAAGCAATTTCAAGACATGAAAAGACCATGTTCTAGATCACACACTGTGATTTTTTTTTTTAAAGGGTCAAATGACTGGCAGCAATGGCTGCCAAACAAAATCCATAAAATGAAAGTAAAATTTCCAAATACAAATAAAGTGGAAAAACTATAAATTCACAGAAATTACCATTAAAGGTTTTGCCAAGAAACACTGTTATTTTACAGATATTCCCTAAATCATTACGTTGGAAACACCTTCCATAAAGTGAAGGCACTAAAGGTTCTACAGAGTAAAACTGTTATTTTAAAGATATTTACTAATTCATTACGGTCAAACACCTTCCTTAAAGTGACTGCACTATAAGTTCAGCAGAGAAGAACATTGCGATGTGACACTTTCCATGAAGTGATGGCACTGAAAGTTTTACAGAGAAACACTTTTATTAATTGACAAAACTTGGAAACTTTATCTTCAGCCTTGTTACAGATAGCAGTTAGAGCAATCTCGCAACGAAACAGGTCCATGGTGCTCAAACAACACTAGTGAACTACTCCGAAGGATTCAATATATAAACCCAGACCTCACACATTAATAATACTTTTATTTAATTTTATTGTATTTTTAACAGGCCACAAGTACATTTAATAGATAGATTATAATTATTATTCCACAATGCCTTGCTGCTAATCCATACCAAAATTGTTTTGGTAAATTGCTAAATTTGTTTCTACATTGATAGAGTTTAAATGTAAAAGTACACATAAATGTAAAACTAAGATTTACTTCAAATTACAAAGAAAAACATTACATTCTTAGTATGGACATAGACCTTCATATGGGGAGTAACATGTTACAATAGTAATTTTGCTATAAAAACATTTTTATATATGTAATTTGTCATTATTGACATGAGAATCATTATTAAAATGAGAGTTTGGTTCTGGATTAAGAGATAATATCCGTAATTTAACAGTGTTGTGTATGCAATTTAAAAACAGAACAAACCACTTTGAAAATGTTAGTTATTTGGTGTTGCTTGGGACAGGTCTGTGCACGCATCCTCCTTTAGTTTGATGAGAGGAATCCTTCATAATCTTATCGCGCTCCTCAATCAGTGGATCTTTTCTGTCTTTAGAAGGCAGGAATGTTGTTATTGTAATGTGGAATCACAGCTATGACCACTTGAGAACACAGGCGACAAAGGCCCCATCATCTGTTGAACTTTCATTCCACCTATCTTACAGACTGCATCTGTCTGTCTGTCAGTAATTTGACCACTGTAGCCTGCACAGTAAAAAAAAAAAAAAGAAAACTTAAAAAAGGGTCGAATGACTGGTAGCAACGGCTGCCAAAGAAAACTATTTAATTAAAGCAAAATCTCCGAAGACGAATATAGTGCAAAAACGATAAATTCACAGAAATTACAACTAAAGGTTTGGCCAAGATATACTGTTATTTTACAGATATTTCTGAAATTGTTATGATCAAACACCTTCAATAAAAAGACGGCACTAAACATTCAGCAGAGAAAAACTCTTATTTTAAAGACATTTGCTAAATCATTACGATCTAAGACAGTGATGGCACTAAATGTTCTACAAAGAACCACTGTAATTCATTTCCAAAACTTGGAAATTTCATCTCATGCTTTTGTTCTGATAGCAATTAGAACACTCTTGCAACCAAACAGGTCCATGGGGCTCAAACAACACTAGTGAACTTCTCCGAATATTTAAATCTTTAAACCTATACCTAACACATGAATATTACTTTCAATTTTTATCAGACCACAATCACATTGAATAGGTAGATTATAATTAATAACCTTGCTGAAAATCCAGACCAAAGTTCAAATGTTAAAGTACACATAAATGTAGAACTAAGATTTACCTTAAAATTACAAAGAAAAACGTTACATTCTCAGTATTGTCATAAACCTTCATATGAGGAGTTACGTATTTATTTTACAGATATTTGTATGCAATTTAGGAAAACTGAAAAAATACTGTATAATTATTATAGTAATTTGTCTACACAAAAAAAAGAAGTAATTTGTCATTGACATGATGCTTAAAAGGAAAGTTTGGTTGTGGATTTTGATTTAATATCTGTAATTTCACAGTGTTTTTTATGCAATTTAAAAACAGAGCAAACTACTGTGAAAATGTTAGAGATATTTTCTGTGAGAACAGGATTTTTTTTACAGTGTATTTCAGATTTTTTTAAGGCAGTACACAACCCTCTAAGATGCAACGATTTAGATTGGCTGTGATGGACGCTTGTGTTTCTGCCTTGGGATCTCCCAAGATACAACCACATGCAAGAATGACTATTTTACATTTTTTTCTCGATTTCTTACAGACTAAAAGTGAATGCTCAGACGAAAGCATCAAAACTTTACCTTTTGTAACCACACCTTAAACAAGGCAGCAAAATTACAAACACAAAAGTACACATTTGTCAGCTTTGCACTTTGTTTGAAATTCTGCAACACATTGCAAAACACTACACAGTGTTTCATAGATTGTTGAATACATACTTCGTTCAAGAACTAAAACTCTTCCTAACTAACTAAACTAAAACTGTTCCAAGTACAAAACATACCTGAAATGGGCAACACCCAGCCACACACATGAAAACACTTACACAGTAGTTGAACACCAATCTGTCTGAGCCTTAGTGCCACAAATTTACCTCAGGTAATCTTGCCTCTTTTGTGAGAGCTTTGCACACATGGAGGCAGTGAGAGCAAGAGGAAGAGGTAGAGGAAGACAGAGATAAGTAGTAGGAGGAGGACAAGAACAAAGACAATAGACTGAAACATACTCTCTTTCCAACATCATTGGGGCCACTTTGGTGGATCATGTCATACTCTACGTCATGGCCTGAAAAACCCAGCCAAACCTGAGTCGCTACACAGTAGCATCCATACATAATGCGGACCTTTAGACTGGAGAACAGGTATGTCTTGCAGTACATTTTCTACACTAGACTGCACCTATGTAATTGTTGCACATCACTCTGCATTCCAGTAGGATACTATGCAGTCCTACAATAGTAGGTGTATGCTCCTCAGTGAACCAAAAAAATATGTATAGTCCTATGAAGTACATGTAATACAGTTTTGATGGTACAGTCCTGTGCACAGTTTGACAGTACAATATGTACAAAATAATAACTTACCCAATTACATCATATTCTTACATTTTCTACAGAACTGCCAGACAACCTCCTGAGGGTGAAAGGCAACGTCTGTCAACCCAAGAACAAGAACTGGCCAATGTCAGTACACACAGTGTTGGCAAACACCATCCACCCCATCCCTTACAACCCCTTACATTACTTTTTTTGTTTCCCTTCGGACTGTAATTAAACTCTTTGTAATCATCTTTGTTTCAGTGAACTTAGAATAACATATTGTATTGATTACTGTACTGTAATTCAACATTTCTTTATGTTTTTGTAGTTGTAAAAGCATGCAATGTCTAGAAAATTTAAAATAAAATTGGCGGTGGGGGGGGGCTTTCTATTTTGGTGTTCATTGACATGTGAGTAGATGTATTGTAAACTTGAACAATCTTTCAATGGAGGATGTGAGGAAATTAAAAAGGTATACAAAGTACTAAAGACAGCAGTGTTTTGTATAAAGCGCATCAGTGTGTTGTTGCTGCTTTGAATGGTTCGTTGAGAGGGTGCATGTGCATATCATTTTGGACAAAAATACTATTTTGAAAAAGGTTTGGTTTGATTGATTGGTTTTGATTGCAGAGTTAAATTTGTACATAGAAGTGAGATGCTTAGCTCCAAGTGTTGTTTGTTATGTGGCTTGTGTTTAGAGTTTTGTCACAGCGAGTCAAATTCCACAAGTGTGTAAGCGATAGGAAAAATCTGTAAAGCAAACACACACACAGTTATTGGATAAAATAGGTTTTTACCTTTTGCATCGCCCGAAGTGGTGAAATTACGTTTTTTAGGTCCTCATTAAGTAGTTTAAGTACTGAGTCTATGTACCAAGATTGTTGTCGATAGAACAAAGCGTTGTTGAAATATGAACTTAGATCCTGTGTGCTCATGTATACTGAGGCCTGTTTCATAAAGTGAGTTTACCAAATAAGCCAGGCTTCTGTCGGTTAGTCTGACTCATTTTTTGTTGATTTGGTTCCATAAATCAACTTAATAATAGCTCAAGCTCAGTTACTATGGCAACATATGATTGGAAACCAACCTGGTCTGGGGCAGGCTAACTGTCGGGCTAAGCCTGAGGTCTTGCTTAACCAGAGTTTCTCTAACACTGAGCCAATAGGAAAGCGATGATTTATGATTCTAACTTTATTAACCCCTATCATTCCAAAAAATTTATATTTTTTATTAATAATAACAATCAATAATGTTTATGAAAAAAAATGTTTTACATAAATCATACAATGGTAATTAATAAGATTTAGAACCACATACGTGTTTAATTATATAGTATGTGATATCAAACATTTAGGCTTATGCTATAAATAATATATGTCTCAGTGTTTTCTGTGAGAGAGAGTAGCTCCCTTTGGTATGGACTATGGGGGTTTGTAACTTTTCAGACCTTTTACATGCACAAAAAGCTATACAACATACTAAAGGAAAGGGAAAAACCCAAAAAGCATAATAGGGCCCCTTTAAAATGTATTGGTTAATGCATTGATTAATACATTAAAAACGATGTAAAAAAAAAAAATCAAAAAAAGTTCACTTTGATATGTTTAGTGGGTCTATGGGTTTTAATCAATTCAGTAAACATCTATAAGAACCTCAACCCATGTTTTGTTTTTCTTGTCGATCATGGTGTGTCCTTTCATTGATGAGGTGGTGGATGAGGGAGCAGTTATACAATGCAGGGGATTAAGACGACGTACTTTCAGGGACATGTAAGACCCTTTCATGCAAGTCATGCAATCACATACTGTTACCGGAAAGTCATATTATTATTATTATTATTAGGCTTGTTTTTTGCGCCTTATCAACGCCCGCAGTTTTGACCCCATCGATTCCATTCCAGTGCCCACATGTTTTGGGTATTGCAGTCCATTGCGATTACATACAGCTAAGTGATTGGGTCCCGTGTTATATTTTTATTTATTATTTTTAATCGGTTTTTGGCCCCATTGAAATGAATGGGGAGATCATTTTGACTGGGAGAAAGATTTCACGGTCGGTTTTGACTGGGAGAGAGATTTCACGGTCATATGCCGCCATCTAGCGTTGATGTTATGTATTTTGGATGTCGTTATGTTTGTACCAACTGTCTTGGTTATTATGTGATTGAAATTACTGGGTATGGAAAACCTGTGCACATCATACTAGTACTAGCAACGGGACTTCACTTCATTTACCACAGGCCTTGCACTTAACAGCAGGAATTTGAAATGGATTACTTTCAACGGGATTGGATTTACTACGAGTACGCTGTAGCAGTAAGTGGCCTACTCTCAATCAAATTAAACTGGCTTATGATAGCTTTCTGGAATGCTGCAAAACATACGTCTTAATGTTCAAATTAAGACACTGGCTAACACCTATCAAGGGTTCCGCACAATGCATACGTGCTGCTGTTACATTTTTTTTTTGGTTTTGATTTAGCACATTCTTAACAATCACAGTTTGGATATGGAGCTATGCTATATCCATGGACGTTAGCTAGCATGTTCGTAAAACCATACGGACGAAACTACTGATGATACCGTCTTTCGTTGTGAACGTGACCGTTTTGCAAATGATTATTACAGCCCCTTATTAGCCAAAGTTTCATAGTTCCATTTTCTTCATGCTAAGATAATAATTAGCAAGGCAACACTATTATAATCACGACGTAATTAAAGAATTTGGATTTTGGATTGGTATTAGGTAAACTGTGTAGACATTTAGATAAACCTACGCTACTTGTACGGAACGCATGCAGTAGCCTAATTATGTCACTCTCCCTTCTAAAAAATTGTTTTACATCTTGGATGTCCCACAATTTACCACAATGAAACTGAGTTAGGCTACTTATGTTTTTACCCGAGGAAATTAATTATCTAGCTTGTATGCACGTTTGTTCACCAACATTTTATTGCGGTCACTAGACGGCAGTATACACAAGGGTATAAGATTCATGTTGGTCCTTCATTGCAGCTCCCTTCAAGGCTTAGTATAATATATGATAATTAGCATAGTATGTGTACGTTTGTGAGATAATGCATTTCAAGACATCCTAATAATAATGACATAAATACTTGTAGATTATAGGTTGCCATAGTAACTAACTAGCCATACAATGCGATTAGTCTTGTTACGGCCACGGTATGAATAATTTGTATGGTGCATTTTGCTACAGTATCTCAAAGGTTGCGGAGACTTCCTAACTTCGTGCAAAGGCGTTTGACTAGAGACTTACATAACAAATAACCACAAAGACGAGCACAAAGGGAGAGAAAGAGTTAAGACAGAATAGGTTCTTCATAAAGCTTTTTACATCGCCGAGGTAGTGTACGATGGAGCTCTCCATAGCTCTACATCAAGGAAGGTTATTCACCTGCACTTGGGTTAATTGTAAGACACTGTACACTGAATGTGAGTTAGATTGTATTTGTTTAACGTTAAAAAGAATTGTGGTGACTTGAATTAGATAGTGGCTGTTAACATGTATCAAGTGATTCCATAAGGCATTCAACAGCGGCAAAGTTTTTTTGTTTTTCAAGGCCCCATAAATGATAGCTCACTGATAATACTGCAAAAGATCATTAGGTTAGGACTTCTCACGCTATACCATGCTTAGCCAGACCTAGTGGGAGTACCGTCAACAAGGATTTCATTGTGCCGTGTTTATACTGCTGCTTACTGCATGTGAATTCTATTTGTCCAAGTGGACGTTATCTAGCTGAAGTGTGCTTAGCTAACTATTATCCCCTTAAAGGCACCATAAATAATTGCTTGCTGCAAAACAAACTCCTTTATTTGTCACCATTTGTCACTGAAATGGCAAAATCCAACACGACAAAGTAGTGTCAGAATGAACAGACTGTCTGATACATGTAGGCTATTTAAACAGGTGGCAGCACAGTCACTAAGATTATTTAAAATGCATCTCTATGGTAAAATAATCAGTACTGAACAAACAATAACACTTAAGACAATAGACTGCTGCTGATTTTATGTCTGCAGCGCTGTACACGTGTGATATAGCGTTCAGAAGCCCTAACGCGAGGTTGAGCTAGCACAAGAACGTAGGGGATACTGGGGACGGTTGCAGCACTTTTTGCATTTCTCTGTTACTCTGAGACTAATTGACAAAGACCAGCCAAACATATTGAACTTATATCTGTCTTCTAATTACCCATACAATTTAAAGATGACTACATATGACATATAGTTCACAATATTTATATGAATGGAAGAAGTCAGATGTTGCAACTGGCCCCAAGTGGGCGTTTACACTTGTGTTCAGTTCAGCGCTTTATAACAGCGAGCCGGAGTGCCTCGTAAATGTTAGCTGCAGGGGCGTCACTTTCACGGCAACACAGTATTATTGACTATTATTATTAATGAATAAGTTGATAATAATGTAGCTTTTAATGTTGAAATGTCCTTGCAGTTGCCTAAATTTCCTTGCAGTTGGCGTTTACACTTGTGTTCAGTTCAGCGCTGTCTACCAACACCTGAGGACATAGTAGTGCTGTAGTGGTTATTTTAGGGGCCTGGCCACCCGCACTGCTTGGTCGCTGATGGTGGAAACGCAATCACATCGCATTTGCTTAGGGAAATGCATTTTCTAGTTTCAATGTAAAAAATTTTGTATAATAAAATAAGACATTAATTTATAGTTAGGCAACGGTGAAGCAGAACAGAACAGGGACTTGCCTCACGTGAGAGCTGCGTGAGGGTTTCATGGAACGCTGCTTTGCAACCACATACTTTGTAAGTACTTATACTGATGTATTTTCATAAAGCAAAACAGAAATTAGCACCATTTGTTTTATGTAATGTTGCTAATTAAAACTATAATTTTAAGGTGTAACATAATCGATTTTGGTATCCCCCTTTTGTTCCAGAGGCTATCATGAGTTCCAACTCAAGAGCTACTGGCAGACCATTTAAAACAGGCTCCGGTGAGGTCTGGTGGGGGTGGGTTTGAAAAAACAATAAGATGTGAAGGAACATTTGTAAAGTGTTTCCACTTTCAATTGTTACTTTGCCTTAAAAATGTATGTCTATAATTTTATTTGGAAGGGTGTTGATGTTACATACAGTGATGTTTATTAAAAAATATTTCATTGAAACTGCTGTCACATGGTTTTCTTTGTTCTTAAACTTTAAGTGGAAACTGAATTTGTTTGCAGTTTGCATGACTAAGTGTTTTTGGTTGCATAGTTCTTATCGTATAGCCGCAACTACTTTTACTGTATTGTCCAGTTGAAAAGGCGTTTATTAAATGGTTATTTGTCAACGGTCAAAACAAGTAAAAAAATGGTTCAACAGTGAAAGTTTTTTCAACGGTCAAATGGAGACCTAATTTCGCCAGGTGAAACTTCAGCTAAATGTGAACGTTGAATCAACCTCTCCAAATAGCCGGTAAAAAAACTTTCACTTCTAGCCCATTTTTGAACGTCCATTCAAAGTTGGTGTAGTTGTTGTTTTTACGTCTTTTCAACCAAAAAATGCTCACTATGCTCCACCTGATGTGATATTGAATAACCATACGTACACAATCAATTAATCAGCATTTTCCTGCCAGCCTTCCTGTCTTGTTTTATTTTTATTGTGTGTATTGTACCAGGTCTCTTTTCCAGCGGTGCACTGTTTAAAGAAAGAATATATAAATTACAACAACAAAAAATAAATAATAAGCAAAAATAAATAAAAATGTTTCCATCCATCCGCTTCTCGCGGGGGGGGGGCTGGAGCCCATCCCAGCCGACACAGGGCAAGAGGCGGGGTACACCCTGGACAGGTCGCCAGTCTATCACAGGGCCGACACATAGGGACAGACAACAACTCACACTCACACTCACGGGCAATTTAGAGTCACCAATAAACCTGCATGTTTTTGGACTGTGGGAGGAAACCGGAGTACCCGGATGAAACCCACGCAAACATTGGAGAACACTCAAACTCCACACAGAAAGACCCTTTGGTCAGGTGGGGATTGAACCCAGGATCTTCTTGCTGTGAGGCAACAGCGCTAACCACTGAGCCACTGTGCTGCCCCATAAAAATGTTCACAATACAATATTTACAATACAGTACAATATTTAAGTTTCGACCAAAACAAGAAAACTCCCTTCGTTTTAGTGTTTCTAATACAGCCATCTGTCAATCTATTGGGAACACAGGAATGTGTGTATTTATGTGGCCTATTTGTCAGGATCAGATCCAACAGGGAAGACTTAATAAGATTCCTCATATTTGGCCATGTGGGTTCTGTGATTAATTGTGTAAGATTGTACTCATTACACCAATGTTTTAAGTCATCAGCAGCTTTGGACATCCAGTCCAAGTTAAAGTCCCCATAGTAACAGTTCAGTCAGACAAGCTCTTTGTCTTTAAAGCATTTATTAAATATGATTTATACATCAAATTTGGCATGGTTGGGTCTGCTACATATTGCCGCTCCCTGCTTCATATATCCGGTACGTCATTCGGAGGCAGGGAGCACTCATACGTCGATCCCCCTCTTGAAAAGATTAGCAAAACAGATTAGCAGCACAGAATAGTAGAACAGAATGGCAGAACAGAGTGGCAGACCCGGGCGGTAGGTGGGGTGGAGGTGGAAAGAATCACCATTACCTTGTTGATGCACCGTATTAGTGATTGCTGGTTGTTTAAATAGTCTCCCCCACTTCCTTGATCGGAGCAGATTGCGTACGGGTTTGTGTGTGATTGGTTTGTGCGCACTATGACGAGTAGGCCAGACTCCGATCTGACTGCCTGAACTTCAGCTAAAGCTCCATCTTCGGAACTCATCAAAGATTTAAGTAACTGACAATCTGGTTTGAGCTGTAGAATTAGCGGGAGGTGGACAACACACACCCGCAACAACAAGAGGTAACCCGTGACCTAGATTACCATTGATCACTAAAAGTTAAACTTGACCTGGGACTGAGGTGGAAACCTTTACAGATAAATTTAAATTGTTTCGGCATAAATAGCAACACCATCCCCTCTTTTCATTCTATCTGCTCTGAAAATATTAAAACCATCTAAATTAACATCTAAATCTGAGACATAGATAGTTAGCCAAGATTCTGATATAACAATGATGTCAGGGTCAGAGTTACTTATCCAAATCCTTAAGCTGTCCATCTTTGTAATAAGGCTCCTAGCATTAAAATGCACAAGTCCGAGTCCTTTACGATGTTTGAAGTCACTGTAATCAGTGTCCATTTCAGTCAACGACGGTTTAGCAAATCTCTCTGCAGGAGCTCGTCCACGCTCTGACGAACACTTGGTAGCATGATCTCCTAAACAATATGTCCACGTAGACACTCAGAAAACAAACTTTCGAAGACAAAACAAAAAAGCTTAAAGGGATACTTCGATTTTCTTAAAGAATATATTGTGTTGTTTAGCCTAAATTAAGTAATTGTAGGCTATTGAACAAATTTGGGTCATAGGACAAGTAAAATTCACCTATTTTTCTGACCACCGGCATTTAAATGGTTAATTCATTGTACACCACAATGCCCATAGATCATTGCGCGAATCAACTTAGAAACAGCAAACGCTCTCCCCTTGGATGAAAACGACGGTAGTTTTAAAAAATTCAAGAATGAACCCCGTCATTGTCTCAACTCGTTTGACATTCTGCAGTTTGATTGCGAAATGCTAAATGACGATACAATGTTTAAAATACAACATTGGTATCTGATGAAAAACATATCAAATGATTGAAAATCGGTGAACTATCGCTTAAGGAGACAGGTGAAACTAAACATAATGAGAAGTGCTTGTTGATTTTCCCCGGGCATGTTTGTGTGCCCTGGACCTAACGCACACCTGTGATCGTCTGGTTACTAATTTAAAGGTGTAAAAAATCAAAAGCAAGCACATCCCTTTAAATGCCTTCAACTTCAGATAGGTCTTTATTTTGTTCCATCATCCTGTAAGGACTGGAAAGCGGAGGCAAGAATTTAAGTCAGGTAGTAAAAGCAAACACACATAGATTAGTATAGATTTGGAATTGAACTTTTAACTTTAGTTCACTATAGCACAGGTCATCAAATACATGGTGGAACAGGATATGAACAATTATCCTGGTCTCCCTCCTCTATGTGGCCTGGAACACTGGCTACCATCCTTAATTATTTTCCAAAAACAATTAAAAGTAGAATAACTTTGTATGCCAAATGGCACAATAGCCTCTGTGTTCATTTAAATAAATTATTCACAGGTACACACCGAACCCTTTCCCACCTTAAACTCTTGTCCCCCAACTCAACACCGTCAGCCAAAGAATTTCTGTATGTGTGCCACAACTTGCTGTGTGAAGTATGTGCTTGTCACTTGTTCACCTGGCTCCAGTGATAAGACTATCTTACCATCAGACAGGCTTGAAGAGACATAGGGGTAGGGCTTGCAGTGGAAGTTGAAAACGGGGACAGAGGCTGTTAGGGGCCAGGCACCAGATCAGATACTACTAGAACAAGACAAGACTAGTCCACTGCTATGCAACCAGACATGATGTATTAGGTTTGGCTTTGACATGCAACCCTACATAGAAATGTGTGGGAAGGCTGGCATGTGTACTTTAGTCAGTATATGGAGAGATGGAGAGAGAGAGAGAGAGAGAGAGAGAGAGAGAGATTAGTCACCACCCCTATAACTGAGATCAATATCTACACTTACTATCAGACGACGAGAGCACGTCCCCAAAAACCGATATTTTCTCAGATTAGGTAATACGCCTTGGGCCCATCAATAAATCCTCCCCTGTGAAATCCAGTATGTGGGAACAGGGCACCTTGTAGGCTACCATCCCAACCTGTAGGTTGTTCAGAACAAAAACTATTCCAGCTGGACTCACAAATATTGTGAGCTTAAGTCCACTGGTGAGAAAAATGTTTTGTTAGCACTCCCTTGATTAGGCGTATAGGGTTGCTTTTATGTTGAATACATACTGTAAATAAAGTGGATAAAAAGAACTGATCAGCTTGTAAATTGGATCTGCACGAGAGCAACATATGATACATCTAAGACAACTATCAGTAGATAAACACAATGCTGCCTGTTTGCTTAGGAATGTGTAGATCAGTTGTCTCCATTGCGCAACAACATTCATTACATGCATGTAGGACCAAACCTTATCTGTTTATTTCAGAGTAGGCTGAAAAGAAAACTAGATGGCTTTTACAGGTCCGCATGCATGTTTTATTCTCATTTCCAACATTCATTCTATTAGCCAGAGCAATAATGCAACTGCAAACAATTTAGAGGACACATAATCAATCAATAATAAGCAGCTCTAAAATACATAAATCATGTGTTCACCATATTCTCTTCTGGGACAGTACATCTTGGTCTACCCATGTCTGCTTCTGTTTCTAACTTCTGTCTCTTTTCCGGTTCACTTAGGAATGAACGTGGTCAGAGAAATACCACTTTAATTTCTTTAAAGCCACTATGTTTATCCTTTTTGTATTAACGTATTATGAATACATTTCTTCTGATTGCACATTGTAATGTCTTTGGGAGAATGAAAAAATTGCGGTTTAGATCTGGTCTCAATATTTAATTTGAATTTTGTCTGCCACCGGGTACGATCGCGAAACTGTGACGAATTGCTTCACAAAATAAGGAAGTGGGTCACTAAATCAGGAAGAGATCTTTTATCTTGCTAGTGATAGGCATTGACCGCAAGCAAATGGACGTCTTATTTGCGACAGTTAGGGAAAATTATACCAACCTAACGATAGGAGGCACCAATATCTCCTCCAACAGAGAGTTAGCAACAGTAAGTTTAAGAAACAAATAAACAACGAGCGCAGCTTTTTTGACTGTGTAGGGCGATATGATTGGCTGTTTAATAATAATAATTATAATTCATTGGATTTAGTTTTTAGCACTTTCCTCAGGACTCTTACAAAGAGCTTTTACAAATTGGAAGCCACTTAGGTACACACAACGAACAGACAGCAATCACACACAACAATCAGTCTGGGTAATACCATGGCGCCAGACTTGCTCACCCAACATATCACACACTGATCAGACACGCACAGACAGAACGACTAACTGACTCCAGTTCTATTGGCAGTGCACTGATAGGAGTATTGTCATGTCTCGTCAACTTTGTTAAATGTTATGTGGTTGTGAGGGTGAAGGGTGTACTGATCTTCCCTCTCGTTTCAGAACCTGACTTCTCCCCTCGTGTGTTCCTCGTCTGGATAATTGCCTGCCCCGCCCCTTATTGGTGTCACCTGTGTCCACTTACCTCCTGTTTAAATAGTCCTTGTTTTCCATGTCCTGTGCCAGTTCGTCTTTGTACCATGTGTCAAGCGTTCCCGCGATTTATGAATACTCAAGTGCTTTTTGGTTTTGACCCCTGCCTGTGCCATCGTCTCTGTTTTTGCCTTCTCCTTATCGGATTGTCTGCCTGGTTTTCTGACTGCCTTCCTGTGTACCGAACCTCGCTTGCCAATAAAACGATCTTTGATACACCAATATCCCGTTTAAGGAGTCCTGCATTTGGGTCCAGCCTTCCAGTGGTGCCACCAGGCACAACAGTACGAACTGGCCAGAAAATGGACCCAGCGGACTCACAAAGGCTTCAGGCCATCCTGTCATCTCAGGACACCAGGCTCCTGCAGCACGCAGAACAACTCAAGGGGGTCAGCAGCGGAATGACCGACCTAGCGGAACGCCAGGTGGCACTGCAAACCTCTCTCACCACGCAAGTAGGTCAACTGACGGATCGTCTGGAAACAATGCTCACTCTCCTCGGATCAGAACCTCCAAAGTCAGCACCAGTCGAGAGCCCTCCTGTGATGCCGACCATAAGACGAGCGGCGCCCGCGTTCCTACACCTAGCGCTCCCGGAGAGATTTTCAGGAGCGTCCGGAGATTGTAGGTCCTTCCTTGTCCAGTGCGACCTGCATTTTGCTCACAACTCCGATGCCTTGGGATCCGACCAGGCCAGGGTGGCCTTCATGATTTCCCACCTGACCGGCAGAGCGGCGGCGTGGGCCACGGCCGAGTGGGCAAGGCGTGCGACCATCTGCCAGTCCCTCTCAGCTTTTCAGGAAGCGATGAGTAGAATCTTCGATCACACGTCACCCACCAGGGAAGCATCCAGAGTCTTAATGCAGATCAAGCAACACAATCGGCAGGTGGTCGATTACGCTATTGAGTTTCGCACTTTAGCCGCAGATAGCGGATGGAACACCCCAGCGCTAATCGACGCGTTCATGAACGGGCTCTCGGAGAGAATCAAGGACCATTTAGCCCCGATGGAACTACCCGAGGAGCTGGAATCCGTTATTGCCATAGCTATTCGGACTGACATAAGACTCCGTGAGAGAGAGAGAGCGGCGCAGAGCGTCAGTTCCCCCTCCCGGCCACGAGGGGCTCCCAGCCGAAAGCAGACCTTCCTGGCTGTTGCCCCACTCGGCGTCAGGGGTTTCCGGAGGAGACGCGATAACACGCTCCGGGGAAGAACCGATGCAGTTAGGAAGGACCAAGGTTCCACCAGAGGAGAGACGGCGAAGATGGCGTGAGGAATGCTGCTTTTATTGTGGAAAACCAGGCCACCAGCTCAGCAACTGTCCAGTAAAAAGACCAAGCTCACCTGCGAAGAGGAGGACGCAGGTGAGCTTGTCTCTAGTGACTTATCCTCCTCGGTGTTTGACCCAAGCCACGATCAGAATACGGGACCAAGTACTTACTCGGGGTGCGTTAATCGACTCCGGAGCGGACGAAAGTTTCATGAGCTGGACCTTTGCAAAGCTACTTCGGATTACGCCAATGCCCTTGGACCGGTCAGTGAACACTAGTGCCTTGGATGGACGCCTGTTGTTCCGAGTCACCCACCGCACGGAAACCGTCCAGGTAACATTTCATGACACACACACGGAAACCATGCACTTTCATCTATTCCATTCTACCCAACACCCACTGGTGTTCGGATTACCGTGGTTGGTCAGGCATAACCCGCATATTGACTGGTGTTCTGGCAATATTAAGGGGTGGGTGTGTGGGTAGATGTTTACCCCTACCCGTGACTCAGGCTATTGCCCCAGAAACCGAGCTTGACATTTTTTCAATTAACGTCTCCAGGGACACTGAACTGTGTAACGTGCCGGAGTGTTATCACGATCTTAAAGAGGTTTTTAACAAGACCAAAGCCATGTCACTCCCTCCCCATCGAGCTATCGACTGTGCTATTGACCTGTTACCAGGGGCACCCATTCCGAAGGGGCGTCTCTATTCTATCTCTGCACCTGAACGAGAGGCGATGGATAACTACATCAGCACCTCCCTTAAGGCAGGCTTAATCCGTCCGTCTTCATCTCCAGCAGGGGCGGGGTTCTTCTTCGTGGATAAAAAGGACGGATCATTGAGACCATGTGTTGACTATAGCCCCCTAAACGAAATAACTGTTAAGAATTGTTACCCTCTTCCATTAATCTCCTCTGCTTTTGAACTCCTGCAAACAGCCACAATTTTCACCAAGTTGGATTTACGGAATGCCTATCACCTCGTCCGGATCAGAGAAGGTGATGAATGGAAGACGGGGTTTAACACCCCTAGTGGCCATTATGAGTACTTGGTAATGCCTTTCGGACTATGCAATGCCCCCTCTGTGTTTCAGGGTTTTGTGAACGAGGTACTAAGAGACTATTTGAATGTGTTTGTCTTCGTGTATCTGGATGATATTTAGATTTTTCTCCAGACCTCAAGAGCCATGTCAGTCATGTCCGACAGGTCCTACAAAGACTGCTGGAAAATCACCTATACGCCAAGGCGGAGAAGTGCACTTTCCATGCAACCTCAGTTTCGTTCCTGGGGTATATTATCTCCGCTAACCAGGTGGAGATGGATCCAGTTAAGGTCAGTGCGGTAGCAAATTGGCCAACCCCGGTCAGTCGGAAGAAGGTCCAACAATTCCTGGGGTTTGCTAATTTCTACCGGAAGTTTATCCGCAATTTCAGTACCATTGCCATGCCCTTACACGCCCTCACTTCCTCCAAATCTACTTTCCGGTGGAACCCAGCGGCCGAGGCAGCATTCCAGGACCTCAAGGACAGGTTCACCAAGGCACCGATACTCACGTTCCCAGACCCACGGCGACAGTTCGTGGTGGAGGTCGATGCATCCAACGAGGGCATTGGGGCCGTGCTGTCCCAGCTCTCCGCAAACGATAACCGGCTGCACCCCTGTGCATTCATGTCTAGGAAACTGACCCCGGCGGAGAGCAACTACGACGTGGGGAATAAGGAGCTATTGGCCGTCAAGGCTGCGCTGGAAGAATGGCGTCATTGGTTGGAGGGAGCAGAGCATCCATTTCTGGTGTGGACTGACCATAAAAACCTGGAGTACATCAAGACCGCCAAGAGGCTCAACTCGCGACAGGCCCGGTGGACGCTGTTTTTCAGCAGGTTCCGGTTCACCCTGTCATTCCGACCGGGCTCCAAGAACGGTAAGCCTGATGCTCTTTCCCGCTTGTATGATCCAGAGCCCCGCACCAAGGAACCCGAAACCATTCTCCCTTTGCACCGAGTGGTAGGAGCAGTCACGTGGCAGGTGGAAGCAGATGTGGAACGGGCTACGGCAAAAACCCAGGTGTAGGAGGAGTTTGGGGAGGCTATGAAGAACGACTTTTGTTTGGCCTCAAGGAAGTTCTGACAAACCTGACGGCTCAGGAAGGGAAAGCAGGGCTTGGCCCAGGCTCTGTTGAGCAAGGGAGAACTACTGACCCAGACTGGGGATATTGTTGGGCAGTGGAAGGAGCACTTTGAGGAACACCTTAACCCCACCAACACGTCCTCGGTGGAGGGCGCAGAGTTCAAAGACTCGGGGGAAGACTCACCCATATCGCTGGCAGAGGTCACTGAGGTAGTTAAGAAGCACCTTGGTGGCAAGGCGCCGGGTGTGGATGAGATTTGCCCCAAGATGCTGAAGGCTCTTGACATTGTTGGGCTGTCTGTGTTGACATGCCTCTTCAGTGTCGCGTTGAGGTCAGGGACAGTACCTATGGAATGGCAGACCAGGGTGGTGGCTCCCATTTTTAAACGGGGACCGGAGGGTGTGCTCTAATTATTGGGGTATCACACTTCTCATCCTACCTGGGAAAGCTTATTCCATTGTGCTGGAAAGGAGGCTCCGACCAATTGTTGAACCTCAGATCCAGGAGGAGCAATGCGGATTCCGTCCTGGCCGTGGAACCATGGACCAACTCGTTAGCCTCGTGGGGCTGTTGGGGGAGGGTCATGGGAGTTTGATCAGCCAGTCCACATGTGTTTTGTGGACATGGAGAAGGCCTACAACTGTGTACCCCAGGGAGTACTGTGGGGGGTACTGCAGGAGTATGGGGTACCGGGGCCGTTGCTACGAGCCATCCGATCCTTATATAACCGGATTGAGACCTGTGTTCGTAATTCTCGGCACAAAGTCAAACACATTTTCATTGGGTGTTGGACTCTGCCAGGGCTGCCCCTTGTCACCGGTTCTGTTCGTGATTTTCATGGATAGAATCTCAAGGTGTAACTAGGTGGAGGAGTGTGTTCGGTGTAGGGACCTCAGAATTACTTCTCTGCCCTCTGCAGATGATGTGGTTCTGTTGGCTTCTTCAGACCGTGACCTTCAGCACTGGAGTGGTTTGCAGCAGAGTGTGAAGCCGTCGTCGGGATGAGTGTGAAGTGGTTGGGATGAGAGTCAGCACCTCCAAGTCTGAGGCCATGGTTCTCTGACGGAAAATGGTGGCTTGCGCTCTCCGGGTTGGGAGTGAGTTGCTGCTCCAAACGAGGGAGTTTAAGTATCCCAGATTTAAGGTAGACCCATAACACACTGGAGAGATTATATATCTCATCTGGCATGGGAACGCCTCGGGATCCCCCAGGAGGAGCTGGAAAACATTGCTGGGGAGAAGGACGTCTAGACTACCCTGCTAATACCGTGACCCGGCCATGGATAAGCGGCGGAGAATGGATGGATGGATGGAGTGAAAAAATGTCAAGTAGCACAGACTGACTTAATTGTATGTAGTCAATTATTTGTTTATAATCAATTAAGTACCTGTTGTGGAGTAGTGAACTAAACGTAATTAAACTAGTTTAATAACATTTTGCTGTAGCTTGCTGGTAGTTCAAGTACATTCATATTTGCGTAGTGATTTGCCGTCTTTTTATGTAGTTAACTGCCAAAACTACCAACTACTAATTATGAGTTTGTCCAGATGGGATTGTTTTGCCCCCCAAATTTTTTGGGGCTATTGTTATTAATGTTTTGAATCATAATTTGTAAAACTAAACATTTTAGGTGTCAATTAGTCATAAATATTGATTGTAGCTGTCTTTCACCAAATGATTAGAGAAGTTGTTATTGCTATTTCAGAAGTTACCTGGAGAACTGTGCAATCCTGCTTGGTGGAATACCAACACCTGGAGTTTCTGGAAGGCAGGTGTCTGACTGATGGAAATTGTATACAAAATCAATGCTGACATTCCATGCACTTCCCCACAAATACTGGGTTATTTTCTTTTATTGGTTTATGTATGTATGACCTGTGAACAAATGAGAACTTTTTGCAATAAACTTAATTGAGTTTTACTGGCAGGTATTATATTTAATATACTGTAATATAAAGACAAGGTATGTGTATTTTTTATATTTCAACAGCAATGAAAAGGTACAAAGGTAAAGAAAATGGCTTAATGACTTAATATAACCAACTTAGCCAATCATTCCGTGACCCCCCCTCCCAATTAATAGTTGGGGGGGTTCTAAAAAATGGCATTTACCAATACACAATTACAATAATACACAAACACTCCTAAAGTGGGTCCTACCATTTCTTAGCTGACATCGACTATGTCTTGTGACGATTTGGCATTTTGGCTAGACAACATTAAAACCAATCTGAAGTGTACACTGTAAAAAAAAAGTCCTATTTTCACAGGAAATAACTCTGTATACAAAACACCATTAAATTACGGGAATTATCTTTAAATCCACAAAGCTTTCATTTAAAGCATCGTGCCAATAATGGCAATATAGTTTATTTCAAATTTTTATATGGAGAAAATTACTATAATATTTATAAAATATTTTTTCAGTTTACTTAAATCATGCAAATGTCTGTAAAATGACAATAATTTTCTTTCAGTAAATATGTTTCTCCTTGTATGAGGCTTTATGTCCATACTAACGATTTCACGTTTTTCTTTGTAATTTTTATGTAAATCATCACAATCTTTACATTGTAACTGTCATTCTGGCAACAAATGAGT
This sequence comes from Galaxias olidus, assembly GCA_026901105.3. Classification (NCBI taxonomy): domain Eukaryota; kingdom Metazoa; phylum Chordata; class Actinopteri; order Galaxiiformes; family Galaxiidae; genus Galaxias; species Galaxias olidus. The sequence goes on along the minus strand of JAPMUY010000407.1, from coordinate 32,052 downwards.
AAATTGTTATCATTGGGCTACATCAAACCTAATGCATAGCCAGAGGCCGCCGACCCATAGAGGGCGCTAGCCAGGCTTTTAAAAATAATGCAGCTAACCCATAGAGGGTGCTAGCTAGGCTTTTAAAATAATGCAGCTGACCCATAGAGGGTGCTATGTTCATGTTATGTTTGGGGGGAAATTTGCTTCCTGTTCATTCCCTTCTCTCAATGGCTGTGTCCAGAATGACTCACCATTCTCTAATTAGTATTACCATGGGTATTTTCCCTAAGTAATCCATTGAGGTCCCTAGCTAGTTGTAACCAGGGTTGGGAGGGTTACTTTGAAAATACAATGCCTGAATGCTTGAATACTGATTACAAGACTCTGAAAGTAATCTTTATACAAATACAGTTTTGCGTCCTAAAAAACATATTCAGATTACCTTTAGAATGCTTTGGGAATACTTTATTTTTCCATCACAGATGGGTTTGTCTATGTACACCATTTAATCACATCAAGATGAGTCAAATTGTATTATTCCACTATAGGGGAAATTTGGTTGCAGCCAAGTATTAAAAAACACATTCCATCCATCATCAATACATCATGACAGAAAACATACCAGACAGAACACAGAGATAATACAACACAGTACAATGCAGCACCAGACAGAACACAGAGATAATACAACACAGTACAATGCAGCACCAGACAGAACACAGAGATAATACAACACAGTACAATGCAGCACCAGACAGAACACAGAGATAATACAACACAGTACAATGCAGCACCAGACAGAACACAGAGATAATACAACACAGTACAATGCAGCACCAGACAGAACACAGAGATAATACAACACAGTACAATGCAGCACCAGACAGAACACAGAGATAATACAACACAGTACAATGCAGCACCAGACAGAACACAGAGATAATACAACACAGTACAATGCAGCACCAGACAGAACACAGAGATAATACAACACAGTACAATGCAGCACCAGACAGAACACAGAGATAATACAACACAGTACAATGCAGCACCAGACAGAACACAGAGATAATACAACACAGTACAATGCAGCACCAGACAGAACACAGAGATAATACAACACAGTACAATGCAGCACCAGACAGAACACAGAGATAATACAACACAGTACAATGCAGCACCACTTCATGTGAAGACAAAGATGAAAATCCTTTGTGCAAATTCAGACCCAATTGCAGTGCAAACAAGAGACTTAGGAGTTGTACTCTGTATATCTTCTACCTGAAGGCAGAAGCTCAAACTCCCTCTGCAGGTCAGTACAGTCCAATAAGATTTTAAATTAGATGAAGTTTACATAAAGTAGATTGTATTAGTTGTTGTCAGTCACTTGTCCCATGCATTAGGCAGCAGCAGTATTCATAAGAGAAGAAAAAAATTGCTATGAATAAACAGTTTACATGCAATACAGAACATACGTTTTTTTTATCTGGATCTTATAAGTAGTCAGACTTGGAGCGAGTCTCTGATCTTCCATAAATTGGTTCCAGCTATTTGTTGCATAGTAGCGTTGACTTAACGCGTGCTCTTTAAGATTAGATGTTGAGTCCTGTGATACAGACAGTGTCTTGATTGCTGGAGGACACAGGGTACACTGGACCAACAGATTTATTTCCATGGTCTTCTTTAGGTTGGAAGTGGGGTCGATAACGCCACGATTTGAAAGCCAACTTTTTTCTCCCATTTTCACACTTATTGTTTCTCTGAGCGACAATCTTCTGGCTGCTAGTTTGCTTCTCTATACACTGGGCTATCTCCCGAGCTGGCTTCCTGATATAATGCCCACCTAATATATATGACAGCCTAACCCTAACGTTAGCCCCGGTCCCTAAAGTTAGCAGGCTGGCTAGTTTCAGTTTGTAGCCCAGGCCAACATACAAACTATTTGGAACAGTAGGCTACTAGTAATGTAATATACTGCTTTCTACTTTTATAATGTGAATATAAGATTTATTATTATTATTATTATTATTATTATTATATTATATTATTACTATTAATAATAATAATAATAATAATAATAATAGTAATTAATAGTAATTCATTTTATTTATATAGCGCATTTCTGACACCAAAAGTTGCTTCACAGCATGAACATTGATAACATGACAAAAATAAACAATTAGACAGAAATAGTGTAACTGACAGACAGCAACAACAGTTCTAACTAATATAACTGCAAGCAGTGGAAGCGGTGTCCGGCTATGAAAAAATTATTACAGGAAAAAAAGAACAATATGAAAAAAAGAAACAAAAAGAATAAAAAATTGCAGAAAAGAAAGAAAGAAAGAAAGAGAAAAAAGGACAAATCCGGTAGGAATGGTCAAAGAACTCTCAGCAAGTGGAGGAGGTTGCACACCCACCAACCTATATAAGCTTCAGTGTCCTAGATTGCAAACTTATACTGTTAGAGTATTGTCTTACAAAGTTTTTTGTCATTTAGTTCTAACACCTAAATTAGTTCAAATAAACTGACTTGAAGATGCAGACCCAATAATAAGATTGAACAGTATCAGCGATTTGGGTAAACGCAACAGAGATTCACCTTCGTACACCGAATTATTTACTTTCATACCAGCACACAATACATGTATGGGGTACAGCTGATACATGCTCTGACCTTTTTCACTGACACCATACACAGTCACGGTGTCACATCTAACAAACGTACAAACCAATATCTGCGTTTACAGCACTTCATAACTCTTTATGTAAACATGATAAAAACATAACAAGGAAGCATAAACATGATAACAAGGAAACATTAATAGCGCTGTCCACAAGAATGAAGAGTTACTCGCCAGGCATGCTGGGAGTTACACCTGACGCTACATTATGTCATGTTTCTTCAAGTACAAAGATGTCTACTATGCACGGTTGTGACCCTCAGCTCCTAAATAAATTTTGTAAGCCAGCTAAGAACAGTGGTTATGGTTTTGGACCTATACGCCTTCAGTAGACCACCAGTGTTGGGGAAAAAACAGAGTGATTAATTATCTAATAAATTATAATTGTAAACTTTTAACATTTATAACAAATACAGTGTTTTAGGTAAATTTTTTTAAACTTTAAATCGGAATGGGAATAATAAGACTAATATTTTAGAAAAGTATGATTCAAATTGGTAAATTATTGAAGCAGTTAAAAATCGAAATGTACAGTACTGTTTACAGGAATACATTTCTATGCACTGTGAGCTTAGTTTCAAATGTATCAACACGCTTGGTTTTGTTTTGAAAGTAGACCATATGAGGATGATATACAGCAATTTTGGTGTAATTTGGTTGTACGGTCTTGGAGGAGTTGTTTCAAATAGTTCAGTGTCAAAGTGTCAAATCCAACCAAAAAAGTACTAAACTCAGATATTTATAAAAAAAATTGTTTTCTAGATAAAGTTCTGAAATTTTAAGTGCTTCATGATATCGGTCTTTGGATTTTTATCTTTTTTTTTTAACATAGCTTTTTTAATGAACCAGTGAGACATGACAAAGTGAATGTACAGTAGTGTTTACAGTAATACATTTTGATGTGCTGTGGACTCAGTTTTTGAGCAATCAACAAGATATTCAATACAGTTAATGTTGAGAGTTGGAAGATAATATCCTGAAACTTTGATGTGATTTGGATTTATGGTTTGGGACTTATACACTTTGAGTAGACCACCAGTTTGTGAAAAAAACTGAGTAATGGACATCATAATTTGTAATGAGTGCCAGCACATGAAAGTTTTATCTCACTGCAAGGGACAAGTTCTGAAATTTTCAGAGCTGTAACCCTAATGGTCTATTTTTTATGATTTTCTTAACACTTGGAACTTTGAACTGCTGCTATAGCGCCAGCAACAGAAAGAATGAGACGGCATGGCATGGCATGACATGTGTGCCAAATTTGGTGCATTTTTAACCATGGGAAGTAGGATATTTGGGGGAATAATAATAATAATAATAATAATAATAATAATAATAATAATAATAATAACGATTACAATAGTTGCCCGGCTGTACCAGCCGGCCACCTAATAAGTAAACAAATGGATACTATCAGTAAAAGAAAGGGACCAGATTCTAAACAGAGTTAACTAGGGTATGCTAGGGTGAAAAGATAGGTTTTAAGGTGGGTTCGAAAGGTTAATAGTGAGTTGGAATTCCGAATAAGAGGAGGGAGAGAGTTCCATAATTTAGGTGCTGCCCTAGAAAATGCACACTCACCAAAATGCTTCAGTTTTGCTTGTGGAATGATCAGTTGCTTATCTGCAGAGGAACGTAGTGTCCGGGTAGGATGGTAAGGTTGGAGCAGTTCAGTGAGGTAGGGAGGGGCCAAATTGTGTAAAGCTTTGTAGGTGAGGAGAAGGATTTTGTAGGTGATGCGCTGGCTGACCGGAAGCCAGTGAAGATTAAAGAGTACAGAGGTTATGTGCTCAGAAGATTTTGTAGACGTGAGAAGACGAGCAGCAGAGTTTTGAACCAGTTGGAGTTTATAGAGGGAGGTTGCGCTGATGCCGAAAAGAAGTGAGTTGCAGTAATCAAGACGGGAGAAGATGAATGAGTGAATGAGTTTGGCAGCTGCACTCTGGGAAAGGGATGGTCGGATTTTAGATGGAAGAAGGATAATTTGACCATGTTATTGATATGAGAGCTAAACAAAATAGTGGAATCCATTAATACGCCAAGATTGCGTACTAAAGGGGAGGGGGAGACTGTAAGACCATCAATGGAGATTGAGATATTGCCAACTTTAGTTAGGGTGTGTTTGGTGCCAATTAGGGAGTTCCGTTTTACTGCTGTTCAGTTTGAGATAGTTTTTAATGTTTTTAATGTAAACAATATGTTGCACTGACTACCACAAGCTCACAAATTGCATTCCTGTACAGGTTGTCCTCCTTGTCCGCTTTCTTATTCTTCTGTTGTGCAACATCACTGTTGTTTACGTAATGCACATGTGTGTGTGTGTGTGGATGGCAAAGACATTCGTGGATTATGTTTACCAACACGCATTGAGAGTTGTGTGTTTGTGGATTATATTTACGAACACAAATTGTTAAGTGTGTTTATTTAACTTTGATAGAAATCGAATCCATACCCATCTTTTTGAGCACGGAAAAATAAATTAGTCATTAAAAATAAATAAATAAGTCAAAAAGCTTGTCCCAGATCATCATGGCATCAAAATCAGACAACCGGCTTGCCAAAAATATAGGCTTTTCCTAATTGCTAGCAGAAAAGGGCTGTGTTAGGAATCACCTACTTCAATACTATGTACTACATACTCAATGAGTACATACTGTATACTGACTTCTTAAACCGAAATCTAGAATACTACTTTTTTTACAAAGATTCGATTATATTGTTAGTATACTCAAGTGGAATATGTGACCAAAACCCCGCATTTTTGTAATGCTGTTAAAGCTAGAAGGAAGTTGCCGAATTGCATTTTGGGGCGTGAAGCATAGTCTAGTTAGTAACCTCTCTCTGGTACGCAACATTTCCCCAAATTTGAGTATGTCATCCGGGAACGTTTTCCATACTCAAATTTCACATACTATGTATTGTTGGCATAATGCCTACCCATTTTTGGTCAAATTGAGTATGTTAAGTATGCATAGTAGATGATTTTTAACACAGCATGGATGTTTTTGTGTAAGAATACCTCAACTTTTTATAATGGCATCAAATAATTACTATTTCATATAATTGTATTGGTAAATATGACCGGTATCTGCTCCTTTGTGTGAGGAGGAACAGGAGGAGCACTGCCAGAGTCCTACAAAATGACCTCCATGGGGCTACTCATGTGCATGTTTCTGACCAAACTGTCAGAAACAGACTCCATGAGGGTGGGACGAGGGCCCAATGTCCTCTAGTGGGACCTGTGCTCGCAGTCCCAGCACCATGCGGCTCGATTGGCATTTGCCAGAGAACACCAGAATTGGCAGCTTCGTCATTGGTGCCCTGCTCTCTTTACAGATGAGAGCAGGTTCACACTGAGCAACATGTGACAGACATGAAAGAGTCTGGAGATGCCGTGGTGAACGTTATGCTACCTGCAACATCATCCAGCATGACCGGTTTGGTGGTGGGCCAGTGATGGTCTGGGGAGGCATATCCTTGGAGGGTCACACAAACCTCCACATGTTCGCCAACGGTACCCTGACTGTTAGGTACCGGGATGAAATCCTCAGACCCATTGTCAGACCTTGCGCTGGTGCAGTGGGCCCTGGGTTCCTCCTGGTGCAGGACAATGCCTGGCCTCATGTGGCTAGAGTGTGTAGGCAGTTCTTGGATGACGACGCAATTGATTACATCGACTGGCCCTCACGTTCCCCAGACCTGAATCCAATTGAGCACCTCTAGGACGCTATGTATCGGCGCATTCGACGCTGCCAAGTAGTGCCACAGACTGTCCAGGAGCTCACTGATACCCTGGTCCAGGTCTGGGAGGACATCCCAGGACACCATCCGCCATCTCATCAGAAGCATGCCCAGACCTTGTTGGGAGTGCATAGAGGCACAATGGGGCCATACACACTACTGAGCCACATTATGGGTTGTCGTGAGGAAATTCACGCAAGTTGGATCAGCCTGGGATTTTGATTTTTCACTTTGATTTCCGAGGTGGCACGATGGTGCAGTGGTTAGCACTGTCGCCTCATAGCAAGAAGGATGCAGGTACAAATCAGGCCCCAGCATGCTATAAGCGGTATAGCTAATAAATGGATGGACTTGGATTTTCTGTGTTATTTTGAATCCAGCCCTCAATTGGTTGAGGAGTTTGGTTTTCATTGACCATTCTAACGTCAATATTCAACGAGTTACACAATGTAAATCAATAAAGATTTTCAACTTGAATATTTCATTCAAGATCCACTGTGTGACTTAAGTGTTTCCTTCATTATTTTGAGCAGTGTATTTGAAGTGACAGTACTGTACACAGTATGGGAGTACAGTTTGTGGAAAAGAACCTAACCAATGACATCATTTATTTAGCGTTTTCTACAACTTCCAGACAAACTTCTGAGAGTGAAAGGCCACATCTGTCCACCCATATAGTCAATACATACATTGTTGGCTAACACCATCCACCCTATCCCTCACATTCATATTTTTTTGTTTACCATTGCACTGCAGTTTTACTGTAATCATTCTTTGTTCCTGTGACTTTAAGGTAACATTTTGTATTGTATGAGTGCTGTAGCAAAAGCCTGCAATGAAAAAATAAAAATACACAATTTAAGACCTTTCTCTTTTGGTGTTCATTGAAATGTAAGTAGATGTATTGTGTACTTGAACAAGCTTTCACAGACGGATGTATGAGAAAATTTTAAAAAGTTATACAAAGTACTAAAGACATCAGTGTTTTGTTGCAACTTTGAAAGATTAATTCAGATGGTGTTACAGCCCTTCAGCTGTGTGGCTGACCTATGGCGCTGAAGGACCCAACATGTTCCAGAGAACGCAGCGCGGGGTGAAATGTGGACATAAATACACGAACCCAGAATGTAAAAATAAATATTGTATTTATTAACAGGGACAACACAAAAGGGATACCACGGCTATACAAACGGTGCCAAATCAAAGACACAAACAAAAGAGCTAAGCTGCCTATCACACACTTGCTATCAAAAACTATACGGAGTGACACTGCTTCTAAACTAGTGATTCCAAACTAGTGATTCCAACTAGGGATGTCATGAGAACCGATACTTCGGTACCAAGTCGATGCCAAAATTCTAAAAACGTGACGGAACTCGTTCTCTACAGTACCGAAGGTACCGGCTGCAGTTATGTAAGCAAACAAACACCAGCAAAAAGACGTGGCTTTAGTTGTTTATTCGTGGGACGCTGTGCAGCCCCTTTTTTTCTAGCTAAATTCTCGAAGGCTAAAAGAACCGAGTAAACACCTGTAATGTTTTGTCGTGATCCTTAAAGTGTTTGGCTCAATTCATAATGGTTTTGCTTTCCCTGCTGTAAGCTACCTCAAACTCAAATCAAAAATCAAAAACGCACAAGTAGGCCTACAGATCGGCAGCCTTGGCCAAAAAGAAACAAAAACAAACAGGAAAAGTTTGCATTATCTTGACATAGTATGCTGTGTCCTCCCCTGTATGCCTCATGAGAAAGCGAACTTTTCCCGCGAATTAGCTTTGAGAGACGCCGGGGACGTCACAGCGACCATCGACCATGTCGAGGCATGTCCGGGGCATGCCGCTTGAAACCGACCTAGATGCGACCACTGGTCGCTGTCTACTGACTTGCCAGTGGCATGTTGAAATTAGGGCGTGGTCCTTCAATTCCACAATATAATATGTAATGAGCCAGTGCTTTGTGTGTTTACGACATAGAAAACTGGTGAACGGTTTATCACAATAATTTATACTGAACTAGCTAACGTTAGCTAGTTAAAGAAGAAGGTAAGACAACATTTAGGCCCTATAGATAATAATGGTAATAGTGTTAATTGTGTGGCTATCCGTATTTCGTTTGCCTATTACGGACATAAATAAGCTAGCTCAAGTGAACTGCGGTTGTATTTCGCATGCGTTTGTTCCTTAATAACCATAGGCTAGTTATTTATTTAGCCTAGTGTTGGTTTTATAAGGGGATGTGTTATTATAATGTATGTTTACTAGGCTGCTATCCTATTTGAATAGAGCTATGTCAGTGTCTGTTAGCCTAAGTCCAAGTAAGTGAACCTGAGTCGACTGTGTGCGATTGTTGTCTTGTCTCTCGGCAACATTGTTGTTAACTGAAAGTGCACCTTTTTTGCATCCAATATACTCCGCTATCAAAGGGAGCTGAAGGAGCCCCGCTCATCATATAAACCTTAGATATTATCCGTTTTTCCTTTTAGTTTTCTAGTTGTATAGTTATATATGCGAACCTCTCCATAGCCATATTGTAACAGGTTGTTTGGCTTGTATTTTTTAAAATAAAAGCAAGTATAGCAACGAATATAACAAAAAATTAAGATCCAAAATATCAAAAATATACTGTCGCAGGCGAGCCGCGAACACGCTACCTCAAACATAGTCATTAGTGCAAGAGCAAGATACAGCGCACCCGATTAATGTTTTGGAGGTAGCGTGTTCGCGGCCGCCAACGACATTATATTTTCTATATTACATCCTGTGGATCTTAATTTTTTGTTATATTCTGGTAGGGATATCTTGCTTTTTAAAAAGACAAAGCTAAAAATAATCAACAAAAACGATTTTTGTTGTTATAACCAATTACGGTGATATATTTAATTTAAATTATACATTTCTGCTTGAACACTGCCAACTTAATTTTAATATATGTTCATTTTGGTGTCACAACCAGCGGACTGGGATTTTAGCTGGCATAAGCCAGTATATGCGACCCCCAGCCACTAGAACAGTCGGCGGCGAGTGACTTCTGCCACAGCATATCCAAGTACAGTTAGGCCCAAAAATATTTGGACAGTGACACAATCTTCATGATTTGGGCTCTGCATGCCACCACATTGGATTTGAAATGAAACAACTACAACGGAATTGAAGTGCAGACTTTAAGGTTTAATTCAAGGGGTTGAACAAAAATATATGATTAAACATGTAGGAATTGTAGCTATTTTTATACAAACGCTCCTCATTTCAGGGGCTCAAAAGTAATTGGACAAATAAACATAACCCCAAGTAAAATGTTACTTTTCAATATTTTGTTGAGAATCCTTTGCAGGCAATGACTGCCTGAAGTCTGGAACCCATGGACATCACCAAACGCTGGGTTTCCTCCTTTGTGATGCTTTGCCAGGCCTTTACTGCAGCGGTCTTCAGTTGTTGCTTGTTTGTGGGTCTTTCTGCCTTAAGTTTTGTCTTGAGCAAGTGAAATGCATGCCCGATTGGGTTGAGATCTGGTGATTGACTCGGCCATTGCAGAATATTCCACTTCTTTGCTTTAAAAAACTCCTGGGTTGCTTTTGCAGTATGTTTTGGGTCATTGTCCATCTGTACTGTGAAGCGCCGTCCAATCAACTTTGCTGCATTTGGCTGAATCTGAGCAGAAAGTGTATCCCTATACACTTCAGAATTCATCCGGCTGCTTCTGTCTTTTGTCACATCATCAATAAACACAAGTGACCCAGTGCCATTGGAAGCCATGCATGCCCATGCCATCACACTGCCTCCACCATGTTTTACAGAAGATGTGGTGTGCTTTGGATCATGAGCTGTTCCAATTCTCCTCCAAACTTTCTTCTTCCCATCATTCTGGTACAGGTTGATCTTAGTCTCATCTGTCCAAAGAATGCTGTTCCAGAACTGGGTTGGCTTCTTCAGGTGTTTTTTGGCAAAGTCAATTCTGGCCTTTCTATTTTTGAGGCTGATTAATGGTTTGCACCTTGTGGTGAATCCTTTGTATTTACTCTCATGAAGTCTTCTCTTTATGGTAGACTTAGATACTGATACACCTACTTCCTGGAGAGTGTTCTTCACTTGAGTGGATGTTGTGAAGGGGTTTTTCTTCACCATGGAAAGGATTCTGCGATCATCCACCACTGTTGTCTTCCGTGGACGTCCAGGCCTTTTTGAGTTCCCAAGCTCACCAGTGCACTCTTTTTTTCTCAGAATGTACCAAACTGTTGATTTGGCCACTCCTAACATTTCTGCTATCTCTCTGATGGATTTCTTCTTTTTTTTCAGTCTCAGGATGGTCTGTTTCACCTCCATTGAGAGCTCCTTTGACCGCATGTTGTGTGTTCACAGCAACAGCTTCCAAATGCAAACGCCACACCTGGAATCAACTCCAGACCTTTTAACTGCTTAATTGATGACAGGTTAATGAGGGAAGAGCCTATGCAGCGTTGTTATTTTTTTTTGCAGCCTTCTGAGTCAATTGTCCAATCACTTTTGGTCCCTTGAAAAAGAGGCGGCTACGTATTAAAGAGCTGTAATTCCTAAACTCTTGCTCCAATTTGGATGTGAATACTCTCAAATTACAGCTGAGAGTCTGCACTTTAAGCCCATATTGATTATATAATTGTATCCTGAATATGTTTTCGTAAACAGCTAAAATAACAAAACTTGTGTCACTGTCCAAATATTTTTGGGCCTAACTGTATATGTGACCTGTGGTCGGCAGCGACTGAGTTGTGTCGCGGCATATGCCAGTATATGCGACCGGTGGTCGGCAGCAAGTGAGTTGTGCCGCGACATATGCCAGTATATGTGACCGGTGGTCGGCAGCAAGTGAGTTGTGTCGCGGCATATGTGACCGGGGGTCAGCGGCGACTGAGTTCTGCTGTGGCATATGCCAGTATATGGGACCAACAGTCGGCATAGATATTTTGTAATTTAAAGCCATGAACTGCACTCATTTTATTAGTAATCTGAATTGAGTCTGAAATGTAATTTCTTTTGGTAAAATTTGATTTTTTGGTTGTAGGACAGTAATTCGAAGACATTTCATAAACAGCTCCTGTTTGAGAAAGCAGTGCGCAGTGTACAATTATTATTGAAGAATACAATTAATATCTTTATTTCTCTCTCTCTCTCTTTTACAGTAAAAGTAGCCTTCACGTCACAGAGGACTGTGTTGACCAATCCCCTCTACAGCGGCTGAATCTTTCCATCCACCTCACAGCAGTGTTAATAGAGTTAGGCCTATTTCTTGCAGATGATAGTTTGCAATCTTCAAAGTACTAATCTTTCCAAAAGACAGCCACCTTTTGATTACGGAACTGTGCTTATCCATCGAGTGTCCTGTGAAGTGTCATTTTATTTATTGATGTTGACTACATAAAACCTTACAACTGGCATATCTCATTCACCCCCTCCTTCTGTCAAGGGACATCAATATTAGTTCTAATTTACTGAAGTAACTAACAGTCATGTTTTGTTTATCTACATTTCCCAAGCTTGTTCACATGATGTTTAAGGCCAACAAAAACCTGCGTTTTTATTTCCTGAGTAGGCCATCTAAGAAAGGTGTTATTTTGAATGTATTGATTTGTTTTAAAACATATGACAAATGTTACGAGGCCAGACCTGTGCATAAGAAACAGAACAATTTTTGACATAGACGTGAGATGTTTAGCTCCAAGTGTTGTGTTATGTGGTTTGTGTGTAGAGTTTTGACACAGCAAGCCAAATTCTGCAACTGTGTAAGCAATCGAAAATAACTAAATATATAACATATTTAACTTTAATATATATAACTTTAACCATTTACTCCAATCTGTCTAGTTGATGGAAAAACCTAACTCACATTCTTGAAGCACTGGTGTTATAGGTGTATGGTTGTCTCAACCATGTCTTTCTTAATGTAAAGTAAATGTATTCATTGTCACCTATTTTCAGAAGTAACTTACTAAAACCATTCTGAATACAATTTGTATGACTGGAGTGCACCATGTTGTTGAATGAGGAACCAACGGATCTGTTGGACCAAAGAGATAAGTCAGATTTTTCTGATCAGTTGAGATTTTGTTTCTCAATTCAGATCCATCTGGCCACGCTGCAATATAATCCACTTTAGTCGGTATCAAAAGAAAAGGACAAACCAATCACTTTCATTTCCTTAAGTTTTATTTTAAAATAGGTAAAATAGCACAGAAATACACGTCTAATTTTGATGGGTTAAGACCAACAATTCTGGGACAGCTGTTTGGTCAAATATTCTTGAATGACTGTCTGGGAAGACTGACAGTGAAGTACAGTGAAAGAGTCTGTTGTTAAATAGGCAAGGTTAGTTTGCAAATACAGATCAATTGTCTTGTCTTTCATGTATGACAACTATGGTAATAATTAAAGTTATAGGTTAACAGTGTGGTATTTATTGAATATACATTTTCACAGAACAAAAAATATCCAATTCATTCTCATAGACCAAGTAGGACCTACAGCTGTATACTTTGCTTAAACTGCCAATATTTTGAAGTGTATATAAATTGATCTAAATAGAATGCATAAGTAAAAAGATTACTCTAGGCAAACATTACATATCAAATTGTATATCACATCAATTAAACCATTCCGTATCAATAAGTATCTCCATTTGCAAATTAAAAACGTTCATACTCATCTAATAGAGCTGTCATCAATCCATTTCATGTTATTTCCTCTTTCCGAACTTCTACATTTGTACAGGTTAGAATCATGATGTAGCCAATGTTTTCACAATCCTTCTTAAAAAACACTCAATTAGAAACAAAACTACTTTTGGTGGTCAATTCCATTGTATAGTGGTGTGGAAAACCCAATTGAAATAAGACAAACAAGTCGTACCCGAAAAGGTTTTTCCTGATCTCTTTCTTTGGCAGTGCTGGCTTTTCATGAATTAGTTCTGAACTCTCATTTTGTCCTTTTATATTTGCCAGACCCAGAATCTAGTTTTATTTTATTTGGCACTCCAGGTTTAATGTGTGTTTAATGGTTTTTGTTATTTAATTGATGCTAATGTTTGTGCATAGCTCCAATAAACACTTAACTTTCCATAATTCACTTTCTATTCAACAGAAACAGTGGTTTTGCCAACATCCCGATTTGACTTCCTCTTGCGTTTCTTGTGCCTTTGATGTGCTTCCTTATTTTCAGTTTGGGCAGCATCTTCCACTGGGAATCCTGCAATCACGGTCTCCTCGTTGCGAGCCTTTTTAGAACTTTTAAGTTTTCTATCTTTTGGCCTTGTGTCTATTACATCGGTCACAATCTCATGAACATTTGGAAAAATACTCTTTTTCAACTTTTTGCTCTGGGATTTCTCTCCAATTTCTTCTTCCCCCTCTGGGATCAGGGGGGCTGGTTGGGTTGTTGGGTACATACTGTCTAACAATGGGACTGCTGGTTGGCTCTTCTTGCTGTAATTTGCCATAAACTCTTGCTCTTGCTGTTCCAGTCTGGCTAGCTTTGCTTTCATGGTGAAACCATGTCTTGCCCCTCTAGAGAATAATTAGAATAGCTTTATTTAAATTAAACTGATTTAAATGCCAAACCCACATTTTGTTTGTGCTCCAAATGTGACAGCTATTCCTTTTCACACAAATCTCTGAATATAGGCATTAACACATGCGCCAACGTAAACGTAACTTACTTGTGTGCAGTGAGTCCTCCACAAGCCTTAATTAGATCAGCATCTGAAAGCCTGATAAGTCAGAACAGACATTAACAACGCAAAAAAACTAATTTCGGAAGTCTAATCCATTATGTTTTAGGTACACTATTAAAGGGATAGTTCAACTTTTTGGGAAATGAGTTTTTACGCGCCTCTAGTGAGACGCGATGATCGATCTCAATCTTATGTTTGTACGTCCAATAACGAGTTATTTTAGGTAGGTGAATGTAGACTGGCTTAGCAACAACGGCTGTAAGCCACAGGTCATGGCTAGCATAGGCTCCATCAAAAGTGAACAGATATGCGGTCGGACCCGTTTTTGCAAGGCTGCCTACCTCGTTGTGTCACCGACCAAAGTATAGCATTGATCGTGATACTAGCTAGGTAGTTGAAAAAACCCATCGCAATCCAATTAGAGATTGACTTTGTTTTAAAGCTAAGAATGCACTGATTACGAAGGCACCAATCACTTCCGTGAAAAATAGGGACATTTCAAACTGGTGGTTTACATATTTCTTGTTGCAAGTGAGACAAAATTAAAAAACACACTCCCACTATCCAGTGCTGTCTCGATATGCCTCACTCTTATGAAAAACAAATGTATGCAGTGGAATCGGGAGACTTACGATGAGATGCTATCCTGCTTTTGTCATAGTTTGTATATCTATAGTATAACCGGACAAAGTACAGCGCACCTAGTTTTTCCGGTGAACTAGGTGACAGCAGCCGGTGCAGTTTTGTGATTTTAAATGCAAGCTTCCCTCTAGCTCTGAACAGACTGAACCAATATTACTTTCAATTCACTTCATATGTGGTTGCAGTAGCGTTTTAATGCACACTGAATCCAACTGTAATTTCTACGTTCTGATTAAAGTGTAACCACAATTGAGACAGCATTCGGCTAGCTAGCCATGTTGTGGCCAAATTTGGGCATCCTAGCGGATGTTCCGGCCTGGGATGTGGTTCAGGGGTGAGGGGACGGTCAGAGCGAAGGCCAGGTCACCGAAAAGACAGTATGTGCCTTTTGGAGACACTGAAGGCTAGAAGTTTGTGTTTTGAGTCAAAATATTAAGTCATGTCTTAGTTTCCTGCGTACATGTCATTAGATATGCTGATTATGAACATGTGATCCATCTTGTCCAAAGGAATGATAATCTTATAGACCTATATACTCGTTAGAACCTTGTCAACTAATCAGAACTTGCTATGTCGTTAGACTGATCTGACTGTAGTATTTCCTCTGTGTACAGACTCTGACTCAGACTCTGTAGTCATCAATAAAATTGTACTTGATCTTTTCATGGTTTCTCCCTCTCATTAATTGGTTATTTTCTGTCATGGATTGAAATTATCCATTACAGCCATTGACCTGACCCAGTGTTGGAACATTAAACTGCTGCAGGGTGGGATGACTGCAGGGCGGGAAGACGTAACGTCGTTCTAGAAATCTCTCTCTACTCACGCAGATGCGCTCTCAGGTACCGAGATTTTGACACCAATTGATTCTACTCGAACCGGTACTCTGTGGTACAAATGTAATTTAGTTGGTACCCTATAAAGTACAGAGTTTGGTACCCAACCCTAACCCCGACTGTCACATTTCCTCTACCATGCTTGACAAAAGGCGACAAGCACTCCTCCAGCATATTTAAATTTTGACCAGTCTTCCTCTGTTTACTGTCAGTGTTCTTTTGTCCATCTTTTTCTTTTATGGGCCAGGCTCAGTTATGGCTTTTTCTTTGCTACTCTGCCTAGAAGGCCAGCATCCAGGAATTGCATCTTCAGGTGCCATTGTAACGAGATGATCAATCACTTCACCGATCAGTGGTTTTAATGTTGTGGCTGATCGTATTTCCTGGCCATTTTCAGACCACATCCAACCAACAAATGTTGATGATACAGATTTGAATACCAACAAAATTCTTAAAATCCATTCTAAAACTGACAGGCAACCAATGAAAGGATTAAGACAGGTGTGATGTGAGCTCTCCTTATGGTCTGTGTCAGTACACGTGCTGCTGCATTCCGAATGATGTACAGCTTATTTATAGCTTTCTTAGGTCGACGAGACAGGAGAACATTACAGTAATCAAGCCTGCTAGTGACAAAGGCATGCATAAGTCTCTACGTTTATGCTTGGGAAAGAATCCGTTGCACGTTTATGTGTGTTCACAAAGGTGTGAAATTTTTTATCTAAGATTCAAAATTCAAATCAGGGTCTAAAAGCATGGAGAGATTTTTTCCTAGGCGCTTGGCATTTTGTGCAAGGGATTTCAAGTTAGTGCCCAGTCTTTCTCTGGAACTTAGCTGCGATAATTAATATCTCTGTTTTGTCTTTGTTTGTTGTCTTAAGTTTTTGTGTTGCGCGATTATCCTTAGTTTGCTTTGCCCCTCACCTATCCTTAGTTTCAATTGATCTATTGTTATTTCCGCAGGGTTTTGTGATGTCATTAGATGCAACTGTAGGTCATGTGATTTAAAGTTTCAAGTCGTGACTCCGAAGGCATATAGAGAACCACTGTCCATTGGAACACAAACACATTGAATCATACAGCGGATAAAAGACTAACAGAATAAAACTACAGAATTTTCCACTTTTTCATGATAGTATGGCTAGAAGAAAGCTTCTTCTCGAGTGAGGGTCTATCAAGATGATATTTGAAAGCGATGAGGAAAATGACATTGCGTCCTTACCAGATAGCTGCTCCAGCCAAGATCTTGACGATTTTGGAGAAGGAATTGATCCATTTAAAGACAAGTAAGTAGTTTCAGATTGTAATAAGTGAACAATTGGCAATGTCACATTGAAGGGGAATATTGGCCTTTTGTTATTTCTTGTTGGTCTGTTGAAAGTTAATGTAGTCTAGTGCGCGCGTTTACCTGGCATCATTTTGTACGTCGGTCAGTGATATGAGAAATAGCCATAATAATAATAATAATATTAATAATAATTCATTTTTAGCGCTTTTCTAGATACTCAAAGCGCTTTACACAATTTGGTCGCCAATTAATACCACAGAACGAACAACGAATGGACCGACAGCTATCAAACACAACACTCAGTCTGAGTGATACCACGGCAGCCAATTTGCGCCGGACTTGCACCATGGTTATCCAGTACTATTTTCCAAATTACACTAGTTTACTATTTCGATTGATTTATGATATAGCCTACAATAGATGTTTTTTAATAATCAACAGTGGGGAAAAGTGGTTTTCAGTGAAACTGTGGGGGGAGGGAATGGCTGCCTAGGTGAGTGTCTAGGTGTCTTTTTGTGTGTGGGGAGGGGAGGGTGTGAAAGTTAGGCTGAATGGGGGTAGGGTGTGAAATGCAAATCTTGCCTGACAATGGTGTAACTGAATTGTTATTACTGTTATTGTTGTAACACATTATTATTTATTTTATTAGTGTTGATGATGAACAGAGTGCTGCAACCAGCACTGCACCATTCAGCACTGCCCAACACAGACCAACACAGACCAACACAGACCAGCAGGCTCCTATTGAGGCGGAGGCTGTGGATGAGGCCGGAGCCGTGATCGTCGCCGTCGTAGTGCTTCCATTACACCCAGTCCGCCCATCGAAACCAGCACAGGATGGAAGACTGAGCATGAAACGGATGCATTGACCAGATCCCTCCCTAAGTTTTTCCCAAATCCCTGGTGTGCAACTTCAGTCAGCAGACAATACAAGTCACCTTGACTTATCCAAAAGCTTTTTTGATGACAAAGTGGTCAAGAGTATGTGTGACAACACCAATAAAAATGCAGCAAAGAATATAGCCAATGGAAAAAAATACAAGTGGGAAAACCTCACTCCTGTGGACTCTTTCAAATACTTGGGTCTGGTGATATACAAGAGCATCCTCAGTCTGCCCCAAAAAATTTAGACCTCTAGAGAGTGAAATACATTTTTCACGTTCCTTTTTCACGAACCGATGACAAGAGACAGGTTTCTCTTCATCTTTCGGAAGATCCACGAGTGACCCAGTACTAGATGTGGTGAATGACAGGAAGAAGGGCACCGCAGATTTTGACCCTCTGCACAGTCCAGCCACTGTATGATATTCGCACAGCAATATTGATGAAAGGATTGTTGCAACCAAAGCAAAAAATTGAACTGAAGCAGTATATCAAGAACAAACCTTCAAAGTGGGGTTTCAAGTTATTTGTTCTTGCAGACTCCAACAGCTATACCGTGGACTTCACTATCTACACAGGAAAATCTAAATTTGCCAAAGGATTAGGACTATCCTTTCACTCAGAGGTCACTAATGAACAAGGATTACCTGGGCTCTGAAATCATCTGTATTGTGACAATTTCTACACCAGCCCCAGATTATTCAAACATCTGAGAAGTTTGAACCTTTCTGCCTGTGGCACGTACCGCGAAGGGAGAAAGGAGACTCCTACTACAAAAGGCAATGCCCTAACCAAGTCGTCACCAAGAGGATCCATCAGGTAGATCAGGGATGGAGATCTTCTTTTTGTGAGACACTATCCAGGCGAGCAAAGGCCACCCCCAGAGGATTTCAGGGACTTCCCAGGTCAACTCCAGTTGTACATAGGGGTGTGGATTTCTCAGACCAGCTCATTTGGCTGCTACTCCTCTCGCCTGAAGTCAACGAGGTGGTACAGAACTCTGTTTTTCCAATTTCTGGGCATTGCTGTCACAAATTAATTCATACCCCACAAAGAACTATGTGCAGAGAACAGCAGGAAGCCAATGTCACACCAGGTCTTTATTGAGCTGCTCACTGCTGAACTTTGTGGGGTGCTGCTGGATAACACCCATGCAGAGAAGAAATATGGTCACTGGCCATTGTTCCCGCCAATGTACAATCAGATAGGGCAACAGTAGGCCGCAGGAAGTACAAACTGTGCAAGAAAGGCACTCCATGGCAGTGAATGGAGAGTCAGATCGCCCTGTGTATTAGGAACTAAAGAAAAATGTTCTTTTTCAGGGTGGTAAAACATATTGACTGCAAAAATTAGTATGGACAATGGTCGCAACAATGTAAATAGTTTTGTGGGAAAGTGACTTATAAGGTCCCATACACTTCCCTATGATGCCAGACACCAGTGACTACAGGATATCTGAAAATAACTTTACTTCCATGCATTTTTATGTGTTCTCTTGTCATTATGTCATATTCTACAGTCCAAAAATGTGGCTTGCGTGTCGCACTTAATTAGCCCCAACTATACTGAATCTGGGGATATGTGTTTCTTTAATGCACTACCAGAAATGACTGCAATATTGGTTAAAATGTAAAGATATAAAAAACGGCCATAAAATACCCAAGGTCTCAGAGGGTTAATTTGTTTTAATTTTTTAGGCTTGTCATTCAAATCTAGCTTAGCCATTCACAGTGGACCACAACATTCAGAAATCCTAGAGAATTATCACCACCCTCTAGGAAATGGAGCGTGCCCAAAGATTGGTTGACCATGCTCTGGCATCAGGTTGGTAACAAACAGCTAGCTAGCTACGTTTTTGGAACATGAAGGACGGTCCCCTTGCTTGTGGTGCATCGTGCTGGAGATGTGGGGAAGCGTATGGTACCTTGATCCAGCTCTTACAATCATGTCCACTGGTGCCCAGCCTCTACATATTAGGTGACCCATCCCTTTACACTGGCATCCATAGACTAGTGGCAAACTGGGTTCACACAGCTATCATGCTGAGAAGAGGATCCTAAACAGCTTACACTGACTTTGTATGAGGGCCATGACGCTAAGATATTTAGATGAGGCCCCTCTTTTCAGTGGCATGACAAATAGCTTTGCATGTTTTGAATTAAATGAATACTAGAGAGAATATTATGGCTTTTATGTCTGCGATGCAAGTTCTAGCCATGATTTCCTTTGTTGCCATTTTCATGCACGTACAGCAGAAGTCGTAAGTGTACATACACCTTGGAAAAATACGTTCGATACAATACAATCAGTTGCATGGTTGCTACAGCACCTAGCAGGCGGACTGAGCACAGTGGATCTCATATTGTTTTCCTTAGATTCAATATTTTTGGGGTCATTTTTGTTTATAGGTATAGTTAGATAATGTTTTACTCATCAGGTGATGTATTTTTGTGTAACTTTTAACTCTGAATATTTTCCTACTTGTTTTGAATTCATCTCCGATCAAGATGCTAATGTCAACTTCTTTAGGTTTGAATTAGTGTTAGCTTGCTAGCTAGCTAGCTAAAGTTATTCGCTCCAAATGGACTCCCCGGTGTGACCTTGTTTGCTGCGTTTGGGTTATGATAATATGATAATAATAATTTAAATTTATTTTCTAGCGCTTTGCTCAGGAATCAAAAGCGCTTTACAAATTGGTCGCCAATAAAGTGCACACAACGAATAGATAGCTATCACCCACAACAATCAATCTGGGTGATACCACGGCAGCCAATTTGAGCAAGACTTGCTCACCCAACATATAGCAGACTTTTTGCACACAGACACAAACACACCGACTCCAGTTCCATTGGTAGTGCCTTGGTCAGGGAAATGATAGAAGTATTAACCCTGACATGTTTGTTGATACGGTAGCATTGCCTTGAAATGGTTTAACTTGGGTCAAACCTTTCGGGTAGCTTTCCATAAGCTTCTCACAATAAGATGCTGGAATTTTGGCCCATTCCTCCAAAGATACAACTCGTGTAACTGGAGTGGGGTTTGTAGGAGTCCTTGCTCACACTTGTTTTCCCAGTTCTGCCCACAATGTATATTGGCTTGAGGTCTGGGCAATATATCCACATCATTTTTCTTCCTCAGGATGCCATCTATTTTGTGAAGTGCACCAGCCCTCCCCCCCACAATATGAGGCTGCCACCCCCATGTTTCACGGTTGGAATGTTGTTCTTCAGCTTGTAAGCCTCCCCCTTTATCCTCCAAACATAACAATGGTCATTATGGCCAAACAGTTCTATTTTTGTTTCATCAGACCAGAGGACATTTCTCCAAAAAGTACGATCTTTGTCCCCATGTGCAGTTGCAACCGTAGTCTGTCTTTTTTTAATGGCGGTTTTGGAGCGGTGGCTTCTTCTTTGATGAGTGGCCCTTCAGGTTATGATGATACATAAAAAAGGTATTTTATTTGGAACACACTTTTCATTGTAAGACAATCTCAAAGTGCTACAAAGATCATAGTTCACATTACTCATTTTAATGTGTATATAGATACTTTTGTGCCAGTTTCGTCCAGTATCTTCACAGCGCAAGTTGGTTCGGTTCTTAGATCATGTTAAGGTTGACATAAACTAGCCAAAATTCGAACCAGCTTGTAGTGATATCCAAATTACAAACTTGGAAACACAAATTACAAACTATAAAGTCAGTTCTTCACTAGTCCGTGTAAGAGGGTTCATTAGTTAATGTAAGAGCCTTTATGTGTGTATGAATGCGAGACCTTTGTGAATGCGCATTCAGTAGCGAATGTGAGTGGACCTTTTGAGAGTGAGTGTGTGTTTGGAGGAGTGAGTGTAAGAGGTCAGTGTAGTGTGTAGTAGTTGAATTAGTAGTTAAATTGAAAAGCAAATATCAATTATGGCCTAGCCGGCCCCTCATATTCTTATGCTGATCATGCACACGTTTCATTCCTGCCGAAAATTGAAGAACACCATCCGTCCTTTTTTGATGCAATTTTCAAAGCTCTTCATATTGATTTTCCACAGTGGAAATTGATAGCCATTTTTGGTGTACCTGCTCTACTGCTCGGTCTAAGCAAATGTTTATTTTTATTTGTTCTATAGGCTGAAGTAAGCATGGGAAAAGGAAATGGTGGAGGAGGAGGTGGTTCGTAAAAACTATCGTTAAAACATACATCGTACGATTGTGCCTTGTTTGCTTAAAGACCTAATAAAAAATGCATATTTCAGCATGGTCGTTCCGGCCTTAACCCAACTGAAACATTGCAGAATGACCTACGGCATGTCCATAATGCAAAATGTACCATACACCTCCAAGTTACAGTAGTTTTGTAAAATCCCCCAAGCTTATATGTAGGACTGATCAAGATTCATCGGAACCATTTGCCACTAGTTATTACGGGTCAAGGGTATCACACCAGTGACTGAAAGTAAAGGTTCACTTGATTTTGGAGCAGTTAGGGGCAAAATCCTTTACGCTTTGAAGAATAGAATTGTTTGGATCACTTTACATTGAGAGAATTCCATTTTTTTTCTGTATCCGTCTCCACTTCCAACCTTTATTTTGGCTTTTCTCATTTAGATCTTGGACAATTCCCCTTTTTTCTTTGCGATTTGAGACAGTTACCCAAACAGTTGTATGTATGTTAACCCCTTGTGCAATTCTATGTTTTACAATTAAAACTGCATCAACCATATGTTCATTTAGAGGAAATCATGAGTTTGGTAGAAAAACTAAATTAAAAAGGAATTGGTGCAGGTGCAAAAATAAGTGAACCCCTTCAGTAAATAGGTTGTGTACCATCAATGATGAAAAATCTTACTTGGTAGTGCTGGAGAGATCTGGCTGATTCTCGTCATCTGACCCACATTGTTTATCTAAACCATAGTGATTTGGCTCTGGCTTCTCCTGTCCCGATAGGAGAGTGGCTGACTGAAAAGAAATGGATCATATGGTGTTGTTCATTTTAAACAATTGAATCGGCACTACCACTACAAATGGGCACTAACACATAAAATTTCATTGTTCAAAAAACCATGAGAACTTCTAAAATCTGTAGTACCTTTACAAAGCATCCATAGAGCTTGTCCTGCATTGCCAGGGCAGATCTGATTGGCTTCTTATTCGATATCATGCCTTCCTCATTACCCTCCACCAACTTCTTTACTTTCACGCCATTCTGAACCATTAAGATATTATAAAAACACTTTGTTAGGATTGTCATACAATTAGAATGCTAAGTCACAGATTTGTTATACAAACAAAAGAAACATCACTTTGTAAACAATACAACACACACGTAGTCAACCGCCTTAAAAAGTAGACACATTTGTCTTAAAGTGTTTGATCATCATCATCATCATCGTCGTCATCCGCTTTGTCCGGGGTCGGGTCGCGGAGGTAGCAGTTCAAGCAGGGCATCCCAAACTTCCCTTTCCCGGGCCACATTAACCAGCTCTGACTGGGGATTCCAAGGCGTTCCCAGGCCAGTGTGGAGATATAATCCTCCACCTGGTCCTAGGTCTGCCCCCGCGGCCTCCGCCCAGCTGGACGTGCCTGGAACACCTCCCTAGGGAGGCGGCCAGGTGAAATCCTTACTAGATGCCCGAACCACCTCAACTGGCTCCTTTCTACGCAAAGAAGCAGCGGCTCTACTCCGAGTCCCTCACGAATGGCTGAACTTCTCACCCTATCCCTAAGGGAGATGCCAGCCACCCTCCGGAGGAAACTAATTTCCGCCGCTTGTATCCGCGATCTCGTTCTTTCGGTCATGACCCACCCTTCATGACCATAGGTGAGTAGGAACGAAGATAGACCGGTAGATTGAGAGCTTTGCCTTCTGGCTCAGCTCTCTCTTCGTCACAACGGTGCGATAGAGCGACTGCAACACCGCACCCGCTGCTCCAATTCTCCGGCCCATCTCTCGTTCCATTTTACCCTCACTCGAGAACAAGACCCCGAGATACTTGAACTCCTTCACTTGGGGTAAAGACTCATTCCCTACTTGGAGTAGACAATCCATCGGTTTCCTGCTGAGAACCATGGCCTCAGATTTGGAGGTGCTGATCCTCATCCCAGCCGCTTCACACTCGGCTGCGAACCGATCCAATGAGTGCTGCAGGTCGCAGACTGATGATGCCATCAGGACCACATCATCTGCAAAAAGCAGTGATGCAATCCTCTGCCCACCAACCCGCAGCCCCCCTCCCCCGCGGCTACGCCGTGAGATCCGGTCCATGAATACCACAAACAGGATAGGTGACAAAGCGCAGCCTTGGAGGAGGCCAACCCTCACCGGAAACGAGTCCGACTTACTGCCGAAGACCCGGACACAGCTCTCGCTTTGGGAGTACAGAGATTGGATGGCCCTGAATAGAGACCCCCTCACCCCATACTCTTGCAGCACCTCCCACAGTATCTCCCGGGGAACCCGATCATACGCCTTCTCCAAATCCACAAAACACGTGTAGACTGGATTGGCATACTCCCAGGCCCCCTCAAAGATCCTCGCGAGGGTAAAAAGCTGGTCCGTTGTTCCACGACCAGGCCGGAAACCGCATTGTTCCTCCTCAATCCGAGGTTCGACTATCGGTCGAACCCTCCTTTCCAGCACCCTGGAGTATACTTTCCCGGGGAGGCTGAGTAATGTGATGCCTCTGTAGTTGGCACACACTCTCCGGTCCCCCTTTTTGAACAGGGGAACCACCACCCCGGTCTGCCACTCCTTAGGTACTGTCCCCGACTTCCACGCAATGTTGATAAGAAGTGTCATCCATGACAGTCCCTCAACACCCAAAGCCTTCAGCATTTCTGGGCGGATCTCATCAACCCCTGGGGCTTTGCCACTGTGGAGTTGTTTGACTACCTCAGTGACCTCCGCCAGGGAGATTGATGCTGATCCCCCATCATCCTCCAGCCCTGTCTCTACTATGTAGGGTGGGTTTGTCGGGTTCAGGAGTTCCTCAAAGTGCTCCTTCCACCTCCCAATCACCTTGTCAGTTGAGGTCAACAACGTCCCATCCTTACTGTATACAGCTTGAATGGTTCCCTGCTTTCCCCTCCTGAGGTGTCGGATGGGTCTTCCAGAACCGCTTGGCGCCAGCCGAAAGTCCTTCTCCATGGTTTCTCCGAACTCCTCCCACACCCGCTGCTTTGCTTCTGCCACGGCTGAGGCTGCAGTCCTTCGGGCCTGTCGGTACCTTGCAACTGCCTCCGGAGTCGCCCGGGACAGCATGTCCCGGAAGGCCTCCTTCTTCAATCGGACGGCTCCCCTGACCACCGGTGTCCACCAGGATGTTCGAGGGTTACCGCCCCTTGAGGCACCGAAGACTTTGAGACCACAACTCTCAGACGCAGCTTTAGCAATGGAGGCTTTGAACATCGCCCACTCCGGTTCAATGCCCCCAGCCTCCACAGGGATGCCAGAGAAGCCCCGCCGGAGGTGTGAGTTGAAGGCCTCCCGGACCGGGGACTCCTCCAGGCGTTCCCAGTTCACCCGCACTACACGCTTGGGCTTACCAGGTCTGTCCAGAGGCTTCCCCCGCCACCTGACCCAACTCACCACCAGATGGTGACTGTGTTTGATGTTCATCCTTATTTCTGTGTGTCACGTAGTTGTACCAACTGGTCCAGATAAGGCCCTTTCCAAACGCAGGAACTTTCCCCAGGAACTAGGGACTTCACCTGTGTTCTGATCGCAGGAACCAGGGTCTATATTATGTTCCGGGGACTAAATATCTTGAACTAACAGGTATCTGCTTGGGAGGTAGTACAGGAACCTTCAGGGTAGGTCTTGCAGTGCTGAACATTTTGTATTGGTCGAGTACTAGCAGTAAATCTCTACCAATATTTCCAATGGCAATTTAAATTTTTAAAAGTGCGACCGCAAACCAACATGCTATCGATTCGTCAACATGGAAAACACAACATAATAACTAGGGCTGTCAAAGTTAATGCAAATTTGTTATAAACGCCACAATTTCTTTTGACGCAATTAAATAAAAAAAATGTATTGTAAATCGGACAGAAACTAGCAAGAAATGGATAAAGATAAGGGTATTTTTGAATGGCAAGTTTAGCTACGAACCCTGCCAAATGTGTCTGATGACAAGACCAAAAGTTATTTGCA
Organism: Galaxias olidus; assembly: GCA_026901105.3. NCBI lineage: Eukaryota > Metazoa > Chordata > Actinopteri > Galaxiiformes > Galaxiidae > Galaxias > Galaxias olidus. The sequence continues at coordinate 6,165 of JAPMUY010000407.1, read as the reverse complement.
GGTACTGTCAATTAAATTGAGTTACTACCGGAGAACATCACATCTTAAATACCATTTGCTAGCCAAGCGCACATCTAATGCAGACAGTCCCGTTACTGCGTTATCCCAGAAACATCTCGCTTGGGAGCCTTTATATTTCCCCATGTGAGGTTGGACATAATTATGTGATGCATCGTCAGATGCAGCACATACTGTTACCGGAAAGTCATATTATTATTATTATTATTATTATTATTAGGCCTATTTTAGAGCGCCTATCTATGCCCGCAGTTTTGACCCAATCAATTCCATTCCAGTGCCCACATGTCTTGGGTATTGCAGTCTGCTGAAATAACATACAGCCAACTGATCGGTTAACGTTTTATATTTTTTATTCTTGTTTTTAGCTTAAAGGACCACCCCATACAAAAGGGTGATTCTTGTAAAATGTGTATCTTTGGAAACGTGTTACGTGCATTTTGGGAAAATCCAAACATCCTCAGCTTCATTTTGAGAACCGCGAAATTGATCTTTGACCTCTCTACGCCTTTTACAACTTATTTTTGACCTGCAGAACGTTGGGAAAATCCCATAGGTTCCAATGGTATTTTAGAACACGCTTGTCATTTTTATATATATTGAACTCATATATTGAAGACTTTATCTTCAGATTTTGATTAAACTTGTGTATACCAGAGGCTTTGAATTGTATTTTAAAATGACTGAAATCGAGTTGCCCTGATATTCAGGCATGAAGGTAAAGCAAACAAAACTCTTAAGATAATTAACAACAACTTCCCGTTTACCTATAATAATACAAATTTAATCAGCTGAAGGCACACATGCTCACAACAAGAATGAATGCATGGTTTGTTCCACATAATATTAGTTAATCGCCTAGTTATATTAAAATGAACAGGGTGATGGCAGTCCGTGCCGTTTTGTGATTTAGACCGACAGGCTGAACAAACATTCTTTTCAATTCATTTCCTATGGGTTTGCACTAGCGTTCTACAGCTCTCGGAACCAACTGTCTTGTCTGCGTTCGGGGTAAAAATACTGCGTTCTATTGTCCACCCTAACTATAGTATAGGTTACATAACGTAAACAAGTTCATGATGTCTATCTGAAATATATTCTTATCTTACAACTTGTAGTCAGGGCAAACGTTAGTCGGTTAACTAATTTACACGTTTAACCCAGTGAGCCTTCTTTGGTTGAAAAGAGGTCGAAAAGACGTACAATTCACAACTATACCAACGTTCAATGGACGTTCAAATATGGGCTAGAAGTGAAAGTTTTCTTACCGGCTGTATGGAGAGGTCGACTGAACGTTCACATTTAGCTGAAGTTTCACCCGTGCATGGTGAGCATTTTTTTTTGGGTTGAAAAGAGGTTCAAAAAACGTAAAAACGACAACTACACCAACGTTCAGTGGACTTTCAAAAATGGGCTAGAAGTGAACGTTTATTTACCGGCTGTATGGAGAGGTCGATTCAACGTTCACTTTTAGCCGACGTTTCACCAGGCAAAATTAGGTCTCCATTTGAACGTTAAATCAACCTCTCCAAATAGATGGTAAAAAAACTTTCACTTTTGAACCATTTTGAACGTGTTTTGGCTGTTGACAACTAACCATTTATTAAACACATTTTCAACTGGACAATACAGTAAAAGTAGTTGCAGCTATGAGAACTATACAACCAAAAACACTTAGTCATGCAAATTGCAAACAAATTCAGTTTCCACTTATACTTTAAGAACAAAGAAAACCATGTGACAGCAGTTTCAATAAAAACATTTTTAATAAGCATCAATTTATGTAACATCAACACCTTTCCAAATAAAATAATATACATACAATTGTTAGTTTGCCTTGAAAATGTAAGTGGAAACACTTGTTTTCTTTCAAACCCACCGCCACCAGACCTCACCGGAGCCTGTTTTAAATGGTCTACCAGTAGCTCTGGAGTTAGACCTCATGATTGCCTCTGGAACAAAAGGGGGATTCCAAAATCGATTATATTACAGCATAAAATGATGCTCTGACTGTACAACCACTCATTGAATATATATATCCTGAAAAGTCTGGCAGCATGTACGTCTACTAGCATGCTAACGCCTGTAAAAAAATCTGTAAGGGGGCAAATACTTTTGCACAGCACTCTATATACATATATATATATATATATTACACACACACACACACACACACACACACACACACACACACAAATATATATATATATATACACACACATACACATACACTGCCTGGCCAAAACAAAAGTCACCACCTGGATTTAACTAAGCAAATAGGTAAGAGCCTCCCATTAAATAATTACTGCATGGGTGATTATGTTTCAGCTGGCAACAAGTTATTTAACCCTAACTGACACAGCGAGAAGCTTCTCATTTCTTAAACAACCGTGTCGAAAGACACATCCTGTGGTCGTGGAAAAGATGTTAATCAGTTTCAGAAGGGTCAAATTATTGGCATGCATCAAGCAAACAAAACATCTAAGGAGATAGCTGAAACTACTAAAATTGGGTTAAGAACTGTCCAACGCATTATTAAAAACTGGAAGGATAGTGGGAAACCATCATCTTCCAGGAAGAAATGTGGTCGGAAAAAAATCCTGAATGATCGTGATCGGCGAGCACTTAAACGTTTGGTGAAATCAAATCGTAAAAAAACAACAGTACAACTTAGGGCAATGTTCAATAGTGAAAGTAAGAGCATTTTCACACGCACAATGGGTAGGGAACTCAAAGGATTGGGACTAAACAGCTGTGCAGCTGTAAGAAAAACCACTTATCAGTGAGGCTTATCGGGAAAAAAGGCTTCAATTTGCTAGGGAGCATAAAGATTGGACTCTGGAGCAATGGAAGAAGGTCATGTGGTCTGATGAGTCCAGATTTACCCTGTTCCAGAGTGATGGGCGCATCAGAGTAAGAAGAGAGGCAGATGAAGTGATGCACCCATCATGCCTAGTGCCTACTGTACAAGCCTGTGGGGGCAGTGCTATGATCTGGGGTTGCTGCAGTTGGTCAGGTCTAGGTTCAGCAACGTTATGTGGCCAAAGAATGAAGTCATCTGACTACCTGAATATACTGAATGACCAGGTTATTCCATCAATGGATTTTTTTTCTTCCCTGATGGCACAGGCATATTCCAAGATGACAATGCCAGGATTCATCGGGCTCAAATTGTGAAAGAGTGATTCAGGGAGCATGAGACATCATTTTCACACATGGATTGGCCTCCACACAGTCCAGACCTTAACCCCATTGAGAATCTTTGGGATGTGCTGGAGAAGAATTTGCGCAGTGGTCCGACTCTCCCATCATTAATACAATTTCTTGGTGAAAAATTAACGCAACTCTGGACAGAAATAAATGTTGTGACATTGCAGAAGCTTATCGAAACAATGCCACAGCGAATGCGTGCCATAATCAAAGCTAAGGGCGGTCCAACGAAATATTAGTGTGTGACTTTTTTTTGGGCCGGGCAGTGTGTATATATATATATATATATATATATATATATGCAGTATATATAAACCTTTCATTTACATCACAGTAGAAATATACTATACAGTCACAGACATACACAAAAAATACACAATATACATAATAATCCACCTTCCCATCCCCTTACACCCACCTACCCCCACCCCCATCTAATTGGAGGACTTTTGAGCCTTTAGGCAGACTTTTGAGGAATATCGCAATGAAGACAACTTCAATGAGCTGTGGAATACAATAATCGAAACGTGATAATTGCAACATTTCTACCTTCATCAAACTAAATAGAGCCGCACAGACAGCAAGCAGACTACATGATAGTGTAGTCACATCCACACTTGGACAGAGAACGCAAGTTGACAGCAAAGATGCTTTTAGGAAAAAATATTTCTTCCTATCTTAGATTCCATGATTGGTGAGATGGAGAAATGTTTCTCGAAGTCCAACTGACATAATGAAGGAGATACAGGCTCTAAAACCCATTAAGCAGCAGCTTCTTGAAGGAAGAAGTTGTTTTGTTATTTGCAGAAGCATATGGCTCAGATTTGCAAGACCTGAAGAATGAGCTAAATCAGGCAAAAATACTTTTTGACAGAAATAGGGCAAATGGAAAAGAGCATCCCTCCACTTGGTCAAGTTTCTGGATCCTTTTAAGGGGTTTCTGTTTGAGCTATTTTGTTTGTGTAAGATGTAAATGTTTCGGGAAATGCCTTTAGATGTGGTTGCATCGGTCCATCCGTTTTTAATTTTGATATATCTAAAAAGGAGAGACAGTGAGCAGTTAGTACCATCTATTAATGTGTCAGGCGCAGCCTGCCCCATATGGGCAGGTGGGGCAGAGCCCCACTAAAAATAATCATCCACCCAAAAGCATAGCTCTTCCTCAAACAATTTTTTTCTTCCATGACTAAAATTACAAGAAAAGTTAGAAATTAAGCAGGTTGGCCCTGATAGACCAGATATTCACATAACTCAACAAAGGGAAATCCTACTGGCTAGCAATTCAGAAGCGTGAGCCAGTTTCTGCCCCACCAGTATTTATGTAGTTTAGCTTTGGCTCCACTGCTCCTGTCTGTCTGTCCATCAGTATCCCTCTCTCCATCCCTGTCATGCGCTTCTCTTTCTGTATCTCTTTTCTCTCTCTCAATGGCTTCATCTCTCTGTTCTTCACCACCTCACTCAGCTCTTCAATGTTAATTTCTTCCTGCTCTTTCTCACTCCATCTTCTCTCTTCTCTTTCTCTGCTATCTGGTCTTTATCTCTGGTTTTCACCTTTGCCTAACTAACTTTCCTTTATCCTGTTCTTGTTTCGTTGCTTTTATAATTTCGAAAAAGCTGGCTATGTCACACATCTTCTCCTTCCTTTTCCTGTCTTTCCAAATATCAGCTACTCTATATGACCTACAGTATTCAAGATCAAAAAAATAATTTGTAGGTAAAAACCATGCCATATAATTGGGTACATGACGCATGAGCTAAGCAGGGTATGAGCTGTATGCTAGCTATGCTACGAGCTTACTATGATTATGAACAGTCAACCATTGCTGTTGTAGATTTGTCATTTCTATTTAACACACAGGGCTGCAAACTCACGCATTGAGCATGAGACACATGGAATTGAGCACCATCACAGATTTCAAACCGTCAAACATTTTAAACAGAACAGCAATAAACAAATGAAAACACCTCACCTTTACCGCAGCAGCAGCAGCATTAGTGAGAGGAGCGGTGATATGACTTGATTTTCCCGGGTCGGGTGGTGGGCGCAACCATTTTTTTCTTTATGCAGGGGGTAAAGTGAATTCTAAACTAGCGCACTACGGAGAAATCTAACATTTTAATACCACATTTTAAAAAATATGAATTCCCTACAAATAGGGTGGCAACTGGGGTGGCAAGGCCATTTTCTGGGGTGGCAGCTGCCACCCCTTGGAACCGCCAGTGTTTCTGTTAATAAATAATATTATATTTGTGAGAGATTTCATTTTGAAAGTAGGAGAGCTCTGTTACTATATAAGACAGCGGAGAATGTTCCTGTCAGATAGCGTTCCCCGGCAATAAGAAAGAAAGCTCACACCTGTCAAATTCATATTGCTGATTTGTTTCCCTTAAACATGTAAGTTTTGTGATTTTCAGCCTGCTATCCCTACATTTTCCCATCATAACAGGGGGAACACATCCTGACACAAGAGACGGAGTAATTGATGCAGTTAACAACTGGTGTTCGGCATAATAGCCAAGACAGTAGGTCATGCAAATACATAACATCAACGCAAGATGGCGGTATATGACCGTGAACACTGTCCCACGTTCTAAAAATACAGCGTTCTATTGTCCGCCCTACAACTGGGTGGGTGAGCCGCTAGCCCAAGACACGTTTTAAAAACCTCTGTCAACCAAGTCTGTAGCGCAGTCCACTTGTGCTGCGCGCTAAAGCGGTCAGTACAATTACTGCGACGCATCACATTCGCATTTGCACAGGGAAATGCATTTTCTAGTTGTAAAATATTACTGGATTTAAACAATGTTTTTACAATATTTTTGATAATTATTCATTATTTTACATAGTGTAGTGCTTCATTAATTTTAAAAGACCATATTCCTAACACTATAATTCACCTCATTACAATGTGCAGAGTTCTCGATGGACCAAAATAT